>JAPEIP010000010.1:184598815-184677341 GCA_026120095.1 Capsicum chinense
TGCAACAGATTGGTCATCTACAACAGATGACCAATCTGTTGCAACATAAGACTTTATATGTTTGTCATTTCAAATTGATTACTAATCTATTGCAATATATGATTAATCTGTTGCAATAGATGTCTATCTGTTTGGTCATTTTCAACATATTACTAATTTATTGCGACAGACGACCAATATGTTGCAATAGATGTCTTTATTTAGTTGGTCATTTCTAATAGATTACCCATTGTTATCAATCTATCTTTAACTTTATTGTAATAGTAAATAATCTTGTGTTATTTAATTTTAGCAATGACATTGCTCTCAACCAAACATTTTCTTTCTTGTAATTGATTCCTTCCCCTTCTGAACGGTAAAAAACCTACACCTCTCAACATTTTAAAAAAAATAGGCAGAATGAAAAAAAAATAAGAATAAACTCAGTAGATCAAATATAGATTTTCTCATTCATTACATAAAAACTATTTACAACATTAGGTAGATCCAATAAAATAAATTACACATTATAAAAATATATATAACCTGATATTATTATTATTATTATTATTATTATTATTGTCAATCAGAAATCCATTGAGAAGGAAACCCCTCAGCCTTCGAGTCCCACAAACCACCCTTGCTCTCGCGGTGCCAACTCTCACTCGAGTTTATCAACCAACCTTTCAAGTTCCTACACGGTGTCAAACAGAATCGTCATGTACCAAATCAGATCAGTCTTATCTAGAACATACATGAACAAATAATGTAAAATACTAAACCACATATACTACCAACTGGTAGTTTAACAAAAAAAATGTGAAACTTAACTAGAAAATAGATGCATGTTAATAATTTTCATATTAGAACAACAAAATAAAACATACCTCAAAAGACGAACAAGAAATTTATTTTTAAAAGAGAAGTGATTGAAGATATAATGATGATTTTATGCAAGACAATATGCAAGAGATAAAATTGAGGAGACCTATTTATAAAAGATTGAATGAGTGAGTAGTGCAGTGTGTTAGGCAAAAAATCTCGACCGTTCACCTCTTTTTAATAATTATATCTCTTAATTAAATTAAACTTGATGACTTTTTGATTATTTAAATTTAAAAAATAGATTTAAATACAAAAAGGTGAAAAGTCATAACTTTTCACCTTTTTCATATTTTAGTTATTTAAATTAAATAGCTATAAAGTTGTGTTTATCATTTTTTTTCATATTATTTATTTACGAATTATTTTTTAATTAAATGATCGAAAAGTCATGATCCTTGAGTTCTTCCAACAGATGATCTATTTGTTGCAACATATGGTCCATCTGTTACAATAGATGACCCTTTTGTTGCAATATATGACTCATCTATTGGAGTAATTGATTCATTTTTTGTAATATATGGTTCATCTGTTGTAATACATTGTTCATTTATTGGAAAAACAAATCAATAACAAGGTTTATTCAATAGAAACAATAACAAATCATCATTTATCAATACACCATTTTTACCATGAGATTAATTAAAATCGTAATTGAACTTACTAATTCATTTTTCATTTTAGTTAAATCAATATAGTTATTTCTAATGATGGCTTAGTTTGAACCATTTCAAATAAAATTTGTCAATTGATCACTTTACTCAGGACAAACATACTTAGTTGATCATGTAATTACCATGAGGTTAATTGAAACTGTAATTGAACTTATTAATCCATCTTTCATTTAGCTAAATCAATTTAGTTATTACTAATAATGACTTAATTTGAACCAATAGATGACTAACATGTTGCAATAGATGACTAATCTGTTGGAAATGACCAAATAGTTAAAGACATCTGTTGAAAATGACCATCTATTGAAAATGACCAAACAAATATAGACATTTGTTGCAACAGATGACTAACCTGTTGCAATAACTAACCCATTTATTGAAAATTATCAAAAAAATATAGATATTTGTTGCAACAGATGACTAAATTATTGCAACATATGACTCATCTATTGGAAATTATTAAATAGACAAGATATATGTTGAAAAACAATTTAAAATACTAAAGCTCAAATGTTTTTAGGAGAACTCAAATATTTTTCCCCTTGTCTAAGGTCTTGTATTAAAGACTTATCTTCAATTTTAATTAAATTAATTTAGTTATTATTAATAATTACTTAATTTGAATAAAAAATGACTAATCTATTATAAACATCTATTGCAACAGATGACTAACTTGTTGCAACAAATAGATCATCTATTGGAAAATAATTAAAATACTAGAGAACTCAAACATTTTTAGGAGAACTCAAATGTTTGTCCCATTTTCTTAAAGAAATCTTTAATTTTAGCTAAATAAATTTAGTTATTACTAATAATTGTTTAATTTAAATCAACAAATGACTAATATATTGCATTAGATTATTCATCTGTTGGAAATTATCAAACAGATAGAAAATCTGTTGTAACATATGGGTCATCTATTAGAAAGCAATTAAAATACTAGGGAACTTAAACGTTTTTAAGAGAACTCAAATGTTTGTCCCCTTGATCCTTTTGCATTTGATGTATGATATACTATTTTTGTCTTCTTTACCTGTTTTATAAAAGTTTTTATGTGTTTTACTTACTCGTTGTGCCCCTGTTGAAATTTTTAGAATTCTTTTAGGTCAAATTTTATTCGTATATCACTTTGACATTACTTCAAAGGTAATTTTGTAAGTAAAATTATGATTTTGTTGAATTTCTTATTTGGTGTATCTTCTACTGCAACAATGGATGGAACCTACAACATGAATCCAACATATGAGTCATCTGTTGTAACAAGTGAGTAATCTGTTGCAAGATATGACTAATCTGTTGATATAGCTGACCCGTATGCTAGATTCATGTTACAACACTATAATAAGAATCTAACAAATGAGTAATCTGTTGCAACATATGACATATCTGTTGCAACAGATTACTCACATATTGTTGCAACGTATGAATCATCTGTTCGAACAGATTAATCATATTTGTTGCAATAGATTACTCATTTGTTGAAACAGATTAGTCATATTTGTTGCAACATATTACTTATCTGTTGCATTAGATTACTCATCTGTTGTAACAAATTAGTCATATATATTGTAATAGATTACTCATCTATTAGATTCACGTGACATATTTTACCCATCGTTGAAAAAATAGTAGTAACAGATACATCCAGATGAGAAATTCAACTAAAAAATAACAAACACCAACAAATCAAGTTTCTTGTTTTCGTCATAACTAAAAAGCCCTAAGTTTTTACCTGTGAAAATTGAAAAGATATGATGAAAAACTTAAAGTTGTTGTCGCCGAAAAATATTGTCACATCGACTGATGGTTGAAAGTAAAAAAGAAACAGGCAAGAAGTCAAAACTATTTATCGCCAGTGGTTGAAGTTGCACAAGATTGAAGGAAGAAATTTGGAAATTTTCTCTTTGGGATAAGTTAGTGAGAGAAACTATCAAGAGAACGAGAGACGGGATATTGATCTGCAGAGAGAGGAAAGTTTTGTGGGTGTAGGTTGATTTGTATTTTTGAAAAGATTAAAAAGTTTGAAAAATATTAATCAATTCCACAATTAACCTAATCAAGTTTCTTAATTATGTTTGACCCTTTAAGTTGGTCAATGTCACCAATCCTTCATTCAAGACTTAAATGACTCCTTTCCTTCAATTTTCTCAGACTAGTTTTACTTTTTGTTTGTTAGTTCTTTAATTCATTTCAATTACATTTATTCATTACTAACACTTTTACCAAATATTTTTACAGGTACATGGAGCTTCTTTCCAAAAAGGACACTGAAATTCAAATTCGAGAAACATTTTGAGTTGTTTATTGCATTTTTGTTCAATGATAGGAAAATATTAGATCATCTTCGTTATTCATGCTTCTTTATTTTTTTTACATATTTTATTATTATTATACTTGTAAATAATATTTTATCTCCCCATTAATTGAAAAAATGAGTTCAGTTGGGATCCACAATTGTGGATTTCAATGGTGTCTATCACCTTTCCTTTGGACTAATTCAAACTCTTACCTAGAATCTAATTGGTTGCGCAGATTAATTTTTTTTAATTTAATTAATTGGTTTCCTAGTTTTTCTTGAATTAGATGTGACTCTCTAAATTTTTTAAATAATTTTTAAATTATTATTTTTTGACTCTCAAAGTTGTGCCTTATTAAAATAGGGATGTGATCGCATTCTTTCATTATCTTTTTTCATGACTTGTCTACTTTCACTCTTTTCTCATATATTTGCAGGAAAATCTTCCTCTTAACAATTGGGGATGATCACAACAATATGCAATTTTCATGGATAACAAAAAAACTTCACAGTCCCTCAGAAACGATTAAAGGGCCACAACTTGTCATTTCCAAAACAATGAGATCAAAGTATGGAATTGGCCCACAAACAATCGAGATACATATTTGGCTGAAAATATCAGTCGAAACTAGGCTCATTAGGCATCTCTTCTAGTTTGTCTATACCTTTGTATTATTTTTTTGGATATATTTATACATACTTGCAGTACACACACTTGATTCTCATACCTCAGATAAAGTACGTAGGCAATTGTTACGATCTAAGACTACCCCTTAGTCGAACACAATACTTAGAATCATAAGTGACCCCAAGCTAACTCAAGACCCATATGATGCTAAGAATATTGAAAATAACTGATATAAAACACTTATGTGGAAGTTGAACTAAAATAAAAAAAATTAGTATTCAAAAGAAAATAAATAAAGAATATATGAATTTAAGACCACAAATTGAACATCTAACTGTAAGTTTGAAAGTATCTAGTAAAACGAGTTGTGGGGACAAGTCCCAGCTAACTCAAACTATCTGAAAACTGAGAATGATAAAGACAAAATCAAATATTGATACTATCCGCACATGATGAGGACTCACTAAAATGTTGTTGTTGATACGGTGGGAGATTGTACTATGTGCGATCCGTATACCGAGTGTTAAAACTTATATAATGACATAATATAACACAAATAAAAGTATGTGATCAGTGTTTTGAATAAATTGAGTATGTAAAATAGAAAATATTTGATATAAATTGAACAAGGTACACATAACGTGATAACTAATGCAAGACCAAGTAATGAACATGTGTTGTATAATAAACTGAATAACTAAATACAAGGTCATGCAAGAATCTGAATCTAAACTATTCTGTGGGAGGGAATAATAACCAACATATCCTAATTTAAGCTAATCAGGGTCCGCCCTATAACTCCAGCTAGAAGTGTGTTCAATACCTTGCCAAGGGATCCGCTAAATTGATGTCCAAAAGGACGAAGGTGTCAAGCCTAGTCTGATGGGTGACCCTGCAGAATCTACGATGGCATCGTATTTTTGGGACTTATGGACTTCTAATTAAGATCTCAGCCAAACTAGTAGATAATCCATCATCCCTGCATCCACTCTATGCTAAGTACTACTCTCAACGAAATGACTTTGATAACTGCAATGCTCAAGGATAATATTAATATTAATTTTAAGACTGGAATAAATACATTAGTTGAAAGCATTCAAAACATGTAAACTGGAGGGCATAGTACTCAAAAGTATATGCATGAAATCTTAGGTATCGATTGTTCATAACCCACTATCTCTGAAGAATGCAACTGTTATGCTTATTTCATAATATGAGTAAATTTAAGGAATTTCACGATTCAAATCCAATATTATGGGTTCCATCATATAATAAGGTTTATGATCTTGGACGTGTAATAACTATTTCAAGTGACTACACTTAATCATTTTCAAGTCAGTAGTTCACTATTTTAAAGTGACTATACTTTAAAATTTTCAAGTTACTGATTCATATTTTCAAGTGACTGTACTTAACTATTTTCAAGTTACTAGTTCATTATTTCAAGTGATTACACTTAACCATTGCCAAGTCACTAGTTTACATTTTTAAGTTACTATACTTAATGATTTTCAATTTACTTGTTCAAAATTTACAAGTGACAACACTTAAACCATTTTCAAGTCATTAGTTTAATATTTCAAGTTGCTACATTTAACCATTTTCAAGTTACTAGTTCTATTTTTTAAGTGACTACACTTAACCATTTTCAAGTTACTAGTTCACATTACAAGTGACCAAATGAGACTGACTCTGGCAATACAAACTAACTTCCCTTCAATCATTAACTCTCTACTGTAGCCACCCTCAACTTAGGCGCTTTGCATGAGTCGAGGTGCACAATGTCTAAGGAGGGACTAGGGCCAAAATAGGGTATTAACTAATAAATAAAGGGGAGTTATAGGTGTTGAATAAAATGCTATAGGCTCTAAAGGGACTCAAAGAAAACAACGCATCTCCACTTTTGGTTAGACTTTTAAGGGTGAGTGGATTTCATTGAAAAGTGGCTTGTGATACTATCATATTTAATTAACTATCACCTTACAAAATTGAATGGGGAAAGTTCTAGCTGTATACATAGAGTAATAAATGCATCAAAACTTCTCACACACCAGCAATGAACTGATACTCATGCTATTGATTTTCAAATTTTTCCTAGCATAAACAAGTTTGCTCAACCCAAAGGTTCTAATTCCAAGCATTGATTCACAATCATCAAACATCACAAGGTATACACACTAGAAAATTTTTTAAGATGGTCATTGCTTTACAAACAACACTCAAAACATCAGAATAAAATAGATCCATACATATTATAAACCAAAATAAAATAGTACATATTTATAATCACAAAGTCACAATGAATTAAAACTAGACATGCCAATTCTCCTATATAGCACATAAGGGAAAAGAACACAGGCAATAAAACACCCCCAGGTATGATGGATTTCGCACAAGTACCACACCCCTACTAAAATAAATGTGTTGTCCTTAATGCATCATAAATAAATTAAAAAGGAGTAAAATACTTGAAAAGCCCTTACGCTTGTGAATCTATCAAGTCATGAGAGGCCTCCTTGGCCTCAGTATCAGCAACAGTGACCTTAGCGGTGTACGGGGTACTCAAATCAGTCCCTTCCTCAGTGACAGAGGTCGGGATAGATAGTGGGGCTGACCTATTCCCATTTCTTTGTGCCAAACTAGTGGAAACACCACTTGCTTCATCTTCAGCTCGCTTCCTTCTCTTTTCTTCATCTTTCTTTCATTTTTTCATTACTTTTCTCATTTTACTCTCCCATGGTCTCTCATCTATATATCCTATCCCAAAAAACTATCCTACAACCTAGGAAAGACTAATCAGACATGTTTTGGATCATACACAGAAAATGAACTAAGTAAGCAGCTCATACTCATATTGCGTAGGATTACATCCTCAACTTATTTGGTTCATGCAATTATAAACTATGATTATTTTGTCCCTAATACTAATTCCATAACAATATCCAACAATGGTGACAATGTCATATCTTCACAATACAGAGTTTATAACAACAAAAATATGAGGGGTATCATTTAATCATAAAAATCAGTTTCTTATCACAAATTATTCAAAAAACTTGACTGCACCAAGGTTCTTTGTTTTTCTCCTAATAAAGAACAACAAAAATAACACAAATACAATGATGTTCCAGCTTTTGACTAAATATTTTTTATCTCTTTCTTGGAAAAATTGCATGCTTTCAAGTAACCAAGGTTGCATTTAATGCTGGTTTTTAGTGTTTCAGGGTAAGGAGCTAGCTGCAGGATAAGACTTAGAAAATTAGAAGAAAAAGACTTCTGATGGTCAAAATAGTGAACCGTCAGTCTTGCGATGGACCACCAGTTCAATCGTCAGTGTTACACAGAATAAGACATCCTGAAACACTCAGCGATGACCTATGTGGTGGACCGTTAGTCTTACGACAGACCACCAATGTGGCTGTCAGGCCTAAATGGAACCCATTTCTTTAGATGATTCAGCGATGGCCCATATGGTGGACCGTCAGTCGTTCGACGGACCATCATTATGACCATTAGTTTTAAGCAGAACTAGGCTCTCCAGGACCATCAGCGACGGCCCATATGGTGGACTAACATACTTTTGATGGACCATCATTTAGGTCATCAAACTCAAGAAGAGCTGGGCTTTCAAGTACCATCATTGATGGCTAATTTGGTGAACCGTCAGTTTTTCGACGGTCTACCACTTTAGCAGTCACTTTGGACGCAGATTTTTTAATTTTGAATTTTAAATTCTTTTTACCTAGGAACATATAAATACCCAGTCTTAGGTTTTATTATGTACATTTTATCCATCTTATCTTTCATTAGGTTTTCCATACTTGAAACATATTGTTATAAAGTTTTTCTCTAAGATTCATCAGAGATTTGTGGATCTAGATTCTTTATCATATTTTGTATTGAAGATTGAAGAACAATAATTGTGACTTTTGTAAGTAAACTTGGAATTAATTTATGAATAACATAATGGTTTCTTCTCTTTCTTGGGTGGAAATGTTTGGCTAAGCTCCCATAACTAGGGTTATAGGAGCCTTTATGTGAAAAACTGATTTTGGGTTGTGAATCTAGTAGATTCCCATGAGTAATTGATATTGCATAAGCTCTTCTTCACTTTAATGAATTTTCTTGGTTGAAAACTTGAAAAGTGAGCCCAAGAACAACACTTGTTCAAATAGAAAAGTGCTTGTTGGGAAAAAGAAAGGGTTTACATAAATCTAAAGGCTTTAACTTTTGGATAGGGGTAGATGCCTTAACAGGATCAACCCATGTGAGAATATAGTTGAATTAATAATATGCTCCTTAAGTTTGAAAGAATTAAGGGATAAGTTACTCCTTTAGGTTGAGAAACTAATGGGTAAACCACATAATTCAATTACTCTTGCAATTAGAATTATTCATTGGGAATCAAAAATAGTTCACAACCTTAGCGACTTAAGCATCTTGGTAACCATAATTCTAGTTTTACTTTTCTTACTGAATTACTCTTTGCAATACAATCAATATTTGGATTACTCTCTGTGACAAATATTTGTCTATAATTGATAAATCAAAATCCCCCTCTATTCTGGAACCTTCGATCAACAGTCTAATAACAACCACAATACTTAGTGAACACAGTATTTCCTATGGGATTCAACACCCAACCCAGTTGGGTTCTATATTTGACAGCGACCGCTTACTCTTTCTAACGAGAGTTGTAATTTGGGCTTATCAGACAATAAAACACAATATCCTAAACATGCCAACTATACTATAATAGCACACTCTAGGGAAAAGAGATACAATAATAAAACCCTGAGTGGTGGTACACCCCTACCACCATTTATAAGTTGTGCATCATACTTAGTGAATAAATAAGAAAATAAGTAAAACAAGGCAGTGGATACACACCTGCGATGCTTTAGGCTCTGGATATGGACTCTCCCTCAGCCAGTGCAAAGAGATGGTGGTAGTCAATGTGATACTAAGTGATCTCCTAAATCCCCTCTTCAAATATTGCTTGAACTCATCAAATTTTCTACTCAACTCTATGATTTATCATACTCTCTTTCCCCTAAAAGTCGATGACTCATCATCAACATCAAACAAATCAAATACCAAGGGTGGTGGTATAGGTAGTTTTTATGAGATAGGTGGTATAAATGAGGGATGATAAGAGTCTGGATATTAGATAATGCTCAAATATCATACCTCAAGGTGGCCACCTCTTCCCTTAGACTAGATAAATTAGTAACCTACGCCTCATGTAGGATCTCCCCTGTTCAGATCTCAAAGTTGTCAATCCTTCCATGCAACTCTCTCATAAAATTCTCATCATAGTTATTAACTGGGCCTTAGCTCATGCCTTAGAATTCTTTATAGTAGCGCATAACCATGGCGTAATCTAAATCAACAACATCACCAACAGGTTGTCTGTGTAAGTTTAGTGCTCACTTAACTCTGTCTACCTATAGAAACCTACATGACCTAAGAAATTCTGAATGTCCTTCACAGAAATTGGTGGATGCAATTTTTAAATCACCTCAATATTAGCCTTGTCAACCACTATTCCTTTTTTAGAAATTTTGTACCTAATCACTATTCCTTCTTTGACCCTAAAGTGACACCTTTCCCAATTAAGTACCAAGTGGCACTCTTCACATCTTTGCAAGGCATTGGACAAATGAACTAAAAAATAATTGATTGAATCACCTTGATTAAAATTTATCCATGAAAACTTCAATAGTGTCTTCCACCATGTCAGAGAAAACAAACATCATACAATGCTGAAATATTGCAGGAGCATTACAAAGGCTGAAAGACATCATTTTAAATTAAACTATCTCATATGAAGAAGTGAAAATAGTTTTATCTTGGTCCTAAGGAGTAATAGAAATCTTATTGTACACTGAATAAGCACTAATAAATCAATACCATTCTCTACCCGCAAGACGGCCTAATATCTATTCCATGAATGACATAGAAAAGTGGTCCTTCTGGGTCCATGTATTTAGCTTTATGTAGGTCATGCATACTTATCAAGTCTTGAGTGAAGTCGTGGATAAAACTTAAGATTCATTGGTTTCTATCATGGAAATTAAGCTCAAGATCAGTCTTTAGTATATGACTCATGACTGAGAACCACGAGTCATGGGTTGGAATCATGAGTCATGGATCAGTATGTAGAAATCAATTTTTCCCTTCAGCTTCAGAACTCAGCACATAATTCCCTCTTTTGATTCATGGGTCCTATTAATGAGTCGTGGGCCATACTTGTGAATTCCTAACTTTTCCTCACTTTACAAATTTTTATTTTTTTCATCAACTCTTCCTCCAAAATTTATTTTCCTAAATAATCAACACCAAAACCTAACACACCCAACAAACGTACCTAAGTTCTAGCTTAATTTCCTTATTTTATGCATCAAAAGTTCCATGAAAACACGAAATATATGTACTTTTGAGAAACCCTTCCCATTGTGAGAAGCTATAATTGTACATTCATCATATGACCATAGAAAGAGGTCGCTTAAGTAAATTCTTGCACTTGTAATACCATTTTGAATCAAAGAAGGTTTAAGATAAGGCTCTTTAAGGTAAAATTACTAAGGAGAGGGCCAAACCAACATCCTCAGAGAGTGCATACAAAATCTCTAGTAGGTCTAACGTCCACTTATCTGCTAGTGCTTCAAATAAGCAATACTCACTTTGGACCGTGAGAGCTAAAGCCAAAGAATTGGAGAAGGCCAAAGCCACGACTACTACATATACAACATTGGTAAAAGGTGATCCCCCATCAACCTTTCTTAGTCTGAGGAGGAAAGTTAAGAAATATCACAGATGAGGTAAGCAAGATGATGTTAAGGAGGTTAGTTTCTGTAAGAAGGAGAAATAACCCAACCATGAATCCTCTGAGGGTCTTACTATTGCCCTACTATGGAAGGGTGTTGATATACGATACTGGATAGTCCCAAAATCTGAGGATTATTATATTATGGGGGTTTAATTGACAAACAAGGGCAATTAAAAGACAAATATTCAAGAGAATCCCTAAATCTTTCTATAGTCCCTACAAAAGTTCTTTGTGTTGGTGTAGGGTTTTGAGAGATATGAGTTGGGGTGGATGACTATACCCCTAACAATATAGGGATGGAGTTGGTGAGGGTGTTCAATGCTAGCTATGTAGTGATGATCAAAAGCATGACTTCTTCGAGGAAGGATATGGCTATGAGGAAGTAACCTCAGTTAGACATAGTTTGAGTCTGAGATCATGAGGTGGACATTTTAGTCAAGGTAATTTTTAATGACTTGTTTAGAAACACATTGGAGCTAATTAAAGAGACATTAAAATATGAATTTTGGATGAATAATCTGAAGCAGGTAAAGATATTGACTGCGGATGACAAACTTATGCACTATAGGTGGCTGGCAAACCATATTATTGAGAATAGAGAAAATACCTTATGGTTCAATGGGGCAACAATTTATAAACAGACCTTGAAGTTTGCTAGTTGTGAGATACCGCAATACATCCATGACCAATAATAATAAATTAGGTGACCAATGCAGCCATCATAGATAATTTTATAGCTGAGTTTGAGTTGAATATCCCTTGGAACATCGCGAATAAAATTAGAAAAAAGGTACTACAGTTTAACACTACACTATCTTTCCTCTTTCTCATCACACAATTATTGAGTAATTTCTATGTCCTGATGATAGAAATAGTGGATAGGTTTATCCACGTAGAGAGGATTTTAAACATAGAGTTAATTAAGGACATGAGGAACACGATGCCCTAGCTCGAGTTTTAGAGATACCTGATATTGACGGGGGAATTCTGACTAGTAAGATTTCAATGTTTGAAACTAGTGTTGCTTCATACTCATCACAGCCAGCCACAACACCATTAGGTGATTACACACATGCTTTTATCAGCTATATTTGGATACTAACTACTCAATTAGAGTAGATATTGTGGAACTCAGGTATTATATAATGTATGAATCATAAAGTTGGAAGTAGGGTTCAATCCTTAATAGTAGATGAGATAATGTATATTTAATGGGTAGTTCTAACCAATTTGAATAGATTTGAGAGATGAATATCAGCTATGGTTATAGAGGACCAAGATCTTGAATGAGGGAGATTAAGGCTGATTTGACCATACTAAAAGAAGAGGAGAGAGTACTTACTAAGAAAACTATTCCAATTACATCTCCTTTACCACCCACCATGCCATCTTTGTCTGCTGATGTGGACTTTATGGTCCTTAATATTTATAGCAGTCCTATTATGGTTTAGAGTGATGATTCTATGATTGACGAGTCAGGTGAGGACTTTCAGTGATGATTCTGTGATTGAGGAGCTAGGTGAGGACTTTTATACCTAAAAAAAGGTCTATAAAAGAAGAAGGTGAGAAGAAAAAAGATAGGAGTAAGAAGAAGGGAAAATTGAAAGGTAGTCCATAGTCCTCCAAGGCAATAATTTTGAAAGGTGTAGACACACCACCTAGAGTTGAGGTGGTTGAGCAGAGTTTGGGGGTTATGCAAACTGCCCCCACAGTTGTGACGTTGAGTGCACTGGCCACCACCGGTGCATAAATTTCAGAGAGGGCCTCATCCATAGTTAAGGCCTCAAGCATAGATGTTATTTCCATCTCAGACTCCAACCGATTAGAGTACTATAGGTGTCTAGAATGCCCCAAGTATATCCCTTATAAACATTTTTATTTTCCTAGCTTTAAAAAAGGACATTGCTAATCCTCTAATTATGGGGTGAGGGTATACCACAATCGAGGGTTTTTATTTCTATGTTTTCTTTCTTTTAGCTGGGTTATCATAGTTAAAAACAATATTTTTAGGTGTTTATTTATGTTTTTGTGTTATTTTCTATTATTCTATGTCTTGTGAGTAACTTAGAGAAAATTGAGAAAACTTTGTGCAGTCGAAAATAATGAAAAGAATGCAACTTATTTTTGGACTTATTAAAATGATACCCCTCTGAAAATTATTGCTTTGTGCTAACTTGAACTGTAGCCACTATTTGGATCGTCTTGGCATTGGTATTGTTAGTGAATCTAGACTAACTTTGCATGAACCAAATAGGCTGTAACTGAAATAAAATCCCTGAGCCAAAAGTGTATGAAAACGTACCTAGTTGTTGTGTGTGCAGTATAGAACATGCTTGGTTAACCTCACTAAAGTTGTAGGATAGAAGGTTAGGACAAAATTGTAGGTCGTTTTAAAATATTCCACTATAAACCCACTAAGCCTACCAAATGAATGTAATATCCCATGAACCCAAATTTGAGCTTAAACAAACCTTTTCTTTTGAACTACCCTATGCACCTTCCTGATTTTTTCAATGAAGCTGCTTTGGACCTATTCCTTCGTTGGATGCTATGTACCTCAACTCAAGCAAATCTCTTAAGTTTAGGGTGGTTAGTATAGGGGTGCATAAAATATATGGGTATGAAAAAAAGTAGTGGAAAAGAAAAAGGAATACGGGTGTTGTATAATAAAAAATCAAAGAAAATAAAGCAGAAAGAGAGAACTTCAGGAAACAAAAGAAGCACCCAGGGTCAAGATAAGTGAAAAAATTAAAAAAAAGAAGGAAATAATAGAAGGAAGAGAAAATGGTTGACAAAATTAGTGTAGTATCAAGGAGGGTAAGTCACTATATCCATATATATCATACCTCTCCTCGAGACTACATTACAAGACAATAAAGTCCTATAATGATCCTAATTCGTCTGTCTAAAATCTAAGGCATAGAAAATACGGTCAAATCTATGGTACCAAATTCCCACAATCAGACTTCTTTGTGTGAGTGAGATATTTGAATTCCGTTATTAATGGAAATAACATATACTGAGTGTTAGGCCTTCTTTGTTGTAAGGAAATAAGGGTAATATTCTAGTTGATTCTTGTTCAGGCAATGCCATTCATTTAATGCTTTGGGTTGTCCAATGATAATGTAATGCCATGTATTAATCACTTTGTGTTATGATGTTTGGTTTGTAGACACACCGCACTTGTTGATGGGTGAATGATATTGGATGGTATTGAGCTAGGTTTTGTTATGCTTGCTGAGAATTGGTTTTTGTGAAACTTTTACTACCATAATATTCTTGGGTTTCTCAAGGTTAAGTGTCTTATTAGTCTAGTTTATTTTGTTTGTCTAGGGACATGAAAACTTTCTAAGTTGAGGGTATTGATGTGCCATGAACTCATGATACTGGAGATGCTTAAAACTATGAATATTTTCTACTATAAAGAGATTTTTATGTGTATTTAAATCTCTCAAAAGATGGAGTGATGGATGGCATCAGGTGATCATTTCCCCGACTATGGTCTAACTACTGTCAAACATGGGCATAATAGAAAGAAGCAGAGATATAACACTCAGATGTCGCTCAGACAAGAGCTTTCCATGATCGTACCTCAATCATACGATCATACCATTTGATCCTAGGAAGGATTTCCTAGAAATATATATGCAAAAGTTAGGTTCAAGAAAGCACAAATAATTGGATCCCACGACCATACCTTGAAGTGACAGTCGCAACTTAATGTTCAGAAGGCCAAAAGTGAAAGCTACAGGAGTGGAAGTAGGGAATAATCACACCACTGCATTGTATGGTCATATGTTTATGTCACAGATCCATACTAAAAATCTTACCAAGAAAGACCTGAAGATGTCAATTCCCCAAGAAAACCACGAGAACCAAAGGACAATCATGGTATCAACCATGATCATACATTCTACTCATCCGATTATGACCAACCCAGTTCTCTAGTTTTGTTTAGGATAGGTTTTGTTTTGTCTATAATAATCTTATTCATTTTAGTTTGTATGTTTATGTTCTATTAATACTTTCGAGACATTATTATTTTTGCAAGTACAATCATTTATTTCTTGGGTTTTAATTCAAAGGGAGATTTTGGAGTTTTATTTTAGGTCTTGTAAGTTCATAATTATGTTTTCTTCTATGAATATTTTCTATGATGTTTCAATTATGAATAGCTAAACACCACAACTAGGATTGTGGGACCATGATAGATTAATGAAGTAGGTTTCATCGTATGGAGTAGTCTTTAATCAGTATTCACATGTATTGCTATTTCCTTGGTTATGAATTCTTTTTGACACCAATGTTAAATCTTGCCTAATCTATATTTTGGAAAAAACGATGAGTAATGATAAGAAGAAAGGAATAACCAACAAAAACTGGATGTATCAATGTCCACTTAATAGCTTGAGCCTATAATATGGGATAATCATCTGGGATCTAAGATAGGGGTTAGTAGCACAAGATCATGAGAAGATAAAACATACTTAAGGATATTTCCTAGGAAAGAGTGTAAATTTGTTTTAGGTATACATAACCTATGGATTCTGCATACTGAACACTAGGAGAGATTTCAACATACAATGAACCAACAGAGTTATAAAGTTATTCGAGAACACATTCCTAGTGTCTCTCTTATACTGATGACAAATCCAATAAATTGATAACTATTACTACTGAATTACTTAATCACCAATCCCTCTTTTTTTGTAACTTGTCATTGATTGCCTTGATAGATATAGTGATTGATCATCCAACCAATTCCTTGTGGGATCGACCCCAACATTGATTAGGTTCTATATTTGACAATGACCATGTTATACTTTGTTTAGAGGTGTAATTTAGGCAACATCAGACCAATCTATGTACAATATTGGTTTCTCTTACAAAATCAGAGACCTTCAAGAAAACAATCCCCCACCCTCACCCATATAAGAAAAAAACCTTTGTTCTAATTTCCACTTATATTTATTTAATACTTTAATCTATTTTAGTTTAAATGATAAAATTACCGAATACATGATGAGAGGTAGAATTTATTCTCTAAAACACCATGTGGTGAACATAGGGAACACAAAATGCACGTGTGATGCGCAAATGAACATAATATACACAAAATATATAGAATACACGCGTGATGTATACAAAATCTAGTATGATGTGGATAGATAGTAAAGTGGTTAAAATAGAGTATTGTTAGCAATAGATTAAAAAAATGAAAAATGATAATTTAATCAAATTACTATTTTGGATAATGTTCACAAGGGGCCTGCAAAAAAAGATATCATACATGTAAAATGATAGAGGAGGTAATTGAATTATGTGGTGATATCATATTCGAACACATTATCAATTTTATATATTTTTAAATGTAAATGACATGGTCACGATTATGATATCAGTAACACAATTATTAAAATCTCTAATTTGAGAAACCATTTATACAAATTGAAGACTTTTACATTGACCAAAGAAACTAATTAGTTTCTTTGACATTGATTTAATTTAGACTACAAGAATTGACTATCTTTATTTATGATATACATCTATTTACTGAGTAGTACCTTGAACATATACTTTTTTTATATTTTAGATGCTTAGTTGAAAAGAAGAGCTTGGAACTTGAATCTTATTACATGCCATGAATATACCTTTCATGACTCGATAAAGTATATGCACCGCTGCCTCCACACCTTTATCACCTCCAGCAATATCTCCAAAAAATACCCCACACATGTAACAAGAAAAGTTCCAAGTTGTGCAGAGGACAACATTTGAATCTATTAGTATTTTGGATTATGGGATATTATAAATTAGGGACAAGCCCATGAATAACATCGTGGCTTCTTAACTTACTCCGAGACCATCTAGTAAACACCCTCCACCTTACCCCCACCCTTAAAAAAGAAAACCGTTGTACAAATTTCTATTTTTATTTATTTACAAGTTTATCTAATTTATTTTAACTTATATTGTTACCTGGTACATAATGAGATAAAACAAACTCTCTCTGAATAACACAAGGTTAACGAGTGACATACGAAGTGCATGTGTGATGCATGAATAAACATAAGATGCATAAGATGGACATGTAATGCATACAAAAGCTAGTAGGATATGGAAAGAGATTAAACTGAAAAAAGGGTAGTATTAAATATAGATTAAAGCATAAAAAGTGTAATATAATCAAATTACAATTTGGATTGTCATGACCCAAAACCAAGGTTCATGATGGCACTTATCGCAAAAAGTATTGACAAGTAAGACTATCACCTAAATTGATATAAGACAAAAGATAAATCAAAACCCAAGGCAAGACTCTAAGAAGAAGATGAACCACACATATATAGAAAAAAAATGAGAGATACACAACCAAAGATACCACACAATATCCCAAAACTTAGTGTCACAGTGTAAGAACCAACTAATATAACTCAAAGTCAAAACATAAATAGGATATCCAAAAGGGAACACACTCTATCTCTAAATGAATAAGACATAGTCCAAATAAAAAAGATCGTGGTCAGCTCTAGAAGCATAGATTATCTGCAACCTCAAATAGACTCCAAGTACCACTTGAATCAACTGTCGTGCAACACACTCGTACTCGAATCTATACCAAAAGAGCACAGTAGGGGTGAGTACGGTCCACTTGTACTCAATAGGTATCATAGGCTGACTGAGCAAAGTAAAAAAAAGCATACAAAATACATACTATGGGCACGTCATGTAAAATTAAGAAATGTCCAAATAGTAGCTCACATTGTCTCCATAATAGTTCTAATATATTCACTTATACCACATAAAAATACAATAAAAAATATAAATATACAAATATCACCCATACAAGAATATAAAGACGTATACTTTGATAGATATCACATTAAGACAATAATACAACACAGAATAAGCATATTATTTGCATATGAAATATAATAAATATGATGATGTGATATGATATACGAGGTTGTCGTACAATCTTTGTATATACCTAACATACAGTGCTCCCGAAGTATTACCCATAGAGGGTTCATCAACTCATACACAACTAATATCCATAACTTCTCTCCGACACATACATTGATAGAGGTTTTTAAAAGATGTCACATTTTCTATTAGAAAAAAGCAAGTGTTTCCAGTATTTTCATGGTGGTACCACTGTCTCATGAATGAATATAATGTGAGGATGTAATGTTCATAATCAACAAAAAATGAGAATATCCAATATCCAACAAATTTACTAACTATGTGAGCCAAAACTCCACTCAAATCAACTAACCATCCATGATCCAATACAATCCATGAACGATCAAGTGAAACATGCAAGAAAAATGTCATTGATACCACATAATCCTAAAATCTAGACTTATTTCCACCAAAGAGAGTGAAATTAAGTA
The DNA here is from genome assembly GCA_026120095.1 of Capsicum chinense. Taxonomy (NCBI): domain Eukaryota; kingdom Viridiplantae; phylum Streptophyta; class Magnoliopsida; order Solanales; family Solanaceae; genus Capsicum; species Capsicum chinense. The sequence goes on from JAPEIP010000010.1 coordinate 184,617,504, forward strand.
TATGTATATATATATATATATTAGTACCAGACCAACAACATCATACATACCCTACGCGGTCACACATAGCAAATAATGTATCAAAACCACCAAATATCATACAAATAGGCCCCACACGAGAACACGAGTCACCTAAACACATTTTCCATGATACACATCTTATTTTCTTTGTTTTTTTATTCAGTTTCAGACTTTGGGATTTCTCCTCTAATTATTGTGAGATTGATCTTTTGATTTTATCTGTGGATTTCATGATTGATCTCATAATTTTGAGCGGCAAATTTCCTTAGTTAGGGTTGTGGGAACCTAGCAGGTTAACAAAGTAGAGTAAGTGCAAAGTCATTCTAGATAAAGATTCTTGCATGTATTTTGTTTTCTTCTCTTTGATTGCTTTCTTATCGGTGGCCAACGTTAAGATCTCGCCTAGATTATTGCTACTTACTAAAAAAAGAGTAGTGACTAGGAAAGAAGATCACAATTGTAATTTGGGAGTTAATCACTAAAATAAGCTTACTAGTATTATCTTTCTAAGATAGTTAAATTTAATCTAATAACTTAAGACCCATAAGGTCATAGTTAACTGGGATCTAAGATAATGGTTAGTAAGGCAGCATCCTGAGACTCAAAAGGTAAAAGGTGAAATCCATCAATGAGTCCACAAGATAGTTGATAGTACATAACTTATTAGATTCTGCATGCAAGGTATCATAATAGTTGGATGGTCCATCATAAATCTATAGAGTTGAGAAGACAAGGGGGACGTTGTAACACCTTAAATGTTTGGCCTTTAAAAATTCTTGAGCTTTGAGCTTACTGCCTTGGTCACAACTCGTGGTTATGAGTCGTTAGATGTGGTTACGGGTCATAGGACCCTGGTTATAGAAAAATTAAAAACTTGGTGGAAAAGTTTTCTATGAGTATGAGTGGCTCTGTATGAGCCACGAGGATATCTTATGAGTCATAGGTTCAAATAGTAGGATAACTAGTATTTAATTCATCTTGGTTCTTTGTTGCTCACGACTAGACCTTACAAGTCATAAAATCTAATTATGAGTGGGCTGGTGGAGTCATAAGGTGGTTAGTGTATAGGTGTCCTGGTAACTGTCTTGGTTATAACTCATGGTCACAAGTCGTATGGTGTGGGTACAAGTCAAGCAGTTGACTCGTAACCAAAGGCGACTTTTTTTGGCTTTTAAGTTGAGGGTGTTCTGGACATTTCCCCTCTTGCCCAACTTAAAACCCACATCTTATAACTTTGTTATGGCATTATTAGCTATCAAAAACACATCTAATAGACTTTCAAGCACTCCTAAATCCTCAAGGTCAATAACACTTAGGGTTTTTATCAAGCTCATCAATTGAGGCTTTCAAGGGTGATTTCTCTCTGTACTTCTTGGTGTTTAAGGCATGTTTCTCTTTCTTTATTGTCATTTTTTTAAAAGCATGTGATTTGAAGTATTATTCATGAAATATTGATGTTGGGTTTTGAACTATAGGTTAAGGATTTTTAATATAAATTGTTTAAATGTTTCATCCATGTTATTTATGAAACTATTATGTTTAAATTAATTGTTCATAAATACATTGGGGTGTATTCGAATGGTAGATGGAAATAGGGTGACAATAAAATCCCAAAACTGGTTGTTTTGGTATGGAAATTGGTAATAAACTCAACCCATTTGCATAATTGATTCTGGTTTATACATTATCACATGGCCTGGCTTGTTTCTTGAAACTTATGCATGGTATAAATAGTTATATGGTTAAGTTTGGTTTTGAAAACCCTTTGAGGTACATGGGAATTCCCCATGTTATTTTATTATGAAACCCTTGAAGGGTACATAAGATTCCTCCAAGTGACTTTAATAATGGAGTTTGGGGGGTACATGGAAATCCCCTAAGTGTTGGATAATGACATTGCTTGGAAGCTATAGTTGGTATGACGATACCACTTATTAATGCCTTAATAATTGACTCTTAGAATTGGTAGTTTGGGTATATGTTAAATATTTTAATTGGCAATAATAAGGGTTGTGATTAGCAGTGAAGGTATGAGTCCAAAGGATAGACAATAAGAACTCATATGTGCCGACATGTGGGTTGGTCTTGATAACCATATGTTTGAGGGGTACAAGGGAATCCTCCAACCCTATATATATATATATTTATCATGGAGGTCATCTATGATATCTCAACTTTATCTGGCTAACACACACTGCGCCTATTCAGGGGTTAAAACTGAACCTTTATAGACCGTGGGTGTACTTATGATGGTAAAACTACATAATTTATATTAAATATTGTAATGTTCATGCTAAACCTTTTCCTTATCCTGACATGATATATATATACATATATGTATTTATATCTGGTTATATGCATTAGTTTGACTTGGTTTTGGATTGATGGCATTACTTTATCTTTATCCCCGAGTTACATACTAGTTTTCACCCCTCTAACCATATTTGGATGCTATATCCTTAGTTGATGTAAGAACTGACCATACTTTCACTCCTCCTGCTTAGTGACGTGGTGATTTGGGGATAACTTTTAAGTCACACTAAAGTGGTGAGCTTTAATACTTTGGAAGACCCTATTTCATGCTATGGATTTCTTTATGTCTTTATTATTTCTTTTTATTTTAGTTTGTCTATGATCAGGGGTATGTCCCGACTGGATATTATTTGATTTTGATTAGAGGTTTTATCAAAATACTGTGGGCAAGGGCGGTGTTGGTATTGGTATTGGTATTGGCATTGGTATGTGTTATTCATTTAGTTATGAATGGTAGGTATTGTATATAAAATTAGTAGAATGTCTTTAAATTGATAATCTCATATCTTATATATTCAGAATTTATCCGATAAGGGGAGTAAGGCATAGTTGGTGGTTTGTGTATTCAGGGTGGTCTCCGGTCCTTGTTAGACTTGAGATACCCATTATGGATAGGCCCTAGTTTGGGTCATGACAAGATGGTATCAGAGCCCTAGGTTCATGGTTAGTTAGGTGTCCATAAAACTGTGTCAAGTAGAGTCTTTTTTATGGGTATGTAGTATACCATACTCATAAGGGAGAGAGTCTATGGCGCATTTAGGAATGTTTCTATTTATTGTGATCTATTTTTGGGCTCTAAAGTTAAAGGTCTTGGATTTCTCTAATTCCTATTTGCTCGCTTTTCAAATCATGTCTCCTATATGATTTGAAGCTTATGGAAACTCCTCTATCCCACTCGAGGACAATGTTGATGGGATACACCCTATTTATAGGGTCCAAAATCGGTCTAGGGGTCCTGTTCTTGATTTTCCTTCTGTAGTTCCACCAGTCTTCTCTAGTCTTTATCGAGCTCCTTAGGCTGATGTGATGAATGCTAAGTTTTGTTAGTCTATTCATATGTTGTCTCAGTTCGTATCTTCTCAGACTGAGCATTGTGCTTTTATTACTCTATCTTCTAATGCCACAAGGGTCAGCCAGTTTATGAGGTTGAGTCCTCCAAACTTTACTGATGTTATAGTTGAGGAGGATCCTTAAAATTTCCTTGATAAGATGGAAAATATCTTTCGTGTGATGTATTTCACTAATGTTGAGGGATGGAGTTCCCCGCCTACCAGCTGAAAGATATGGCGTATCAGTGGTACGAAGAATAGGACTAGTCAAGGGGTGACAATACAAAGTTAGCCTTGTAGGATGATTTTTATAGTGCTTTCCTAGACCACTTCTTTCCTTAAAAGCTGAGGAAGGCAAAGGCTATAGAATTTACTAACCTAAAGCAAGGTAAGATGTAAGTCAAGGAGTATGCCTTGAGTTCCACTAGTATTCTCGATATGATCTAGAGTTAGTTTCTATCATGTGGGCTAGAATAAGGGAGTTCACTTTTGGGTTATCTCAAGACTTGATTTTAGAGAGTAAGGCTACCTTTTTAAACAAGGACCTGAACATATCCCTATTTGTTGTGTACATACAACAGGTTGAAGAAGAGAAGAAAAAGCATACTGAGATATGAGAGAGTTAGAGTAAGAAGTTTAGATATTTTTATCATGTTGGAGGTCAACAACAGAGTGGCAAGGATGGTAGAACATGGTCCAAGAAGAATTAGGGCAATTATGGGTCCTACTCGATGGCTAGTGCTCCCTACCAAAGCTGTCTAGTGATAGAAGTTTTTAGGATGGTGATAGCTCTAGGGCAGAGGGTGCCCAATCTCAGGCTAGTGGGGCCTAATCAGCTTTATCATATCCTTCATACAAATTTTATGGTCGATTGCATCGGGGTTTCTTTGATGAGAGAAGGGACAAGTGCTCAAGTGTAGTTAACCAAGGAATATTCTTAGAAACTATCCCATGGAAAATGTTTCTTCTGGGGAAAATAAGGTTCCTATTGCCTTTTTATCAGCTCCAGTACCAAAGAGTGCTTCTTCAAGATTCGGCACTGGTCAGAACCATCTTTATGCTCTCACTACCCCTAATGAGTTGGTCATTGAGTTAGAAGGGGGTTCTCTAGTTCCTAAGTGAAGGTTTATATCATATTTTGGAGTTCGGAGATTAATCTTCAAGGGGTTTCTTTATTATTTAGTCTGGTTTAAAGATCCTAACTCGGAGAGTCTTTTCTTATATTTTGTCCTGGTGTGAGTGAATTTCTTGAGGTCTTGCTTGATGACTTTCCTTATGTCCCTCTCAATAGGGAGATTTATTTTGGGATTGATCTTGTTCTGGAAACTCATCCTATCTCTATTCCCCTATATAGAATGGCTCCAGCTGAGTTAAAGGAGCTTAAAGAGTAACTAAAGGATCTTTTGGACGTGTATGTCCCCATGGGGTGCGTCTATTCTATTTATCGGCAAGAAGAATGGTTCCCTTCAAATGTGTATTGATTACGGATAATTAAATAAGGTAACGGTAAAGAATAAGTACCCTCTTCCAAGGATAGATAATTTATTTGATCAACTTCAGGGTGCTAAGTTTTTCTCTAAGATCAATCTTTGATTCTACTATTATCATCTAAAGATTAGGTAGGTAGATACCCCGAAGACTACCTTTTGAACCCAATATGGTCATTATGAGTTCTTAGTCATTTCTTTTGGTTTGACTAATGGCCTAACGACATTCATGGATTTGATGAACAGGGTCTTTCATCGGTTTCTTAGTTTGTTCATCATTATATTCATAGATGTTATTCTAGTGTACTCTAAGAGTGACGTGGATCATGCTGATCTCCTTGATATTGTATTACAGAACCTAAAAGATCAAAAGTTGTATGCCAAATTTTTTAAATGCGAATTCAAATTGAACGCTCTTACTTTTCTGGGTCATGTCATTTCTAATAAAGGGATCATGGTATACCGGCAGAAAGCTGCAGTGATTAAGAAGTGGCCTAGGCGCATGACTTCAATCGATATTCAGAGCTTCTTAGGTTTAGTCGATTACTATAGGAAGTTTATGGAAAGTTTATTGACTATAGCTGCCTCGTTTTACTATGTTGGCCTAGAAGAAGGTGAAGTTTTTGGGGTCTGATTCTTGTGAGGGTAGTTTTGAGAAGCTGAAAGATAAAATGACTTTAGCTCTAGTTTTGACCTTGCTTGAGGGTAATGATGGATTCATAGTTTATTGCGATGCATCCCGTGTGGGACTTGGTTGTATTTTGATGCAACATGGTAAGGTGATAGTCTATGCCTCTAGGCAGTTAAATGTACATAAGAAAAATTACCCGACTCATGTCCTGGAGTTATTGGCTGTGGTGTTCACATTAAAAATATGGAATCACTATTTTTATGGAGCACATATGGATATCTTTTTAGATCATAAGAACCTGCAATATGTTTCTACCCACAAGGAGCTTAATCTTATGAAGAGGGGATGGCTTGAGATGCTCAAGGATTATGACATAAGCCTTTACTATCACCTAGGTAAAGCTAACCTGATTGCTGATGCACTTAGCATGTTATCCATAGGAAGTCTAGCTCATGTGGATGAGAAAAAGTAAAAATTGGTGAAAGATATTCATCATTTGGCTAAACTTGGAGTTTATCTCTTGGACTCTGAGGATGGTGGTGTATTTGTGCAAAAGGTGGCCAATTATCTCTTGGTACTAAAATAAAGAAGAAACATGTATTGGATCCTATCTTGATGAAGATTAAGGGAGATATAGGTCAGCAAAGGGTAATGGCTTTTGAGATTAGTGGTGATAGTATCTTGAGGTACCAAGGCAGACTATGTGTTCCTGACGTTAATAGATTATGAGAAAGGATCTTGGTTGAGGCTCATGGGTCACATTATACTATTCATCCTAGTTTGACAAAGATGTATCATGATCTTAAGGAGATTTATTAGTGGAACAATATGAAGTGAGATATGGCTAGTTTTATAGCTAAATACATGGTGTGTCAACAGCTGAAAGTTGAACACTTGAGGCCCGGTGGGTTGTCTCAGGATATTGAGTTGCCTATATGGAAATGGGAGGTAATCAATATGGATTTTTTTACTGGTCTTCCCCGATCTTAGAATTAGTTTGATTTGATTTGGATCATCATAGATAGGATGACTAAGTCTACTAACTTCTTGCCAGTGAGGACTAATTATTCGACTGAGGATTATGCCAAGTTGTTTCTTGGGATATCGCGATGTTACATGGTGCTACAATTTTAATCATACTAGATTGTGGTACTTAGTTCTCATTGTATTTTTGGCATTTGCTTCAGAGAGGTTTGGGAACTAAGGTGAGCCTTAGTACAACTTTTCACCTACAATCAGATGGGCAAGTAAAAAAGACTATTTAAACTTTGGAAGATATGCTTCAAGCTTGTGTGATTAATTATACTGGTAGTTGGGTTGATTGTTTTCATTTTATAGAGTTTGCATAATATAGCTACCACTCTAGTATTAGGATGGCTTTGTTTGAGATGTTGTAAGGTAGGAGGTGTAGGTCTCATACTAGGTGATTCGAGGTTGGTGAGGCGGAGATGTTTTTCCTGGATTTGGTTTACCAAGTGATGGAGAAGGTGAAGGTTATTTGGGATAGACTTAAATATACCAAAAGTCCTATGCAAATATAAGGCGTAAGGAGTTAGAGTTTAAGGTTGGTGATTAGGTATTCTTGAAGGTATCTCTTATGAATGGTGTAATGCAGTGTGGGAAGAAGGGGAAGCTCAATCCCCAGTATGTTGGTCCGTTCTTGGTTTTGAAGAGGGTTGGTAATATTGTGTATGAGTTAGAGTTGCCTCCTAGTTTGAGCTCTATTCATATGATGTTTTATGTTTCGATGTTATGAAAGTGGATGGATGATCCCTGAATGGTCATTCCTTTGAAGGAGGTAGATATTTGGGATTCCTTATTGCATGAGGAAGTCCCTACTAAAATTTTGGATTGGCAAGTTCGTCGGTTGAGGATGAAAGACATAGCTTTGATAAAGTTTCTATGGAGGAACTACAAGGTTAAAGAGGCTACTTGGGAAGCAGAAGAAGACTTAAAGTCCAAGTATCCATTTTTTTGTCCACCACGAATAATTGTGCTTAAGGTATGTGTTATTCTTAAGATATTTGTTTTCTAACTTTATTAAAGAAAAGAGGGATTTCCTTAGCCTCTTTGTTTTCTAACTTCGTTAAAGGTAAGCGTAGAGGTATATAAAGTCCAATTGTGCTTGTGTTGCCTTGACCCATTATTCAAGGAAGAATGATCCAAGTGGGGGAGAATGTAACACCTCAAATTTTTGGCCCTTAAGAATACTTGAGCTTTGAGCTCACTACCTTGGTCACGAGTCATGGTGACAAGTCGTAAGATATGGTTACGGGTTATAGAACCCTGGTCATAACCAAATCAGAAACTTAGTGGGAAAGTTCTGCTCTGAGTACGAGTGGCTCACTATGAACCGTGGGGATATGTTACGAGTTGTAGGTTTAAATCATAGGATGACCAATGTTTAATTCATCTGGGTTCTATGTTGCTCACGACTAGACTTTATGAGTCATAAGATATAATTATTAGTGGGTAAGTGGAGTCGTAAGGTGGGTAGTTTATGGGGGTTCCAAGTCATTTTCTTGGTTATGAATCGTGGTCATGAGTCATAAGGTGTGGGTATGAGTCAAGGGGTTAACTCGTATCCAAAGGTAGCTTTTTCCATCTTTTAAGTTGAGGGCATTCTAAACATTTCCCTTCTTTCCCAACTTAAAACCCACATCTTATAACTTCTTTAGGGCATCATTATCTATAATAAAAACATCAAATAGACTCTCAAACATTCCCAAATCCTCAAGGTCAAGAATACTTAGGGTTTTCATCAAGCTCATAAATTGGGGCTTTCAAGGGTGATTTCTCTCCGTACTTCTTGGTGTTTAAGGCATGTTACTGTTGTCTCATTGTCAATTTTGCAAAAGCATGTGATTTGAAGTATTATTCATGGAATATTGATGTTAGGTTTTGAACTATGGGTTGAGGGGTTTTAATATAATAGAGGTTGTGATAGCTAGCAGTGAAGGTGTGAATTCGAAGGATGAACACTGGGAACTCATGTTTGCCGATGTGAGGTTTGGTCTTGATGACCATGTGCTTGAGGGGTACAAGGGAATCCCCCAATCCTATGTATGTATACATGTATCATTAAGGGAGAAAGGAACAAGGAAATCCCTGGCCATTTATGATATCTTCTGTTCGTACGGCTAACGCGCACTAGGGCCTATTCAGGGGGTAATATAGGACCCATATAGCTCATGGGTGGACTTATGATGGTAAAGCTACACAATCTAGGTTAAATGTTTTAAAGTTCATGCTAAACATTGTTCCTTATTCTGGCATGATATATCTATATATACATACATACATATATGTATTTGCATATTGTTATATGTATTGGTTTTACCTGATTTTTGATTGATGGTATTACTTAATCTTTATCCCTAAGTTACATGCCAACGTTCACTTTGCTAACCATCTTCGGATGCTGTTTCTCCATGCGATGTAGGAACCAGCCTTACTTCCACTCCTCTTGCTTAGTGATGTGGTGATTCGGGGACAGTTTTTGAGTCAGATTGAAGTGGTAAGCTTCCCTACTCCAGAAGACCCTATTTCATGATATGGCTTTCTTGATGTTTTTATTATTCCTTTTTGTTTTGGTTTCGCTATGGTCGGGGTCATGTCTCGACTAGATATTCTTTAGTTTTGATTAAAGGATTTGTCAGTGGGCATGGGCGGTATTGATATCAGTGTCGGTATTTGTATGGGTATGGGTTGGTTATTCAGTTATGGATGGTAGGTTTTGGATATAAACTTAGTATAATGTGTTTAAATTGATATTCTATTATCTTGTTATATATTAGGAATTCATCTGACAAGGGATGTAAGGTATAGTTGTTGGTTTAGGTATTTGGTGGTGGTGGTCTCTATTCCTTGTTGGACTTGAGATACCCATCACGGCCAGGCCCTGGTTCGGGTCGTGAAAGATGTAAGCCTAGTGTTCATCTTAGATTGTTTATAACCAAGAGCAACCAATTCTTTTTCCATTTTACTATTTCAGTAAATCCCCCTTTTTACTTTTCCATACTAGCCGACTATTTTGAAAAGTTTGAGAGATTTATCTATAGCTTCCCCCAGTCATTTATGACTTTTGGAACTAACAGTTTGGTTACCAGGCAGTTCATTTGTTTCTTAGAGCCATATCCCTTTTTTGAAGCCTATGCTAGTTCAAATTGGCTACCAGGAAAAAGTTAAGCAAAAATACCTCGTATCCTAATTCTAACAGTTCCAAAAGCTTTATAACATCGATTTTAGGATCATTGGATTCTTGGTTTGGGTCTTGAGGCTTCTAGACTAATTTTGGGATATTGGCCAAAATTTAAGAAAATGGCAAGTGGGTGTAGGACCTATTTTTTTTGTCAAAATGACTTCGAAAGGAAATTTTGATTGTGTCGTTGAGTTTGGAATGTCGAATTCGATAGGATAGCATAGTTTGTTTGCATATACGGGATTTTTGATGAATCCCGAGGGATTGATGGAAACTCAGAGAAATTCCAAGTCTCCAGTTGTTGCCTTATATCTAGTGTGACCGCTAAAGCAGCCCTTTCGGGGCTCTATCAGAAGGCTTTTTAGTGTCCCATTGGGCACTTTAGCGACCCTTTCTTAGCCAATAGTTACCGCTTTAGCAACACTTGGGCCCTTTAGGGGCCAGCGCTAAAGCGGCCCAAGGTCCTCTTTAGTGGCCCAAGGTCCTCTTTAGCGGCATGGCTTATGGGGATGGATACCCCTTCAACGGTACTAACCGCTTTAGAGGTGACCGATAATGTAGTCCAGTGTCTCTTTTAGCAATAATCAGGAGCTTGGATCAAGTATAAATACCCCACTTAGCCCGATTTTCACCATTCTTCTCCTATTTTCAAGTGAGTTCAACCCTAAATAGTGTGGGACCTTGGGAAAGACATTTGTGCATGATTGTGATGCTTTGTTATCCTTAGTTTAAGTGACTTTCCATTGAATTTGTGGTAATATTACATTATTTTCATGGTTGATTTCTCTATTCTTATCTAAAATACCTAGAAACTTGGTGATTTGATTATAGAATCATTTAAGCTCATATTTCATCTATTTTTGAGGATAAATGTTATTTGAGTATAGAGCAACATTTTGTTGGGATTGAAAGTGCGATTCCATAGCCCCACATAGGATTTTTATGTAATTTGCGACCCAAATCACAATAGTGCAATATGGGTATCATTGTTATCATTTTGATGAGTGGATTGTAATTTTGGTAGTGTGGCACCTTGTGAAAGCTTCTCGAAAAGGGAAATCGGTGGTTTAGTGGATTCTTTGGGCTTTTCTTTGGCGTCCAAGTAGGCTAGGCTTATCGTATTCATTGATTGAGCTATTCATTGTATGTTTGTGATAATATACTAGATATGGGATGGGATTTAGGTGTTGTAGATATGAATGAGAACATTTGGATTAGTTTCACCATTTAGGCTACCTTGAAACTATAAATTATGAGTAATTAGCTTAGTTACTCATGTCTTAGGTGAATTGGGCTTTGTAGCTTATGTTTAGAATGAAAATGCCTTAGTTGATTTAGATAGGTAGAATTGGTTTGGTCATTCATGTTTAAGGTGGAATTACCGTAGCTTCTTAAGTTAGGGGAAATTGCATTACTTGCTTAAGTTAGGGGATATAGACTTAGTTGGTATTATTTTAGGCAGGATACCTTAGTTGTTCATGTTGGAGAGAATTACTATCTTAGGAATTTTTATGGATTACCTGATATTTACAAATGAACTTAGATAAGATACCTTAGACAACTCTAGGGTAGAATTTGCCTAAAATAGATTTCAAGAATTAGAAGTGGGTCCCTTCAGCCACCTTAGGCCAAGACTTGTGTTAGCCTTGTAGACTTATTTGCAATCAGCAGGTAAAGGCTGAGCATCAGTGAATTGGTGGTTTGACTAATATATTTCCCATTCTCGTATGGAAATGGGAGCGGATTTCCATGGATTTTATTAGTGTCTTGCCTCGTACTTCCCCTGGTTTTGATGGAATTTGGGTCATTCTAGACCGATTAACGATGTTAGCATATTTCCTTCCTATTCAAATATATTTTAGTGCCTAGAGGTTAGCCTATATCTATGTCCATAAGATAGTCTATTTGCATGGTGTACCTATATTTATTATTTCAGATCAGGGTTCTGTGTTAACTCTAGCTTTTGGATAGTATTTAAGGAGGATTTGGGTACTCAGATAGATCTTATTACAGCCTTCCATCCACAAATCTATGGCCAGTCTAAGCAAGCTATTCAGGTAATCGAGGGTATGCTCCTAGCCTATGTTATGGAATTTGAAGGTTAGTGTCGATTAACTTATTCATACTAATAACTTTGAATAGAGAAATTAAAACTCACCAAAGCTTTAAAAAGTTCTTAAGAAGATCCATTATGACTTAGTATATAGTAGAAGGAGCACTTAGCCTTGGTAGATTTCTCATATAAAAACAGTTATCATTTGAGTATCGTGGTGGTGCCTTTTTAGTCTTTGTATGGTATGAGATGTCATTCTCTGATTGGATAGTTTGAGACTTTTGAGATTCGGCCCCATAGGACTAATTTGCTTCAGGAGTCATTGGATAGAGTCAGGGTGATTTAGGATAGGTTGAGAGTAGCTCAGAGTAATAAGAAGGCCTATGCATATCATAGACTCTATGCCTTCAGATTTAGAGTTGGTGATCCAATATTCCTCCGAGTATTGCCTATGAAGTATATGATGAGGTTTTGGAGAAAGGGAAAGCTCATCCCTAGATATATTGGAAACTTTGATATTTTTTACACAGTTAGCTAGATGGCTTATGAGTTAGCTCTACCTCCAAATTTTGCTATTGTCTATCAAGCTTTCCATGTTGTAGTGATATATTCCTGATCTATCTGATGTTCTTAGATAGGACTCTATCCAGTTGGATGAGCTTTTGACCTTCATGGAGAAGCTGGTGTTCATTTTGGCCAGTGATGTTAGGCGGCTACGCACTAGGGAGACTCTTATAGTTAAGGTTCAGTGGAGGCACCGCCAAGTTGAGGAGGCTACTAGGGAGATCGAGAGTGAGATGTAGATGCAGTTTCCTCACTTGTTTGAGACTTCAGATACATCCTAATTTTTATTATTAGAGCTTCTTTATAGCTGCCCTAAGTCATTTATGACTTGTTTGAACTAAAAGTTCAATTATCAGGTAGTTCGCTTGGTTTTTAGAACCATTTCTATGTTTTGAAGTCTTTGCTAGTTCCAAATGGCCATCAGGCAAAAACTTTAGTCAAACCAACTCAAATGCAACTTTTGACTATTCCGGCAGCTTCAAAATATAAATTTTAGGCTAGGAGGACTCTTGGTTTGGGTCCCGAGGCACCCAGGCTTATTTTGACCTATTGGTCAAAAAGTTAAGAAATTAAAAATTAAGTGTGGGACCCATATTTCATTAAAACAACCTCAGATGGAAAATTTGACAGCACCATTAAGTCTAAATCATTGAATTTGGTATGTTTACATAGTTCATTTATGTATTCGAGATTTTGGAAAAATCCCGAGGGCTAAGCGGAGACTTGGAAGATTAGCTATATCTGATGTTTTTGGTGCATCACAATGTCTTTGGCTGTGATCTTGACTGCTTGAGTAGGGTAGCAAGTGTCGCGATCGCGACACTTTAAGTCACAAATGCAACTCCTTGACCAGTCGCTAGGGATGCAATCATGACATTTTCATCTCATGCCCTGTATCACGATCGCGAACATCAAGTCATGACAGTGAGACCCGAGGACTTGGTATTTGTAAAATAGACCCTTTTTGCATGATTTTTCCCCCTTTTCATCCATTTTCTTGAGCTCTAAAAACTTAAATGGCGAGATAATTTAAAATTGGCGCTTGTGGGTAATTTGGGAGGTTGGTAACTCTTGTTATGCAATTATCCTTCGATTTGTGGTAAGATTCCACCCTTTTGATGGTTGATTTTCCCTTTTTGTTTCTTAATATTTCAAAACCTTGGAGGCTTGAATTTATCCCCAAAATAGGTCGAATTTCATCCATTTTAAGGGGTATTAATTCCTTGAGCATGTGGGAACGTTGGGTTGGTTTTGAAAACATAATTTTTCGTAAGTAGGACGCACACGGGATTTTGATGTGATTTTTGGATCTGAAGCACAATAGTGCCATATAGGTATCATTATTCTCATATTGATGAGTAGAATGTGATTTTGATAGCATTGCATCTTGCAGAAGCTTCTCAAAGGGAAAAAGTAGTGACTTAGCATATCTCGTGAGTTTTCTTCGGTGTCCAGGTCAGCTAGGTTTTATCCCTTGTTAGATTGAGCTACGTTATAGTTTGTTTATGATATTTCTTTAGATTTTGGATGATTTTTAGTTGTTGGTGTGATAAATTAAAATACCTGGGATTAATTGGATCATTTAGGCTATTTTGGATACTGTTTTGGGCATAAATAGCCTAGTTATTCCTATCTTAGGTGAAATTGACCTTGTAAACTCTTGTTAGGGTGAAGTTAACTTAGTTACTCCATAAGTGAGAAGAATTCCTTGGTTACTTGAGTTTAGGATGAACCTACACAAATTGTCAATACCTAGGTGAAATTGACTTAGTTTCTCTATATTAGGAGAAATTGCTATCTTAGGACTAGTTATGGCTTATTTAACATCTAATAGTGGATTCAGATACCTTAGCTTGATCCGGGGTTGATATTGCTTGATAAATGATTTTAGGGATTTAATAGCGGGATCTTCGACCCACCTTAGGCAAAGACTTGTGATAGTTATTGAATACCCTTTGATGCGCTTACATCTAGGAAGATGGTTATTTTAGTCATATTTAGATGCCTTATTACTTATTGGTTATGATGAATGATGTTGAATGTAATGCTTAACGAGTATGCTATATATGAATTATTGATTAAACTTATGTTATTGATAAGCTTTTGAATATGCTATTGTTTTGGATATTGGTTGGGCCACCGAATATACTATTAAATAAGCTCTCGATTATCATATTGGATAAGCCCTAAATTATGTTATTAATTAAGTCAACGAATGATCTATTAACTACACTAGGGATCATACTCATCGATAAATTAGCATTTATACTTTTGTTCATGCTAGAGGCCATGCTTATTGACTATATTGGTGATCAAGCCATTGATTATGCTATGGATATGCTATAGATTTTGCCATGGATTAGATATTGACCGAGCTAATGATAAGCTATCTATTATGTTAATGGTTAGCCATTACTTAGGCTATTAATAAATTATTGTCTATGCTTGATAGTACATGTTAATTATTTTAGACGTCATGTCTAATGGCTATATTTGCAAATATGTTCCGGATTATGCTAAAGAGCATGCTTATTAATTATATTTGCAATTATTCTATTGATTATGCCAAAGATTGTGCTTATTTACTATATTGGCAATCATGCTATTGGTTAGGCTAGAACTCATGATTTCAATTATGGTTATTGATCATATTAATATATTATGTTCATGGTTATGCTATTAAGTACTCTATTGATTATGCTAGTGCCCATATTAATGATGATATTAATGATATATACTTGGAAAGGCCAAAGGATGATTATGATGATATATACCCAGCAAGGTCGGAGAATGATTATGATGATATATACCTGGCAAGGCCTTAAGATGATTATGATGATATATACCCAGTAAGGTTAAAACATGATTATTATGATATATACCCGATAAGGCTGGAGGATGATTATGATGATATATATGCCTAGCAAGACCAAAAGATAATTATGATTATATTTATGAGGATATTGTTGAAATATCCATACCTATTCGAGTCTATCTGTACGTATTATACTTTGATGCTATACTTATTATGATATGATGACATTTGGGTGTGAGATTGAAAATCAAGCTAAATTAAAAATAAAGAAATAGTTATAATATACTATGATATGAATAGACCTTAGTGATATAATGATTATTTATTAAATATTGTCTAGTTCATAAATATTGGCTAGTTGATAAATATTAGCTAGTTAACAAATGTTGATTAGCTAGTAAATAATGAATAGTTGATACGTGATGATTAGCCACCACATGAAGATTAGATAATAAGTTATCTTTAGTTGATAAAGGATGATTTATTTATACAAGAGGATTAGTGTTACAAGATGGTTAGTTGATAAGCGTTGACTAATTGGAAAATGATGAATATGGACACTCGATAGTTATAGTATGCATGACTTGGATGAATTCGAATTGTATTATAAGAGTTGATTACTGTCGGTGGTGGGTTATATCATCTTGTGTGTACCTTCCAAGTTTATGGGGGACTGCGAT
Organism: Capsicum chinense; assembly: GCA_026120095.1. Taxonomy (NCBI): domain Eukaryota; kingdom Viridiplantae; phylum Streptophyta; class Magnoliopsida; order Solanales; family Solanaceae; genus Capsicum; species Capsicum chinense. Next base: position 184,633,318 of record JAPEIP010000010.1, read on the forward strand.
GGGTTATTTAATTTTTCGCATTAATTGGAGTATAGGACTCAATTTATAGTTATGATTGCTTGTGTTAATACTTTATGTTATGTTACGCTATTATTCTGGTTTACTTACGTGTTTATGCCCAACGATGTTGCAGTTACTTTAGGTTTGTCTATACCTTGACTTAGTTATGTTATCATGCATTTTATCATATTTATATCAAGATTAAGCTCAGTCAACCAATGATTCCTACTAAGTACCCGTGGTTTTGGTACTTATACTACACGTCTGTGCCTTTTTGGTGCAAATCCGAGTACTAGTTGTCCCCATTGATCGACGTTCGTATTGTGTTGATATCTGGAGATGGGGTAAGCTCTTGGAGTAGGAGTCACCTATTTCCTTATATCTTTCTATGTTCAGTCTTTTGTTTCGAGACAGATGTTAATAGTTATTCTAGATACTTGGGTTGTACTATTGCTAGTATATGCTCTTGTACTGGCTCTACCAAGTCGTGGGATGGTATATATATTGACTATCACTATCTATTTCAAATACCTTATTATTATAAGTTGTGCTGTTGATTTTCTCCTATGTTGGGCATTTTCCACCAAGTTAATCCATTGTGTTTAGCTTCGAGTTACGGTTTGTCTTACCTACTGGTGGGATAGAGTAGGTTCCATCATGACTCGTATATTAGGTAGTGACATTAATTGAGACATAGGATACCTATTCTTCATTGTCACCTAATTAAGCAGGTTGTAGTCAATAAACATACGCAAGGAACTATGTTACTTCTTTATAAACAAGATAGGAGCATCCCAAGTAACCACACTCGATCTAATAAAACCCTTATCAAAAGATCCTAAAGTTGAGAATTCATCTCCTTAAGCTTTGTAGGATCCATACAATAAGGTTCCATAGATATAGGTTGAGTTCCCAATTCAAGATCAATAATAATTTCAATATCATACTCTAGAAGAAGACCAGGTAGATTGGTAGGAAAAATATCATGGAGCTCACAAACTATATGAATAGAGTCAAGCAAAGGACTCCCCATACAAACATCCCAAATATACACAAGATAAGACTCACAACCCCTCAATATAATTCTTCTATCCTGAACATAAGAAATAATCCCCATCAGCTTGCGTCTAATAGATCTCTGCCAAATAACTAGGGGTATGTCAGGCATGGCTATGGTAATAGTCTTGGAGAAATAATCCAAGACCGCATGATAAGGGATAACCAATCCATGCCTAGAATAACATCAAAATCCACCATGTCTAACAAAACAAGATTAGTCTGAGTATCAAACACTTGAACAGTCATAAACATATGATCTAGAAACCTGATCTACTACTAAAGAATTACCCAAAAGAATAGATACACATAACAACAAACATAATGAATCCTAAGGCAACTCTAACCGCAAAGCATAACAATTAGATACATAAGAATAAGTGGATACTGGATCGAATAATGCAAAAGTCGGCCGATAGTACACTAAAATTGTACCTATAATAACAACATCCAAAGACTCTACCTATCATCTATTAAGTACGATATATAACTGAACCGACCTCCTATCCTACCTACCCAAGGACCTCTTAACCAGCAAAATACTTTGTGCTACTGGAATAACTGTCATATGCTTGGGATACTCTCTAAATAAGTGGTCAAAGGATCGATAATCATAATACATCCCAGGTGTTGTATTGTAATCAAAAGATCTGATTGACCTAAAATAACCACCTTAGATAGTAATACCAAGAAGATGAAGCTCTCTGAGGATAACTACTACTCAGTCCAGGATGATCGTTGTAGCTAGACTATCCTTCATTGATAATCTAAAGTGCATTATGAATTAACCTTCTAAACTAACCCTGATAACCACTGCCCGCATGATACACTCCGGGTAACAATAAAACTACTCTGATATTACAGCCTCTTATCGCCTTTTTTAGGCCTCGTGATGAATCTCCTCCATAATCTGGGGATGATTAGACACCTCTAGAAAAGACCTTCTAGCCATAAAAAAAATCTACATAGCCATGCAGAGAGTAAGTCTTAATCTAAATAATACACTAAACTCACTCATACTCGATTGGTGAGATAGATATAGCATGCCTAGCCAGCTCAGGGACACAAGCCTCATACTTCACAAAAGTTATGGAGCCCTACTCCAATCACAAGAACTGGTCTCTCAAATGATCTCTAAGTCTATCAGTCATATAAATCTCTAAGAAAACCTCAGAGAACTATTTCTAAGTCAATGGGATAGATCCATCTAGACTAGAATCAAGATAACCTCTCCACCAATGTACTGACCCTTTAGGTCATTTTCTGCATTTCCATGTATTTTTACTATTTAGGGATTTCCTACAGATTTCCTAAATTATTTGTCACTTGGGTAAAGTAGAAAATTAATTTACCAGGAGTTCATTTTGTTTTTAGAGCCAATTCCTTATTATGAAGTCTTCATCGGTAATAATTGGCTATCGGGTCCTCATATGCCAATTCTAATAGTTCTATCTGCTCTGCAGTGTCAATTTCAATCTAGGAGGACCTTTGGTTTGGGTACCAAGGCTTAATGACTTATTCTGGTCTATTGACCGGCAATCAATAAAAATGGCCTATAGGTATGGGGCCTACTTTTAATTGAAATGACCTCAGATGAAAATTTTGACCTCATTGTTGAGTTTGGAATATTGAATTTGATAGCGTAGCATAGTTTGTTTGCATTCATGAGATTCTGAATGAAACTTAAGGAATTGGTGGAGAATTGGAATTTTCCAAGTCCCTAGCTAGTGCATTCGCTAAGCAGCACTTGGATCACTTTAGCAGAGGCTGCTTAAGTGGCTAGCATATAATGACTCTTCAAGTTATTTTTCATATTTTTGGTTATTTTCACTATTAAAGCTTCTCTATAGATTTACCAAGTAATTTATGACTTCCTAGAACTGACAGTTTGGTTACCGGGCAGTTCATTTATTTTTAGAGTAATTTTACTATTTTAAAGACTTCACTGGTTCCAAATGGCGACCGGGCAAAAAATTTAGTCAAAGACCTTAAATGTAAATTTTGACTATTCCAACAGCTTTGGAATATTGATTTTATGCTAGGAGGATGCTTGGTTAGGGTCCCAAGGAACCTAGGATCATTTTTATCCATTAGTTAGAAATTTAAGAAACTAAAATTAGGTGTGGGACTCACATTTCATCGAAACGACCTTGGGTAGAAACTTTGACTTTCCCATTAAGTTTGAAACATATAATTTAGTATGATTACATAGTTTATTTATGTATACAGGAATCTGAATAAAACCCAAGGGCTTGGCAGAAACGTGGAAAATAAAGTCTCAGCTGTAATCTAGTGCACCCACGATCACAGACCATGTATTGCGGTCATGGTCTAGAAGCACAGTAAGTTCCACGATCGTAAAACTTTATGTCATGAATGTGAATCCTTGGGTAGGCCAACAAATCCACGATTGTGGTGGGATAATTTCGTAATTGCGACATCTTCATCTGTTGCCTTAAATCATAATTACGAACATCGATTTGTGATAGAGAGAATTGAGGACCTGATAAGAGTATAAATACCCTATTGTAGCCTGACTTTTCTCAATCATTATATATTTTCTTGAGAGCTAAAGCCCTAACTAGTGAGATGGCTTAAAATTAAAGCTTGTGATTGATTCGGGGGCTTGGCTAACACTTGTTTACACAATTATCTTCCAATTTATGGTAAGATTTCATCCTTTTTATGGTAAAATTCAATTTCTTCAAAATTTCCAAAACCTTGAGGGCTTGATTTTATCCACAAATTATCCAAACTTTACCTATTTTTTAGGATAATGATTCCTTGAGCATGTGCGAACATTGGGTTAATTTTGGAAATGTGATTTTTCATAAATGGGACCTACATGGGATTTTGGGTAATTTTTAAACCCAAAGCATAATGGTGAAATATGGGTATCATTATCTCACATTTATAGCTTGGTATCTTTCTGAAGCTTCTCAAAGGGAAAAATGAAGATTTAGCATATTTTGTGAGCTTTTTTCGGCGACCAAGTAGGCTGTGTATTACCCCTTATTAGATTTAGCTAATTCATAGTATTTTTATTACATTGTCTTAGTTTTGGTACGGGCTTTAGGTGTTGGTGTTCTATATTGTAATACTTTGGTTAGTTGATCTGGTAAGGCTATTTTGGATACCGTTTTGAGCATAATTAGCCTAGTTAATCATACCTTAAGTAAAATCAACTTTGTAGGATTATTCTTTGGTCAAAAATGCTTTAGTTACAAATCGAATGAGAATATTTCCTTGGTCACTTTAGTTTAGTATGAAAACATAGCCAAATTGCCAATACCTTAGGTGGGATAAACGTAGTTGCTCTATATTATGAGGAATTGCTATCCTAGAGCTAGTTGTTGCTTGTTCAACATCTAATAGTGGATTTAGATACATTAGCTTAGTCTGTGGTAGAAATTTCTTGGTGAATGATTTTGGGGATTTAGAAGTATGTTTTTTGACCCATCATAGGCCAAGACTTCTGACAATTATTGAAGACCCTTGATATGTTTGTGTACACCTAGGAAGATGATTATTTTGATGATATTTAGATGCTTGGGTATATGATTGTTATGATGAATGATGTTGGAAGTGATACTTAATGACTATCCTATAAATGAATTATTGGTTAAGCTTATGATGAGACATTGAATGTGCTATTGATTTGGCTATTATTTGGGCTATCAAATATACTATTGAAAAATCCCTTGATTATCATATTGTCTAAGCCATAAGTTTTTCTATTGATAGAGTCAACTAATGAGATATTAACTATGCTATTTCATTTTAGAGGCAATGCCTATTGACTACATTGGTGATTAAGCCATTGATTATGATATGAATAAGCTATAGGTTATGTCATGGATTAGATATTGACCAAACTAGTGATAAGCTATCTCTCATGCTAATGATAATACATCAATTAGGCTATTAATAAGTTATTGCTTATGCTTGATAGTACATGTTGATTATGTTAGAGGTCATTTTAATGACTATATTGGTGAATACATTATTGATTATGCTAAAGAGCATACTTGTTGATTACATTAGAGATTATGCTAATGATTATGCCAAAGATTTTGCTAATTTACTATATTAGAAATTATGTAATTGGTTTTGCTAGTACTCATGATTTTGATTATAATTACTTATCATGTTAAAATACTATGTTCATGGTTATTCTATTAAGTACTCTATTGATTGTGCTATTGGTCATATTAATAATGATATTGATTATATATACTCGATAAGGCCAAAGGATAATTATGATGATATATATACCCAGCAAGTCCGGAGAATGATTATGACGATATATACCTGACAAGGTAGGAGAATGATTATGATGATATATACCTTGCAAGTACAGAGAATGATAATAATGATATATACCCGGCAAGGTCAGCGGATGATTATGATGATACACATGCCCGACAAGACATGAAGATAATTATGAGGATATTGTTGAATATCCTTACTTGTTTGAGTCCATCTATAATTATTATACTATAATGATATACTTATTATGATATGATGACATTAGGGTGTGATATTGACAATCTATCTAAGTCAAAAATGAGAAAATAGTTATAATGTAGCATGATATTACTAGACCCTAGGGATATAATGATATTGACTAGTTGATAAGTGACAATTAGCCACTATATGAAAAGTAGTTAATAAGTTATATTTAGTTGATAAAGCATGATTTTGTGATACATGAGGATTAGTTGTTACATTATGGTTAGTTCATAAGTGTTGATTAATTTAAAAATGATGAATATGGACAATCGATGGTTATAGTGTTACATGACTTGGTAGAATTCTAATTGTGTTATGAGAGTTGATAAATTATGGTGGTGGGTTATTCTATCCTTTTTGTACCTTCCAGTTTTATGGGGGATTACGATTGGTTACTTACTTTGTAGCACTAATTAGCATATGGGAGCCAATTTTGTAGTTATAATTACTTGTGTTGATGCTTATTGTTAGGTTATGGTATTATTTTTATTTATTTACTTATTTATGGAAAGAGATACTGGAGTTACTTTAGGTTTGTCATTACCTTGACATAGTTATGTAATCTTGCATTTTACCATATTTATATTAAGATTTAGATCAGTCAGCTAATGATACCTATTGAGTACCTGTGGGTTTGGTGCTCATACTACACTTTTGTATCTTTTTAGTGCAGACCCAAGTACTAGTTATCACCGTGGATTGATGTTCGTATTTTGTTTATATCGGTACATAGGGTGAGCTCTTGGAGATGGATTCACCTATTTCTCTTATCTTTTTATGTTTAGTATTTTGTTTTGAGATAGATGTTATTCACTATTCTAGATGCTTGGGTTGTATTATTATTACTAGATGCTCTTGTACTGGCTCTACCAAGTAGTGGGATGGTATCTATATTGACTATCCCTATCTCTTTTAAACACTATTCCTATTTATAAGTTGTGTTGTTTATTTTTACCTATGTTGGGAATTTTCCACCAAGTTAACCCATTGCATTTAGCATCGGGTTACGATTTCACTTACCTACTAGTGGGATAGAGAGGGTGCCATCATGACTCATAAATTAGGTTGTGAAAAATTAGTTTCAAAGCCTAGGCTACACCAATATTGTTTGCACAAGAGAAAATATCTAGTAGAGTCCTACAAATTAGAACAATAATGCCAATTTCTTATTATTAGGAGGCAATGAGACATTCTTCAGAGTTTTTCTCTTCTTTCACTCATTTTGTATGAAGAGTCTGAGTTGTTTTATAGAATATTCCCTTGACTCTATTCTTTCGCAGATGGCTAGGACATGTGCTACTGCTATATGCAATGAGGGTCCCAAGATTGAGCCTAGGGATCTTTGTCCTATTTATTGATGACCCAAAAGTTATGGGTAACCATGAGATATGTCCCTAGTTAGGGGCTAGGATAGGGGTCCTCTACCAGACCCTATTCATGCTCCTAAGATAGAGATTCTTCTACCTTAGCCAGAGGTGGTCCAGGGACCAACCCAGGCTCTACTAGAGTCTATTTCTTCTTTAGTGCTCAGAGATGACTTGGTTTAGCTTTTGGGGTTAGTTGGTGGTGCGTCATCTGATGGTGTACAATATACAGATCAGAGTGGTACGATGGCGAGGGTACAACCTATAGCCGCATCTCCTAGAGTAGATATTCCTTCAGTACCAGTGATTGCTCAGCTAGTTATTTCCCAACCTTCTATGTCTATCGAGGAGCAAAAGATATTAGGTAGATTCTTAAGATTAGCTCCCCTAAGGTTTTTGGTGCTTCGAGAGAGGATGTATATGAGTTTTTGGTTTCTTGTAAGGATAGGCTCCATAATTTGGGCCTTGTTGAGACCCATGGGGTAGATTACACCATATTTAATTTAGACTTGGCTGCTCGACATTGGCGAAGAGGTTATACGGATTCTAGACTAGATGGATCTTCTCCTATGACATAGGAACAATTTTTTAAGATATTCTTGGAGAAGTATATGCCTTATAGCCTTAGGATAATTTGAGAGATCAGTGCTCTAGATTAGAGCAAGGCTCTATGTTTGTTGTGGAGTATAAGGCTCATTTTCATAAGTTGGCTAGACATGCGACTTCTATTTTTGATACAGAGTATGAGAGAGTTTGTTGCTTTACTAGAGAGTTGAGAGTTCCCCTATGTATGTCTTCTTAGAATTTGGTTGTTTTGGGTAGGTCTTTGCTGAGGTTTCTGATCATGATCAACTTATGGAGAAGATGCCTCATGAGGCCCATGGGGGCAATGATAAGAGAACTAGACATCATGGCAGTTTCAATGGGAGTCATACTTGTTCCTGATTTAGAGGTAGCCATTTTCATGGTAGATATCCTCCGTGTTTATACTATTAATCTTAGAGTCAGCCTAGTCAATTTGTTTAAGTCGTACTTCAGATTACTAATGGATGCCTATCTAGTGCTAGTTATGGAGTGGTTAGGGAAGTGGTCAGTCTTCGAGAGGTGAATCTTTTGGTAATTCTAGATGTGGTGGTTATTTTGGGTCAGCCAGATCTATTGGATTTGGTTTAGCTCAGGTGACATATTATAGTTATGGAGCTTATGGTTATTATTCGAAAGATTCCTTAGTCGTAGGGCGATTGTAGCTTTAGCTCAGAGTTTTTCCCCTGTTAGAGAAGTTCATCCCCTAGCTAGAGGTGGTTCTCAGGGCCGTAGGGGTGCTTTCTATGGTACTCGAAGAGGTTCATAAGAAGGAAGGACTAGAGGTTGGTTAGAAGCCTAGCTAGGTGGCAGGCGTGGTCAGTTATATGCAATACCTGCTAAACCTGAGCTGAGTCTTTGGATGCTAATATTATAGGTACAATTTTGGTGTGCCATCAGTTGGCCCTTACTTTATTTGATCCGAGATCCACTTATTGTAATGTATCTGCTAATTATGCTTCACGATTAGAGTTATCTTAGGATTTATTATCTATGCCCTTATGTGTATCTACTCTCGTGAGTGACTCTTTGGTAGGAGATCTAGTTTTCAGATACTGTGTTATGATTGTAAAAGATGTTAGTACTCATGTTGAGCTTAGGATATGGTAAATTTGATATAGTTTTGGGCATGGACTAGTTATCCTACTATCATGCAGTCATGGATTGTTTTGACTATATCATTACCTTAGCCATGTTTGGTATACCCTCCATCATATGGAAAGGAGAGGTTAGTGGCAAACCAATGAGGATTATTTCTTATATTTATGATCAAAGGCTTATTTTGAGGGGTTGCGAGTCTTATCTCGCTTATATTTGTGATACTAGTGTGAGAAGTTTGTCACTTGACTCTGTTCCTGTAGTTTGTAAGTTTCTTGATGTGCTACCTACCGACCTACATGGTATTCCCCCTATCCATGAGATTGAATTTGATATTGATCTTGAGTTTGTCACTCAACCTTTTTCTATGGCACCCAATCATATGTCTCCTGCCAAGCTTAAGAAGCTAAATCCTTAATTTTAGGATCTTCTTAGTGAGGGTTTTATTAGAATAAGTGTGTATCCTTGGTTTCCTATTTTGCTTGTAAGGAAGAGCAATGGTTCCATACATATGTGTATTGATTATAGACAACTTAACAAGGTGACGGTAAATAATAATTATTCTATGCCTCACATTGATGACTTGTTTGACCAGCTTTAGGGAGTAGTAGTATTTTCTATGATTGATTTGAGATTGGTTACCATCAGTTAAGGATTCTATATATGGATATCCTGAAGACAACTTTTCAAACCCATTATGGTCATTATAAGTTATTGGTGATGTTATTTGGCTTGACTATGCCTCATCTGTGTTTATGGATTTGATGAACCGAGTGTTCAGGACTTATTTGGATTTTTTTGTAATTGTATTCATTGAATATATCCTTGTGTATTTAAGGAGTAGAGAGGAGCATGCACATTATTTAAGGATTTTGCTCCAGACTTGGAGAGATCATGTGCTTTTTCCTAAATTCTCTAAGTGTGAGTTTTGGCTTTAGTCAGTGACATTCCTTAGGCATATGGTGTCTAAGGATGGTGTTATGGCAGACCTAGCCAAGATTGAGGTGATTTGTTATTGGGCTAGACCTACATCTCTGACTGAGGTTCAACGTTTTATTGGTTTGGTCGATTACTATAGACGATTCATGGAGGGTTTTGCTACTATTCCAATACCTATGACCATATTGACTTGGTAGGAGGTTCCTTTCCGATGGTCCAAAGAGTGTGAGTCGATCTCTGGAAATCTCAAGGATTTTCTTTCTTTAGATCTTTTTCTTTTTCTTTTTCTTTCTCTTTCTGTTAAGGGTGAGGGATTTATCGTGTATTGTGATGCTTCTGGCATTGGTTTAGGTTGTGTATTCATGATGACTTTAGATAGCTTAAGGTTCAAGGGCGTAACTAACAACTCATGATTTGAAGTTGGCAGCGGTAGTTTTCGGGGTTAAGATTGGAGGCATTATCTTTAAGGTGTGCATTGCGAGATTTTCACTGATCATCACAACCTTTAGTATCTTATGACTTAGAGGAAGCTTAATTCTAGACAACATAGGTGGATGGAGTTGCTTAAGGATTATGATATCTCTACCTTGTATCATCTGGGAAAAGCAAATTTTGTAGCAGAGGAGTTGATTCGGAAGGCAATGAGTATGGGTAGCTTGGCTGGGACATTCAGTCCTTAGCCAACTTGATGGTTCACCTTGATATTTTAATCCCTAAAAAGATTATTTCTAGTGTTGAGGATTCTAGTGTTGAGGATAGGTCTTTGATTTTTGAGCAGATTTAGGATTGTTAGTTAGAGGATAGTAAGCTTTGCTTCCTTCATGATCAGGTGTTGAGAGGTTAGTCCAAGATGATCGCCCTAGATTTTGAGGGTATTTTGAGATTTGATAGCCGGATTTATGTTCTGATGATTGATGACTTGATCCTGTTTATATTTCATGAGGCTCATAGCTCTAGATATTTTATTCATCCAAGCACAGCTAAGATGTATAGAGATTTGAGACAGTATTATTAGTAGAGTGGCATGAAAAGAGAAGTGGCAGATTTTGTAACTTGTATCCTATATTTTTCAGCAGGTAAAGGACGAGCATCAGTGTCCATGTGGGTTGATTCAGAGATTTCCCATTCTCGAGTGGAAATGGGAGTGGATAACCATTGATTTTGTTAGGGGCTTGCCTCATACTTCCCATGGTTCCGATGGTATTTGGGTCATCATTGATCAATTACTAAATTAGTACATTTCGTTCCTATTCAGATGTCATTTAGTGTTGAGAGGTTAGCCCATATCTGTGTGCGTGAAATAGTCCATTTGCATAGTGTTCCCATATCTTTTATTTCAAATCGAGGTTCCATGTTCACTTTTAGATTTTGGAGAGCTTTTCAGGAGAAGTTGGCTACTCGAGTGGATCTTAGTATATCCTTCCATCAGTAAATCGATGGTCAATCTGAGCGAACCATTCAAGTGATTGAGGATATGCTTCTAGCCTGTGTTATGGATTTTCGAGGCCAGTGGGAGGAGCACTTAGCCTTGGCAGAGTTTGCTTATAACAACAGTTATCACTCGAGTATTGAGATAGCGCCTTTTGAGGCTTTTTATGGTAGGATATGTCATTCTCAAATTGGTGTCTTAAGACTTCTAAGGTTCAACCTCATGATACTGATTTGCTTCAGGAGTCGTTGGGTCGAGTCAAGGTTATTCAGGACAGGTTGAGAGCAACACACAGTAGGCAGAAGGTCTATGAAGGCCGTAGTCTCCATTCGTAGAGATTTGGAGTTGGTGATTGATTATTCCTTTGGGTGTACCCCTTGAAAGGTGTGATGAGGTTCGGGAGAAAAGGAAATCATAGCCCCAGATATATTTGACCTTTTGAGATTCTTCGCACGTTGGATGAGGTGGCTTATGAGTTAGATTTACCTCTAGATTTTGCTACTGTCCATTCGGTTTTCCATTTTTCCTTGTTGTGGTGATAGATTGCTTATCCTTCTCATGTGATTAGATAGGATTCAATCTAGTTGGATGAGCATTTGACCTTCGTGGAGTAGCTTGTGCTCATTTTGCCTAGTAATGTTAGGCGGTTACGCAATAGAGAGATTCCTGATTTAAGGTTCAGTACAGGCACCGCCCAGTAGAGAAGGCTACTTAGGAGATCAATATTGAGATGAGGACCCAGTATCCTCACCTGTTAGGTACATCTTAATCCTTAATTTTTGCGGATAAAAGTCCTTTTAGTAAGGGATATAGTAATGATCCTTTAATTCATTTTCCTTATTTCCAGTTATTTTCACTGTTAGAGCTTTACTGCAGCTACCCTAAGTCATTTATTACATGTTGGATTTGGCAGTTCAGTTATCAGGCAGTTTGTTTGGTTTTTAAAGCCTTTTTATTGTTTTGAAGTTTTCGCTGGTTCCAAACAACCACAGGTAAAAACTTCAGTCAAACAACCTCGAATGCAAATTTTAATTGTTTCAACAGGTCCAAAACATTGATTTTAGGAAAGTTAGACTCTTGGTTGGGATCCTAAGGCACCCGGGCTCATTTTGACCCATTAGTCAGAAAGTTAAAATTGGGTGTGGAACACATATTTCGTTGAAATGACCTCAAATGGAAATTTTGACTACACCATTGAGTCTGAAACGTCAAATTTGGTATGATTATATAGTTCATTTATGTATATAGGATTCTAGATGAATCCCGAGGGCATGATGAAAACTTGGAAGATTTCTAAGTCTCATTTGTAATCTGGTGCACCCACGATCGCGGACCAGGGATCGCGATTGGTGTCTAACAACACCAACACATGATGTGATCATGACATATCAAGTCAAAAGTACGACTCTTCGGGCAGGACAATAGAACATTGATTGCGGTGGGATAATGGCGCGACTGCAACATCCTGATATGATTCCTTGATCACAAACGGTCGCAATAGAGAGACCCGAGGAAGTTGTAAGGGTATAAATACCCCCTTTAGCCCGATGATAAATCTCAACTTACACGTTAATTTAATTGCAAGACAATTGTCATCAATATATTTACCCAACTTTAGAATCGGGGTCGAATCCACGGGGAACAATGTGAGTGGCAATCAAGTTAATTCAAAATAATAGAAACAAGTCAAATCAAACCAATGGTACATGAAGATAAAAATGGGGGAGTTAGGTATCTACCTTAATGTTTCTTATTGGGTTTTCTAGTATAAATTTGGGGCTATGAATAATTAGCGTTTTAACAATTAGACAGGGATCTTGGGATTATGCATTACTAAGGGAATGACATGTGGGTGCTACTAATCGACATCAATTTAGTAAATCAAATATGGGTAGGTTCGGTTATAGATTTTGATTCTAGTCTTTCAACAAAACACAAAACTTTCACCCGCTGATTCTTTCGAATACCTAAAGAATGTATTCAACAATTAGTAACCACAACCTTAATCTAGGCATCCCTATTTCGAAGATGATACCCATGGTATAGTTAACTTCACAATCACCCTTATTTCTAAGATAGTGAAAATTTAGCAAACTGCACACAATTGTCTATCACTGCTTTGGTCTCCATATCCCTCTTTCAAGTATGATGTGGATTCCTAAAGTTCACCCAAAACCCTTCTTTCAAAGATGGCCTTGATCTTTCTAGAATTTTAAGTTTTCACTCATCAAACCCATGTGGATATTTAGGGATTTCACCCACAAATCCGAACCAAGTTGGCATAGCAATGATAAAACCCGTAAGTATGAACTACCAAATAGAGGCTAACAAGAACAGTCCACACACACTTAACCATTATTCACACATAAACCCAAGAGGGAGATCTAGATACAATAAGATAAATAACCATAGATATATCAAAAATCTCCATTGAAATGACTTGTTAAAGATTAAGTGAATGTTACTTCACACTCAGCACTCCTACAAATCAACAATAGAAGTGAGCTAATCCACCAGTTAGTAAGTCTCCAATGTATTCTTCACCCAAAATTTATACAATATTTTTCTCTAAATATAGAGGCTATGAACTCAAAGCTAAAAACCTAAAAATTGGGGAAGATTGAATATGATGAATGACTTAGGGTTTGAGTCTTTTTGTCAAAATTGGGATCAACCAAGGGCATTTCCATATTTTTCCTTAGGTTGACTTACGCGACAATCGTGGTAGACTTACGCGACTGTGGCTGATTGATCCTGCTTGACTGCCACATTCACATTTATAAGACGATGATCATAGTAACTGAGGCTTTTATGATTCAGGTCTTCATCTCCACTTTCTTGCTCCCTTTTTAATCATTTTAAGCTCCAATCCACATCTTTCTATCTTCTCAACTCTATGCCTACAAAGAATGGATGTTCATGAATTTAATCATAATTATGTCTCATTTATTCATTCAACAAAAAAGGTAATGTGCACAAATGTTGAGTGAGAATGGGTCATAAAATCACTACTCATCAATACCCCAAGTTAAAGTTGTTGCTTGTCCTCAAGCAACACTACCTTTAACCATGAGACACAATCATTTATGTCCAAACTTCATACCTTAAAGATCACAATGACTTTAACTCTAGTCACTACTACTAGTAGCTCATTGCATATGGGCTAAGATATTTTACACTACTCCCCTCTTCATTAGATGCACTATCAAAGGATACATAAGAATTTAAAGAGAAAACAAGCAACAACCATTAATGCTCTAGACGTGACTCACTTTTTGACCAAAACTAAGCTATACTCCATTTGCCTCATTGCTTGAGAGGTGACACAATCACCTACCTCCACTTGTTCAGATGCCAATTGTCACAAGAAAGAGAATTTTACACACCAAACTACCCAATATTCATCAAGGAATTATAAGTACAAAAACTCTCTCCCTTACAAAAGAAATCTCTATGCAACAAGTTCCATACCATAGGCTTCCCCCTATTTTCAATCGCCACTATAAAGAAATTAAATGGTTGGAGATCTCGAAGAACTTTCTAAGATATTAACGTAGGTTTGGGTTAGTGTAGGATATCAGTTAGGAACAACATAGAGACACCCTTCCTTGAACATATACATCACACTTTTCAATCCTCCTTATTGACTATGGGCCACTCTTCTTTATTTTCTCTCTTTTCATATGCCTATATTTTGCTTCCTTTGTTCGCCCATTTTTCTTTCTATTTCTTTTTCTTGTACTTTTAATGTAATTCCTTTCTTTATTAGATCCTTTCTTTTTCTCTTCCTTTATTTTCAACACTAAGGCACATTCGGCATTTTACTAACACATAGTGGCCCCAAACTTCCTTCCATCAACTTTCACCACCCTAGCTTAGGATTTTAGCCTCAAGTTGCATCTTCAAGTTCAAGGAGGGTATTTTTCAAAAGAGGGATAAAATGATTGGTTCACGATTTGTAATGATTTTTCCAAAAAAAGGGTCTAAAGGCTCAAAGTGGGTAACTAGGTATTACAATCATGCACGGGTAGGCATTTTAGGACAAAATGGCTTTTAAAATCACAAAGATGGCCTGAGATCATTTCTCCAACCATACACAATCAAAAATATCTTTGACAGACCATCGGAGCAAGTTCTAGATAACACAAGTATACAAAAGATAAATGCAAAGAACTCACCACACATAGCATGCAAAATATTCCAAGGGAGCTCAAATGTCCCTCCCGCTAGAGACAATGTTGTAGTATCTAATTTTATTCACAAGTCAAAAATTTATGGATCCATAAAAAGAGAAAAAGTTTTTTTACAAAATTGCTCACGTCCATGCCCTTGATTTTGTTTTGAAAATTTTTGGATGGACAGGGTTGTTCATTTTACATTAGCACCATACACAATTTGCTATGCTATGGTAACAACCAAAGCCTTAGCCTCATATTTTGGCTCAAAATGAGCAAACTTACCATATGGCCACTTAGACTTCACCAATGGTGTATAACATGATCCCAAATCAATAATACTATGGGTATTCAGAATTCCCCTGTATCTATGTCTCAAAACCTAATCACGACACTTTACCCTTAAGAATGTCATCACTCAATCAATCATATGGAAAACATTTCCATGCATCATCAAAATCAAAATAAATGCTAGGTAAGATGAAAAACTAAAAATAAGTGAAAAACATAATAATACATAAAACGTAGGCACCAATTGGGTACCCAAAAATATAGCATTTAAAAAAAATAGTATCCAAAATATCATCCCAAAACATCAACAGAAATAGGTGATACAAAACACCAAAATAGTATAAATTCGGGGTCACCCCAACTAAAAGAATGCAGTTTCTTCACTGCATGTGCAAGCAAGCAAGAGTAAAAGGGGTCTCCCATAATATGTATCAAGATCTATCCTCTCTCGCTGACTCTACACCATCACCCTCAGCATCATCAGCAGGGGCCTCATACTCATTATCTCTCCTAGGTGAAGGTAGTCGTTGGTTGGGCTTGAGCACCTTGAAGATGCCCTTCACCTTCTTCCACAGCTTCTTAAAGAATTTATCTCATTTTTTCTTTCTCTTCACTATTTTCATATGTAAATCCCTGGGGTCCCTGTGTGATGTAGCTAAGCCTGAATAAGATCTCTCCAGATAGGCAACTATGGCTCCCTATTTCTTATGCACTTCCTCATATTTCTCATAGTATAACTGAGCTACATATGAGTGGTGAGCTGTAGAGGACTCTCCCAATCCCTGGGGTAGTTTGGATAGTAGTTCTCTCACCACCTGTATCTGATTAGAGATATCATCAAAGGTTGTGGTTGATGAGGGTCTACAAGAGTCTGTATCCTCTTAGACTTATTTGCTCGAGTCCATGTTCCTCTTTTTACTTTGACCCGAGGCACCCTTATATCTAAGTTTGAGTGGGAAAATATGGGGTCCTGGGGGCATATAGTTATCTGTAGCATACTCCTCCATCTGTGCTCTCCTACATAGATCTGTTATAAGGGAAGGAAGGAAAATATGTGTACCTCTATGTTGAAGGCACAATCTCACCTACATTCAGGGTGATACCAAAGCTAAGACAGGCATGCCACCATCCAAGCTTGCATGTCTGTGACAATGGTCATGTGAGTGCACAACGATACTTGCCTACAAACGATATTTATCCAAAGCCTAGCCTCAACTGTAAAATCATTGATCAGAATGTCTCTCTTGGTGGTGGCCCAAGGAACCTCTTTGCCAGCATATAAAATATCCACCATCCATGTCCCTAGCACACATGTTTTTACATGAAACTAATCCATGTTTGCATCAAGGATCCCATATACCTATTGATCTGCTCTGTCCTAAAGTTTATTTGACTTTCCCTAATAGTCATTATTGGGTTTGTAAAAGAATCTAAGCTTAGGTTAGCATAGAATTCATGTACCTAGTTCTCATTAACAATACAAGGGTCTGGGGAAAAACACATCCACCAGGTCTGCTCAAGTCTGGCATGAAAACTTGGGAACTTTTCTTCCTCTTTATCCAAGTTGATACCTCTTTTAGGGAGCAACTTAGTTCTGTGCAAGTCCGCATTATAATAGTTCTGGCCTTGTGGGGTCATAAATCTCTTATTGTCAAATTCTTCCTTCTCTGAGATGGCTTAGTACCTGTAAACAATACATTCCAGACTATTCTTATCATTATCACACTTTAAAACATGCTATATTGATCAAATAGGATCATGTGGTAGTGTGTTAGAAGGTTTTGGGGGAAGAAATAGTTGTGTGGAAATTTTGGTTTCTGTAGACACTGCCCTCAGGTATGGCGTTCGCTGGCCAGTAGCTGCGACCGCGAGGTCGCGATCATGATAATTAGCACCGCAATCACGGTACCTGAGAGTCAATTTTTCTATGATTTTCACCAAAAAAACAATTTATACCCAAATTTGTATTCAACTACGCACCTAAATATAAAGATTAGGGAACTTAAGCCTAAACTTCATGATTATAACCCCAACCTTGAAAATTTTAACATGGAATTCATAGGGGTTTTGAATCGAACACATGGTTTAGATGTTCTTCAACCATTTAAGTTTTGGTACTTAAGACTTCCCCATCAATGTGTACACCAACTACAACAGCTAACCATAGCTACAATTTCAAATAAGCATGCATTTAGTATTGAAAATGATCTTTCAGGCTTTTCCTTTATTTATAAGTTATAAGCATGTAATTACATTAAGAACAAGGGAACAGAGACAACATACCAAGTTAGATGATTCAATTGGAATGAAATGATACTTGGATATGCAATGCAAAGTCACAAATTTAATAGAATTCTGAGAGAAATTGAGAGGGAGGCACGGGAAGATATGGCATTCAGATGGTCACTTAAACTGATTTGACTGCGATCGCGGTCCTTGTTCCACGATCATGGTCATGTGGCCTCCACGTTCATGGTGGTATAGACCGCAGTCGTGGTAATTGAGACCAAACAATTGGGTGTCTTGCATTTCTTAATCAGTCAAACTTGCCAATTTCACACGTTTCTTTTTCAAATTCAATAAAAATTCCTCTTAGCACCAATATTTCATGGATTATGCATGTATAAAAAAAACAAAAATCTACTCTACCATGCATAAACTAAAAAAAAATGTGCCACTTTTTGTGATGTGATGGGGTGCCTCCCATCGAGCTCTTAGTTTAACGTCATGGCACGACGCTTTAATTGTTTCTTTTTATTTTCCACTTAGAAGATTTTAATCTCTATCCCATCTTTCATTCAATATGCAATAAGCGGTAACAGGACAAAAGGTTCAGATCTTCCAAGGTGAAACTTAGAAGAGGCGAGGAAATAGAAAGCAAGCTTCGATCACTCTATTTTGAAGATTTGAAGATTTGAACCTTTTACCCAACTTTACATCCAACTATCGGTTTTGCTCCTTGGGTAAAAGTGGGCACATCAATAGGTCATTCCTTGAACATTAGAATTTGAGTTCCTTGGCCTTCGATAGACGGGGTTCCGTATTCTCTTTAAGAATATCAAATTTTGCGATATAGGAGTCGTATCCATCTCCCACAATCCATTATTTGTTATGGATTCTCATCACATCCTCAAGGTACGATGTTTAAAAGTGGGTTAAATGAGGTCCAACACCTTATTTTAGAATAGCTTCCTCCAAAGTATATTCACCCCAGAATGAGCTAGAGTCATCATAAGAGATTTGCCTTGTTTCTTCTTGAGACTCTAGAACCATTCCTTTTATTTTGGCTTCTTCTTCCTCAGTTGATTTGGTAGATTGGGAAGTCACCGACGAGTATTCGCTACCAAGCTAATCATCATAGCTTGGTTTCTTTTCTTGATTAGTCTCCTCTTGGAAAATGGGCATGGTTGTGATATTTGCAATAATTACATTCTCACCCAATTCCTTTGCCTTTCCATTTTTCCTTTCAAACACCTCGATCCAAAATAGTTTGAAGCATTCCTTCAAGACCAGGGGATCCGATTTGTTTCTTCTCCTTTTTCTCATCATAAAACCTATCAATATCATAAGAAGAACTAGAAATTTAGTTAATATAATGGGGGGAGGGGGCATTTGGACGATCATCCCAATGTCCATCTTGACTACCACATGCGCTACAGCCATAATCCCCATAGGATCAAGATAATGATTCCATCTCTTCCCGGGGAGCATAGTTACAATCTCTCGTGAAGTGTGGTTTGTCACACTATACACATAGGCCATCAATATAGATGTTCCAACTACCAAAACATATTTTTCAGAAGATGCCATAGCAAAAAGTAAAAATAAAATAAAATATACCTACAAAGAAAATCACAAAAAAATATATACAAGATTGAATTCAAGCAAGTAACTAAAATTTTAAACTAACTTAATACGCTAAATTGTTCCCTGGCAACGACATTATTTTTTGATAATGCTCAACTTACACATCAATTTAAGTACAATGCAGTAGTCTTCAATATATTTACCCAACTTTGGAGTTGAGGTCAAATCCATGAAGAACAATGTGAGTGTCAATCAAGTTAATTTGGAATAATTGAAACAAGTCAAATTCAAACCAATGGTACAAGAAGATAAAAATAAGGGAGATTGGTATCTACACTAATGTTTCTTTTTGGATTTTGTAGTATAAATTTGGGGCTATGAATAATTAAAGTTTTAATAATTTGTCATGGATCTTGGGATTATGAATTACTAAGGGAATAACATGTGGGTATTACTAATCGACATCAATTTAGTAAATCAAATATGGGTAGGTTTGGTTAAGATTTTGATGCTAGTCTTCCAACAAAACACCAAACTTTCACCCGTTAATTCTTTTGAATACCTAATGGGAGTGTTTAATAATTGGTAGCCATAACCTCAATCTAGGCATCCCTATTTCTAGGATGATACCCATGGTATAGTTAAATTCACAATCACCCTTATTTCTAAGATAGTAAAAATTTAATAAACTACACACATAATTGTATATCATTGTTTTGGTCTCCACATCCCACTTTTAAGGATGATGTGGATTCTGAAATTTCACCCAAAACCCTTCTTTCGAAGACGGACTTAAGATTTCTAAAATTTAGAGTTTTCACTTATCAAAACCATGTGGGTATTTAGGGCTTTCACCCACAAATCCCAACCAAGTTGGCATAGCAATGATAAAACCCATAATTATGAACTACTACATAAAGGCTACCAATAACAACCCATATACACTTTAAACCCTATTAACACATAACTCCAAGAGGGAGATCTAGCTATAATAAGATAAATAAGCATAGATATACCAAAAATCTCCATTGAAATGACTTGTTGAAGATTAAGTAAATGTTACTTCAAAGTTACGACTCCTATAAATCAACAATGAAAGTGAACTAATCTAATTCATGGTAAGATTTCACCATTTTCATAGTAAAAATTTCCATTTCTAGTTCAAAAATTCCAAAACCTTAAAGGCTTGACTTTAGCCCCAAATTAGTTTGGAAACCACTTATTTTTTAGGGTAATGATTCCTTGAGCATATGGGAATTTTGGGTTGGTTTTATGAATATGATTTTTCATAAATGGGACCCATATGAGTTTTTGGGAGATTTTTTACCCAAAGCACAATGGTGTAATATGGGTATAATTATTCTCGTATTGAAGAGTAGAATGTGATTTTGATAGCTTAACATCTTGTAGAAGCTTCTCAAATAGAAAAATGCTTATTTAGCAGATCTTGTGAGCTTTCTTCAGCGTCCAGTTAGGATAGGTTTTACCACTTGTTAAATTGAGATAATTTATAGTATATTTATGATATTGTATTTTATTTGGGATGTGTTTTAGGTGTTGGTGTGCTATATTATAATACTTTGGTTAGTTAGACCAATTATGCTATTTTGGATACTATTTTGGGCATAATTAGCCTAGTTAATCATACCTTAGGTGAAGTCAACCTTGTAGGCTTATTCTTAGGTTATAAATGCTTTAGTTACTAAGCTAATGAGAAAATTTCCTTGGTCGCTTGGGTTTAGGATAAAAACATACCCAAATTTCCAATACCTTAGGTGGAATGGATCTAGTTTCTCTATATTAGCAGGAATTGCTATCCTAGGGATAAATGTGGGTTGTTCAACATCTAATAGATTGTTTAGATACCTTAGCCTATTTAAGGATAGATATTGTTTGGTTAATGATTTTGGGGAAGTAGAAATGGACTTTTTGACCCAGCACAGACCAAGACTTATGATAGTTATTAAAGACTATTGATACGATTGTGTACACCTAGGAAAATGATTATTTAGAAGATATTTATACCTCTAGGTATTTGTTGTTTATGATGAATGACGTTGGAAGTGATGCTTTATGATTATACTATAAATAAAGTATTGGTTAAGCTTATGATAAGCTATTGAATATTCTATTGATTTTGCTATTATTTGGGCTATCAAATCTACTATTAAAAAACCCTTGATTATTATATAGGCTAAGCAATAAATTATTTTATTGATTGAGTCAACTAATGAGATATTAACTATGCTAGTTCATCTTAGAGACCATACTTATTTACTATATTGGTTATTAAGCCATTGATTATGCTATGAATAAGCTATGGGTTATGCCATGGATTAGATATTAACCAAGCTAGTTATAAGCTATCTATCATGCTAATGATAATCCATTAATTAGGATATTGATAAGTTGTTACTTATACTTGGCAGTACATATTGATTATGTTAGAGGTCATATTTAATGATTATATCGGTGAATACGTTATTGATTATTCTAAACATCATGCTTATTGATTAAATTAGAGATTATGCTATTGATTATGCCAATGATTGTGCTTATTTACTATATTGGCAATCTTGTTCTTGGTTATGCTAGAACTCATAATTTTGATTATGATTATTTGTTATGTTAACTATGTTCATGATTATGCTATTAAGAACTTTATTGATTGTACTATTGGTTATATTGATGATGATATTAATTATGTATACCTGGAAAAGATGGAGGATAATTATGATGATATTGTAACACCCCACATTTTGGGCTAGAAAGAAAACCGTCATTTCTACATATTGATGTTCCAAAAGCCATAAATCCTATGCAAATTTGGTATGTTAATCAATTATATAGTGTGGGAACCTATTTGAGTATGAATTGAGATCATAGAGGTCCCTTTACTCAAGGTCAAGTTGAAAGCTTTCCTATCATTCGAGTTTCAGTGAGCGTCGAAACTTGGGTTAACTTCAATCGACCAGAATTCCTTGTATATAACTAACTGTGTGGTCTACTATATATCAAATAAAATCTCTTCGAATTAGCTTACCAATGATAATAATTTTTCCCAAATCCAATATCGAAACAAAATGTTATACCAATTTTACTCCAACATATCAGTCTGGCAACTGAGTGACGATAATTCTGATGGCTTATCACAAATCTGAAAACTTATCAGAATATGTCGTCAGCCTTACGCAGAAACTCATAAATTTCAGCTCTTAGGTGATGAACTGGGCTAATGGGCGATCACAGATCTGACGGCTTATCAGCCTTGGTCATCAGCTAAAAATTTCAATAATTGGAAAGTGATTTTGTAGGGGTATTTTGGTCTTTTCTTCACTCCAAAAGACTTTCACACAAATTAAATAACCCCTTAAGTGTTATTAATCCAAATATTATTAATTTTACAATATCTGAATGCTCTCTACTCTCAAGAACAAGATGGAAACTAGGGTTTTCTCTAAGATCAAGAAATCAAGAAAATCAATCCTTTAGTTCAAGATTTCCAAGAAAACAAATCAATATTTAAGTTTCCTTTCCTTTAATGAATCAAGAATTCATCCTCTTAAATGAAGCTGTTCAAGAAATGGATCTAGATCTGGGTTCCATCTTTCTAGATCTGGGTTTTATCTTTCAAACTAAATAATTTTAGGTATGTGGGGCTTATCCTAAAGTACATGGGCTTGTTGAACTATTCAAGTATGATTTAAAGATCTATCAAGCATGAATTTATAAAGGGGTTTTTAGATCCATGATTTTATTATGCATTATGAATGTTTAAAGATATTGATGTTTTGGTCTTTTGGCCTTTTCCCCTTAAATTGATTTACATGTATATGTATATGTATGAAAAAAATTCAGATTTGAAGATTGTTTTAGAGTATAATTTATGAAATCCATCTCTTGTGATGACTTTAAATTTGTGGTCTCATTGGGAATGATTTGATATGCATGATTTATGGCTTAAAAATAGTTTACTCAAATACCATAGTATTTTGAGAATGATTTAGAGATTTTAGGAGGGAGTTTCTTGATATAAATGTGTTTTGTTAAAGAGAGAAAGATTTGCAAAAGATTAATGCTTTTGACATGACCACCTTGTATCATTTGAAATATTGTAAAAGAGAGTTGCATACATATGTTTACATGAGTAATTAAAGAAAGGGTTCTTCGAACTGATTTATTGATATGGTGGTTCCAAATTTATGTTTTGGAAACAAAGATTCTAATATGCTAATAATGGCTCAGAGATATGACTTGCAAATCAATGGTATGAAGATACCATAAGTATGTATGCCATAACAGAGTATGTTTTCAGAGTATGTCTTCAGAGAATGTTTTCAGAGAATACATATTTTAAAGAGTTAAAAATGGGCATAAAGAAGGTTAGGTGGTTACCTGAAGAAGGCTTGAGTTCAAGTAACTCTTAGCCTAAACCGTATTTATCGATATAGGTATATTATTATTGTACGCTGGAGACGGCCATGTGGTGTAGTATATTCAGATACTCCGACCCTTGAGGCACACTTAGGTTGGGGGATAGGCTATCGAGTTAATGGTAGATTCCATGTAGCCCGTGGAATTTCAGAGTTGTAGGGTATACCACCTAGAACAGAAGTAAAACAAAGAGTGTTACAGAGTTTAGATGATTTTTCAGAGTCTCTAAAAAATGCCCATGAGATTTCTTACTATATGATATGTTTATGAATTAATTTAAATTGATCTAATACATATTGAATACAAATTACTATTTTGGATTTGCTTTGTATATCAGTACATCTGTATTGGCCCCCTTCCCTACCTCTCAGGTTCTGAGGCTTAATCTAGGAGTCCCAATAAGCAGTAGATAATTCAGACAGCAGATCAAATTATAAAGTGGTAAGCGTTCTCTATTTTAGAAGGCCCGTCCTTTTAGATTATGCCATCTATTATAGTTTTAGTCTACTGGGGGCCTCGTCCCAGTTTTTAGATAGTTGTCAGATTTTTATGCAGTAGAGATTTCGTAGACTGTTCCAGATGTTGTTAATGATTTTTGGATTTCATTCTTTATTGTTAGACTTAATCCAAAGTATGACCATGTTTCCATATTAGATCATAAATTCTGCATTTTCTTTTATTATATGAATGTTGTCCATGACTACTAAATAGAGTAGGATATCTGGGCCTTTATGGTTCGGGATGTCTATCGTGGCCAGGCCCTAGTTTGGGTCATGAAAAACTTGATATCAGAGCACGGTTTATGGTCCTAAGGTATTTGTGAAATCACATCTGGTAGAGTCTTATTTATAGGTGTGTAGCGCACCACACTTATATGAAGGAGGCTACAAGGAGTTTAGGAATGTCTCTCTTTCTTTATGTTCTAGTTCATGCAATAGATTAAGAATGTTCCTCTTTCATACTCTAATTCATGCTATGGTGTCGCCCATAATAAAGAAAAGTTATCCTAAATTTTTCCTTACCCTAGTGTTCCTAGATAACGCTCTCATATTTACTAGCAAAAATTTTAGAAGTCACACAAAAGACTAGAGAGGAGCTCCCTAGTTTAAAATTGTGTCCTTATTCTTATGAGGCATTTAGTTAAGACATGAGTAAGATGTGTATTCTTGGGTCATTGAATATTGTGTGTCAAGTTTGTATCTCTTGTAATCTTGATATCATTGTGTTGTTGAAAATAAAAGTCTAGTGAAGCCATGTGGGGATCTTTCGATTCACTAGCATAGTTGTTTTGTTATTCGTTTCATTTTCTTGTTCAAAACAAAAAAAAATCAAATTCTAGTGAAGACATGGGAGGTCTATTTTGATTCACTAGCAACTTGTTGTTCATCTTATTGTTCTTGTAGTTGTTGGAACTGTATTTCCACCCGAGTAGTGGTATACGTTAAAGTATCGATGTCATAACCTATTGGTAGTAAAATTAGACCAAGAAGTTTATGAGATGAAGTCACTAGTTTGGAGGTCAGAATGAGGGTGACTTTTGTGTAACTAAATATGTATAGTTGAATAACCGTTGATTGAGAATAATTTACCATTTTGTGATGGTAGACTAATGTGGTAGTACTATTTGTGGATTGTATGGTAGTCCGTAGAGAAAGTGTTTAACTCAGATTGTTATTTTTTTCAAAATAGGGAAAGAGCCCAGAGTGGATATTTAAGGTGGTTATAGAAACCCCTTATAGGCTGTGAATGAAAATGGATAGATTAGCTAGTAAGTTGTAAGTATAGGCTCATTGTCGAATGTAGAATTTGAAGGTAGTCTAAATGCCCCCTGGGTTAAGTAAGTGTGATGTGAGAAATTCATATAAGTATATAGGATTGTATGGGGTTATAATATAAGATTAAGGTTGACCATGTCTATTATATAACTTTACCCCCCTTGACCTTCTTTTCTTTGGTAGTTGTAAACTAGTACTACTTGTGAGAAGGCATGTAGTAGATTTTTGAGGTATATGGATAAAATGTCCCAATTGGATGGACTAGTATATTATATTTCATTCTTCAGTGATGGTAGGTGATTAATACTAGACTATAGGCTTGAATTTAATGTAGAATGTGGATATAAGAATAGTGGCTTAAGATTAATGATGAATGTTTGTGAGAATTGTGTGTAAGGTTGGGTTGTGAATCATGTTTAGCACTAGACATTAAGTTTGGACAGTTGATGGCCATGAAGGTGGATGTGATAATTTCTTGATTAATGATACTAGTTATATGAAAGTGATCTAATAGGCTTGAACAGTGTATGCAAGAGCTTAAGTTTATTTGATTCATAATGAAGTATGATGTTGTATGTATGATGTAGAAATATTCTTAAGGTAGAAGTACCGTTGAGTTTCCAGGTGGAGAAAGACTAGTTAGATGGTATGTGGTGTTCTAAATAACTAAGTTAAGGAGTTTTGATTGATAGTGTTAAGCCTTTTTATATGATCTTGATTCTCATGGTGGAGAGATATAAGTTTAGAGTCGTGATATTGGTGGGCTATGACAAAAGTAGTATGGTTCATCAAAGGCTTGGTGATATCCATATTAAGTGTTGGAAGCTAAGATTGAGTTCTTGAAGGTTGAGCTCATAGAAATAAGAGTTGAAGCATTAAAGGGTGTACACTCCGAGTATGGGTATAAAGATTAGAAGTAAGTAAGTGTTCCAGTATTATGTGATGACTATTGGGGCTATAGAATGATAGAGTGTGTCTCAGAAGGTGGTATTAGTAGTAGGTTTTTTCACTTCCAGGTGTATTCATTCGGGTTAAGTTCTATTAATTACGTGTATTATCATATTCTAGACCCTAGAGTATAGTGAGTGTAGTTCAGTTTAGAGTCTAGTAAGGGATCTCTCGAAATTAAGATGATGGCTTAAAGCTAAGTGGGAGATGATAGAACAAGTAACCAAGTCAAGCTCTCAGATTTTAGTAGTGATGCCAGTATGACATAGAACATCAGAAAGTGAGGGTGAGACTCAACCCACTCTTATCTTAGTATTTTTCAGTGATCCAAATACCTGCTCATGCCTTACGATTCAGTTCCATGGTTATAGTTGATGTTCATGCATATGATTGAGATTCATGTACTCTTCCAGGTCGAAAATAAGGAGTTCCGATTAATTCAGTAGTTAGAATTACATTTCATATGTTATGAACTTCGAATTGAGGTCATGCCGCCCATGACTCATGTACTCACGCTTTATAGTGTTCTTAGTTCCCATAATTCATGATATACTCTTTATGATTGACGAGATTCAGCTTATAGTCATGTATGCCCCAATTCAGATCACTTTGATCAATCCCTGATGTTGATTAGTTGTTCCTCAGGCCTCAGTTAAGTGTCAAGTTTTGTATAGTATCCTTCCACACTTCAAAGTTTTATGTTCTAACCTTTTAGTAAATCCTCCTTATGTAATGATAGTGGAGATGAGTAAATGGTTCTTATTGATAAAAGATCATTGTATGCCTATTTTGGATGAGGCCATAAGTGTGAAGTAAGATTTGGGGCGAAGTCTTTGATACATGTGATAGTTAGCGGAAATTTGTGTGTGTATGGTCTTGGGGTAGCGCATGGGAGTTATATTGACAATGGTTTAGAGACTATGTGAATTATGTCTTTATGGGTGTCTGCCTTGAAGTTCATATGTGGTTATAAATATAGGCTTGAATGACATGTTGGGATTTATGTGGAGGAACACAATATGCGCTAGTAAATTCATAGAAAGAGTTCAGAGTTAGTCATTGAAGTGGTAAGGCATGTTATGCTTAGGGTGTGATATTTAAAAATATATAGAAGGTTGAATCATGTGGTTTAGACTAGTATCGTGGTGTAGCATATTGTATTTTGTGATTTAGAATTAGGCTTGATCACAGTGAAAGGATTTAAGCTACTTTAAACATTAGTAGAAAGATTTGTCAATGCTTATATGAGAATCGTAAGGTGAACCAATGAGTATGGTATTTAAGAGGAATAATATAGTTAAGCAAGTATTTGAGGAGTTTGATAAGCTTGATAGTAGGAAGTTGCATCACCTAAGTCCTGGAAATTCTATCCTAGTTTATCAGTTATATGTCCTTATTCCATGCTATAGAGTAGTGTAATTGTGGTGATTCCTTAGTTGGATGTATTGTGTAACTCATGCCTATGATTCTTTGCTCCCTAATGCTACTTGAAATTCTTTAGAAAGAGTGATGAAGAGATACTCCAGTTAAGTATAAGTGTCTGGTATAATTCAGTCTGTAATTCAGTTTAACAATCGTGCAGACAAGTTACTATGATTTTTCCACCATTTCACCCAGTCTTACTCTCTGAAGTCTCATGCGTATGGCCATCCCCAAGAGATAATCTATTCCATCCATATAAATTGTGAATTCAGTTCATTCCAAGCATTATGTTTCAGATTCAGCTATCAATTCATGACTCGGTGCATAAGAGTTCAGCGTATAATCTCAAAATTTTCCAAGTATTTCAGCTCAGATAGTGTAATACCCTTGTACGATCTAAGTCTTACTGTCTTATGATTCGTATTTGCATAAGTTATCACTTCCCAATTTCAACATGTATGATTGGATCATGAATATTTCAAGGGAATCCTAAATTTTCAGCACGAATCAGCTTCTTGAAACAAGAAAAGTCAAGTCAGCTCAGAATTCAGTTTCATGATAGAAGTTTAAATATTTCAGATCAATTATGTCCTTTCTTAGAAGGCACATCATATCCGCATTATTCCATACCTTTAAGCTTCAACAAGTTCCTACCCATTATTCAGGGACGAATGATCCCTAGAGGGAGATAATGTAACACCCAACATTTTGGGCTAGAACAAAAACCATCATTTCTATGTGTTGATGTTCCAAAAGCCATATATCCTATGCAAATTTGTTATGTTAATCAATTATGTAGTGTGGGAACCTATTTGAGCATGAATTGAGATCATAGAGGTCCCCTAACTCAAGGTCAAGTTGAAAGCTTTCCTATCATTTGAGTTTTAGTGAGCATCAAAACTTGCATCAAATTTAATTGACCATAAATCCTTGTATATGAAGAACTGGGTGGCCTACTACATATCAAATGAAAGATCTTTGAATTATCTTTCCAACGATACCAATTTCGCCCAAATCTGATATCGAAGCAAAAGGTTATGCCCATTTTTCTCAAGCATATTAGCCTGGTAACTGAGTGTCGACAATTCTGACGGCTTATCATAAATCTAACGAATTATTAGATTATGTCATCAGCCTTAGGTAGAAACTCATAAATTTCAGCTCCTAGGTGAATACCTGGGCTGACGGGCTATCACAGATCTGACAGCTTATCAGCCTTGGTCATTAGCTGAAAATTTCAGCAACTAGGAAGTGATTTCGTAGGGGTATTTTGGTCTTTTCCTCACTCCAAAAGCCTTTTACACAAATTAAATCACCCCTTAAGTGTTATTAATCCATATATTATCAGTTTTACAACAACTCAATCCTCTCTACTCTCAAGAACAAGATGGAAACTAGGGTTTCCTCCAAGATCAAGAAATCAAGAAAATCAATCCTTTAGTTCAAGATTTCCAAGAAAACAAATCAAGATTTAAGTTTCCTTCCCTTTAATGGATAAAGAATTCAACCTCCTAAGTGAAGATGTTCAAGAAACGGATCTAGATCCGGGTTCCATCTATCTAGATCCGGGTTCCATCTTTCAAACTAAATAATCTTAGGTACATAGGGTTTATCCTAAGCTACATGGGCTTGTTGAAATATTCAAGTATGATTTAAAGATCTATTAAGCATGAATTTATAAAGGGGTTTTTAGATTCATGATTTTATTATGCATTATGAATGTTTAAAGCTATTGATGATTTGGTCTTTAGACCTTTTCCCCTTAAATTGATTTACATGTATATGTATATGTATATGTATATGTATATGTATATGTATATGTATGAAAAAAATTTAGATTTAAAGATTGTTTGAGAGGATAATTTATGAAATCTCTCTCTTGTGATGACTTTAAATTTGTGGTCTTCTTGGGAATGATTTGATATATATGATTTATGGCTTGAAAATAGTTTACACAAATACCAAAGTATTTTGAGCATGATTTAGAGATTTTGGGAGGGAGTTTCTTGATATAAATGTGTTTCGTTAAAGAGAGAAAGATTTGTATAAGATTAATGCTTTTGACATGAACACCTTGTATCATTTGAAATATTATCAAAGAGAGTTGCATACATGTGTTTACATGAGTAATTAAAGAAAGGGTTCTTCGAACTGATTTATTGATATGGTGGTCCCAAATTTATGTTTTGGAAATAGAGATTCTAATATTCTAATAATGGCTCAGAGATGTGACTTGGAAGTCAATGGTATGACGATACCATAAGTATGTATGCCATAACAGAGTATGTTTCCAGAGTATGTTTTCATAGTATGTCTTCAGAGAATGTTTTCAGAATATGTTTTCAGAGAATACATATTTTAAAGAGTTAAAAATGGACATAAAGAGGGTTAGGTGGTTACTCGAAGAAGGCTTGAGTTCAAGTAACTCTTAGCCTAAAATCGTATTTGTCGATACGGGTAGATTATTATTGTACACTGGCGACGGCCATGTGGCGTAGTAGATTTAATGACTCTGACCCTTGCAGCACACTTGGGTTGGGGCTTGGCTGCCGAATTAATGGTAGATTCCATATAGCCCATGGAATTTCAGAAATGTAGAGTATACCACCTAGAGCAGAAGTAAAACAAAAAGTGTCACAGAGTTCAAGTGATTTTTTCAGAGACTCTCGATAATGCCTATGAGATTTCTTACTATATGATATGTTTATGAACTATTTTAAATTGCTCTAATATTTGTTGAATACAAATTACTATTTTGGATTTGCTTTGCGTACCAGTACATCTGTATTGACCCCCCTCCCCTACCTTTCAGGTTCTGAGGCTCAGTCTAGGGGTCTTGATAAGCAGTAGATAACTAAGATAGCAGATCAGATTATGCAGTGGTTAGCCTTCTCTATTCTAGAAGGCATGTCATCTATTACAGTTTTGGTCTACTCTGGGCCTTGTCCCAGTTTTCAGATAGTTGTCAGATTTTCATATAGTAAAGATTTTGCAGACCATTCCACATGTTGTTAATGATTTTTAGATTTCATTCCTTATTGTTAAACTTAATCCATAGTATGATCATGTTTTCGTATTAGATCATAAATTCTGTATTTTTTTATTATATGAATGTTGTGCATGACTACCAGATAGAGTAGGACGTCCGAGCCTTCACGATTCGGGATGTCCATCGCGGCCAGGCCCTAGTTCGGGTTATGATAGATATTTTATGCTCTATAAACCTGGAGAATGATTATGATGATATATACCAGGTAAGGCCAAAAGATGATTATAATGATATATACCCGGCAAGGCCGAAGAATGATTATGATGATTTATGCCCGACAAGATCAGAGGATGATTATGATGATATATACCTGGCAATGCTGGAGGATGATTATGATGATATATACCCAGTAAGGACAAAGGATGATTATGATGATACTTATGAGGTTATTAATGAATATTCATACCGATTGAGTACGGCTATAGGTATTATATTTTTATGATATACTTTTTATGATATAATAACATTAGGGTGTAATATTGACAATCTAGCTAAGTCTAAAATGAGGAAATAGTTATTATGTAGCATGATATGACTAGACCCTAGTGATATGATGATTAGATTATAAATATTGGTTAGTTAATAAATATTGTCTAGTCACCTGATGTTGGTTAATTGGTAAATAATGACAAGTTGATATTTGACAATTAGACGCTATATGAAGAGTAGTTAACAAGTCATGTTTAGTTGATAAAGGATGATTTATTGATATATGAGGGTTAGTTGTTACATGATGATTGGTTGATAAGTGTTGATTAATTGGAAATGATGAATATGGACAATCGATGGTTATAGTGTGACATTACTTGGTGGAATTCCAATTGTATTATGAGAGATAATAAATGACGATGGTGGATTATTCTATCTTGTTTGTACCTTCCAGGATTATGTGGGCTTGCGGTGGGTTATTTACTTTTTTGCACTAATTGGTGTATGGGAGTCAATTTTATAGTTCTGATTGCTTGTGTTCATGCTTATTATTATGTTATGCTATTATTCTACTTTATTTACTTGTTTATGCATAATGATTTTGGAGTTACTTCAGGTTTGTCTTTCCCTTGACTTAGTTATGCTATCTTGTATTTTATCATATTTATATCATGATTTAGCTCAGTCAGTCGATGAAGCCTACTGAGTACCCATGGTTTTGATACTAATACTACTCTTTTGTACCTTTTTGATACAAATCCAAGTACTAGTTGTCGTCGTTGATTGATATTCATGCCGTTTGATATGTTGAGATAGGGTGAGCTCTCGGAGTTTGAGTCACCTACTTCGTTCTATCTTTTTATGTTTAGTCTTTATTTTTGAGACAGATGTTATTAACTATTCTAGATACTTGGGTATTACTAGATGCTCTTGTACTGGCTCTACCAAGTCGTGGGATGGTATCTATGTTAACTATCTTTATGTATTTTAAATACTATGCTCATTTATAATTGTGTTGTTGATTTTTGCCTATGTTGGGCATTTTTCACCAAGTTAGCCCATTGCGTTTAGTTCTGGGTTAAAGTTTTGCTTACCTACTAGTGAGATAGAGTAGGTGCCATCATGACTCGGAAATTGGGTTGTAAAATAGATGGTCTCTGAAGAGACCATGCTTGCTACCTAGTGGGTTTCTAACGCAGATTCCTGTCTACTTAAGTTGTTGGTCCACTTAAGAGGAGTGTGCAACCTTGGTAGGCATCGCTTAAGTAATACTTGATCGCTTTAGCAATGACTGCTTTACTCTTAAGTGGTCAAGTGTTCTCTTAAGCGGTGAAGTGCCTGCTTAACGACACATAGAAGGCATTAAATCCCTTACCTACCTATTTTTTCCCTATTTTACCACAATGTTAAGAGTTTGGATCCCTACAGAGTATGGAAACTTGGAGAAATATTTATTAGGAGATTTTGGGGTGTTTTTAAGCTTGAATTTTTCGTTTCTTCATCAAAATCTTGGTATGTTTTAATTAATTTGATGATTAATTTCTCAATTTATTCCCATAATCCCTAGATTCTTTTTAAGTAGATTGAGGCATCATTTGATCTCGAAGCCCATTCTTAAGGGTAAATGATCTTTGGGTATGGTGGGATGCGTTGATGGTTTTAAAAGAGCGGTTCTATAAGTGGGCCCCATGGGATATTTATATAATTTTGAACCCAAAGCATAAAGATGCCGTATGGGTATATTTTTTCTCATATTGATGAGTATATTATCATTTTGATTGTGTGGCATTATGTGGAAGCTTTTTTAAAGGCGAATTAAATAAGTTAGTAGATTTCACTGGCTTTCTTCAGTGTCTAAGTAGGTCAGGTTTACCTTTCACATAAATTGGGATAAATTGTAGTATATTTAAGTTAATGTGTTAGATGTGGGTTGGTAATTAGGATTAGAGTTAAATTTAATGTGAGTTAGATTATTTAACAGATTAAAGAACCATAAATTAGGCATAATTGACTTAGCTACTTATTCTTTCGGTATATTTGTTATCCTAGGACTAAAATGTGGCTTATTTAATATCTTCTAGTGGAATTAGATACCTTACCCTAGGATGGATTTCGCATATTAAAGGTGGTCCCCACCGGTCCACCTTTGGCCAAAACTATCATTAGCTCATCGTATACTTAATAGATATGTATATTTTATAATTATATATTTTAGGGGTTGAGGGGGGTAGATACATGATTCTTTATACTAAGTTGATGTTTGGGACATGATATGAGTTTTGGACAAAGTCTGGCAATTTACAATTTTAATATCGATTTAATCTATCATTATTCATGATATAGGTTCTGATTCAAGTCTAGAAAATGATGATATAAGTTCCAGTTAATTCCATCATTGAGAGGTTATTTATGACAGCTATGGAACCGGTTCGAGTACGATGTTTACGGGATGCAAATATCCACAGTAATATTTTGAAATATAGTTAATTAGAATAATTTTGGTAATTACTTCTCTTTGACTGCACCCTCCGGGCTTATGGGGCCCGTATTGGGTTATTTACTTTATTTCACTTATAGGCTTATGGGGGCCAGTTTTATAGTAATAGTTATGTTTTCCTTCATACTATTGTTGTTCCAATTATTTATCTATTGTATTTGGAGGGTTATTCCAGGTTTTCTATATAACCTTGACTTATTTTATTCATCTTGCATTTTTATTATATCTATATTATGTTTAGCTCAGTCGGCCGATGATGCCTACTGAGTATCCAGGGCTTTGGGTTCTGTTAGGTGTATTTATGCACCTACGTGTCATTATCTACATGTGTTTAGTCTAGTTTTGAGGACTTCTTATGTGCGTACTGAGTTGTTAGTGGTATAATTGAGCATCAGTGTGTTGAACTACTTTTTTATGGTGTTTAATGTATGTTCAAACATGTTTAGAATAAAATTGGTCACATAGAATTGAGACAAGAATTAGTGGTACTAGCATGAGCTATGTGTTGTTCTAGTATATCTCAGTGAATTCTATTTTGTCATTTGCACTAATTGGTAGTGTTTGATGATGTCAAAGACTATGTGAGATGCCAGAAGCAAGTTTGGGAGCATAACAAGCTCAAATGAGGTTGGAAAGACACCAATCAAGTGAGGAAATCAAAGGCAAATAGGAGTTTAAGATGGTAAAATTTGGAATTTTTTAGCACATGGGTGTTCCATGCCCTTAAACCTCTTACATAAGGGTGTTCCATGCCCCAATACACAAACCAAACATGGAATTCTAGTAATCATCCACTTTAAGGGTATGTCGCGCCCCTAAAATTGCCACAACATGGGTGTGACACACCTGAGGGCAAGAAAGAGGTCTTATTGTACAAACCTTGGATGACTTTTTGGGATGGAAAAACACTTGAGGAAGTTGAAATTAGGGTTCTTACTATTTATTTTAGTTAACTTAGGGATCTTATATATAAATTTCACTCTTGTGATTCACTGTAATGTCATGAGTGGCTAAACACCCTCTTCTAGGGTTGAGGCCAGAACATCAATACTTATGATTTCAATTAAGTTTGTTTAAGTTGATTATGATGGTTGATTGGTCATATATCCTTGTTCTTACAATTCTACTGATTTGTTACCCATAGGAAAAACCAATATTCTATTCTGAGCCCAGAAAGAGGAACAATAGATTGTATCGTGGATATATAGAGTGGGATCCTATGCTTAGAGAAATCAACGATAGAATTTGTGTTTAGGATTGTAATATACCTAATTCACCCCATTTGGTTCATATACGAGATTAAATATTAATGTGTATAACTTAGTTCTCACATCCACACTCAATGATGTAGTTGCGGGGCGAAGTTAGATTAACGATTAGGGGATGACCATTCCCTAATTATGTTATCAACCCCGTGAATCAACAACCAAGATAATTAACTAAACCTACAAGATTTTATAGCTTAGTAGGATTGTTCAAAGTTCCTTGATTCTGGATTGCTCTCTATTATTTTCTCTAGCAATTTATGATATCACATTGTTATAGTTACTTTAAATTCTCAGATCTCAAACTCTCTTGGTTACAATTAGCAATTTTTTAATCTTTTTAGTAACACTACAATTAGATTGTTGCTGAGAAAAAGTCCATCTAGGATCAATACTTGGATTTTAAATACGACTTTAACACTTGTACGACCACGTACACTTGCTCTACCTTGGGAACACAATTAGTTTTGGGTGCCATTGCCGGGGACTTAAAAATTGGCAACTACCTTATTTCTAGATTTTTAATTTTATTTCATAATGCTAATATCTTAATCTTAGTTTCTGAATTTGTAGGTACAAGTCCAAACCTTAAGTAATCTGGCAAGGAAAAAGGATTCGATTAACCCATATCCTAAACCTAAACTGTGTTTACATTAGTTAAAGAGAGAGGAAGTACTTCTGTAAGACCCCGCAAAATTCTCTCATAGTCTGAGCTTTAGATCGTATCAAGTGAAGCATAAATCTGGTCCTAAAAGATTGAGAAGTGCCTTCCCAAATGAGAAATAATTTTAACCATGTAGAATTTCCCTAATATTGACTTTTTTTTCATGTATAGAATTGAATAAGCTTTCCATCGATACCAATTTCGTCAAAATCCAGCATCAGATGAGGAAGTTATGGTCATTTTACTGAAAGAAGTCAAAACTACCTAGGTGCGACGGCTGGGTTGACGGACCATCGAGCATGTGATGGACCATTGCCCAGTCCATCGCAACCAAGGTAGTGACTCCCTTTTTTGGCCCAAGTGCGACGGACAGGATAATGGACCGTCAAGGCTGCGACGGACCGTCGTTGGGACTGTTGCGCTGAGGCAGTGTGGCCTCATCTTGGACAATATATGATGGACGATACGACGGACCATCGGGTTTGCGAAGGCCATTGCATCGAGGAAATGTGTTCTTTTTTTGACCGCTGTGCGACGGACGATTCGATGGACCATCAGACTGAGCGACGGACCGTCACTTCGACCGTCGCAGACCTTGTTTAGCCTTTTTAAGACATTTTTAAAAGGGATTTTTGGGTATTTTCCCACTCTATTCAGCCCCTATTTATATCCGATCAAGGCTCACAACTTTATTTCTCATATTCAACATCAAAAACTAGGGTTTCCTACAAATCAAAACCCTTTTTCGTTCTTCAAGAA
Source organism: Capsicum chinense (assembly GCA_026120095.1). NCBI lineage: Eukaryota > Viridiplantae > Streptophyta > Magnoliopsida > Solanales > Solanaceae > Capsicum > Capsicum chinense. The sequence continues at coordinate 184,669,813 of JAPEIP010000010.1, forward strand.
TAATCTAGAGAAATCAAGAAATCAAGAATCTCTCCAAGAGCCTTCAAGAAAGAGTTTTCCTAAGGTATGCAGATGTTGATTCTTGGGTTCCTTTCATCCAAGAAGCTCAAGAACCCTTTTATAAATATCAAAGATCTTATGTTTATGAGTTGTCATGATTCATGTGAATTGAAATTGGAGTTCATGCTTTTATTGAGTTTTTAATTTATGTTTTGTTGATGAGGTTTCATGCTTTGACCCTAGTATGTGATATTCATGTGAGGTTCATGACAAAGCCTCTTCAATTTCTTTTTAAGTGATGTGTTCATGTCAATTAAGTGAAGAAATTATTGAATAAGCAAAGCATACTCCCCATATGTTTGATAAAATGCTTATGTGAAGGAATTAGAGCCATTATAGAATTTGAACTAGAAATCCCCAATTGTGTGCAAGCCCATGCATGCCAAGTGTTTATTGAAAAGCCTTAGTGAATGAATTGTGATATGATAGCATGAAATTTCTTAATTATGTGCTCTTTGATACATGCTAAGAATTTAATACATGCTAAGTGTTTGATGCAAGATCTTGTTGAATGGAGTATGAGCCAATGGTATGTCTCCCTCTATTATCATATGTTTATGATTCCTAAATACTTGAAGAGATGCTTTAGTGATTGTGATGGTGAATGAATGTCCATGGTTTTGATAATTCAAGAATGGTTATGCTTTTCTTTTATATTATCGAGTCCTGGGGGTATTATACCCGACAATCTCAGTTAATCCATGATTCTCTGAACTCAGTGAGTTATAGAGCTATGTACTCTCAGACAGATATAGAACTTAAGAAATCTCAAAAATCTCAGTAATCTCAGTATCGCTATTATTTTAGCCTCAGTTCAGTACTCAGCTCAGATCTAGTAGTATTCGAGTGTTCAGTCCAGAACTCAGTATCATCTGTCAGATAACGAGATTCAGTAGTATTTCGTCAGATACGGAACTAAGTAAATTCAGCTTAAATCAGTTAGATCAGTCGTGAAATATGATCAGTATTAGATTTAGTTCAGTTTAAGTTGAGAATTAGTTCAGATTCTTTCAGTTGGGAGTATGAGCTAGCACCGAGCGAGTGCAGGGATGGTGGCTTCCCATTAGAGAGGCAGAGTCATTAGGAGCAATCCCTGAACTCCAGAACTGCATAGCCAGCGCAGGATGTAGGAGTCACCTATCAGAAAAAGTCTTGTCACTCGTTACATAAACTTGACTATTGTACTGCCTTAGGCTTGACTTCCTGTGAGGGTCACCCATTAGAGAGGATTGACCATAGTTGAGGTCTTTACCCATGGCACAGTATTGATATCCTTCCAACTGGGGTTACAGGTTGGACCCCACCAGTTCAGATTTAGGGCATGTCGGTTAAGTGAGCACTCCCATAGTTACAGTTTCAGTATCAGTCTTGAAAAAAGAACTTAAAAATTAGGGCTGTCAGATATAGTCATCTATATCAATAAGGAACTCAGATAGTTTCATTGATTTATGAGCCACCCACTAGATAGGCATGGTCCCATATAAAGTTATTCAGTATCAATATTATCATATCCCGAGATCACCTGCTAGATAGGCTTGATCTCAGTCTCAAATTTAGTTGAGTAATCTCATTATCAGATCTAGAGATCACCCGTTAGATAGGCTTGATCTTAGTCTCAGATTCAGTTGAGTAATCTCTTTATCAGATCCCGATATCACCCGCTAGATAGGCTTGAACTCAGTCTCAGATTCAGTTGAGTAATCTCATTATCAAATATAGAGATCACCCATTAGATAGGCTTGATCTCAGTCTCAGATTTAGTTGAGTAATCTCATTATCAAATCTAGAGATCACCCATTAGATAAGCTTAATCTCAGTCTTAAATTCAGTTGGGTATTCTCATTATCAGATTCAGATATCTTCCGCTATATAGGTTTGATGTTAGATATAATATTTTCTTATCATTGATAGTAGATTCCAGAATCATCTGTTAGAAAGGTTTGATCTCTGATGCAGTCAGTCGAGAGTAGAAAGCTCAGCTTTCAGTCATTGATATGAGTAGATTTAGTTATTCAGTATCTCAGGTATTAGTAGTGAGTTCAAATGACAGTAAAGTAGTATTCGAGTTTCAATATTTTAGAGTCATGATGATTTATGCATTCATGCATATGTTCACATTCAGTATTCTCATGATTATTCAGATAAGTTATTGTTCATGCATAAGCCCTTTCATTTAGCCTTACCTCATCTTCATAGTCGGTGCATTCCTGTACTGATGCATTTGTGCTATGGTGTTTTATTTGACACCATAGGTTCAGAGGCACGAGATCCAGAGTACCCTTAGCAGCTCAGTCCTAATCAGTAGCAGTAGACACAGCAGTGATTCCTCTTCAGTCGAGGATGATCCTTATTCTTACTATTATCATACAGACTTAGTTTATTTTCAGTAGACGAAGTTAGTTGGGGACATGTCCCATCAACTCCACAGTTCAAACAGTTTAGAGGCTTTTTGAATAGATGTATCAGTATTCAGTTTTCAATTTTGAGTAGTTTTAGATGTTTTGGAATCTTATGGCCAGTTTCTGTAGTTATTATCTATATTATCCAGTGCTCAGGTACAAATATTAGTAGAGGGTTAGCTTGTGTTCCTTCAAGATCATGAGCACCGTGTCACATTTCGATTCTAGAAAATTGGGTCATTACAACTTCTCTATCACAAACCACAAGTTCAACATGAAAAAGTTAATCCTATAAACATAGGTCGTGAACTACCAGCCCGTAGGATAGTTCATGAAGTGGCAACCCTACTCACAACCAATGTCACCTCTTCCATCTATAGACCAAAACCTAAAGGTAGATCTGAGTTCAAAAAGAATATGGTGTAATTATTATAGAGTAATGGGCAATTCACAGGACCGTCACATGAGGACACAGGTCAATCTACAAAACATTTTAGAGATCAGTGACATATTTATTTCCACTGGAGTTTCAACTTACTATGTGAGTATCACTTTTTTCCCCTTATCATTTTTGTGGGAAGTAAGGAAGTAGTTGAAGGCAGAAACTTCAAACTCCATCACTACATGAGATAATCTAGCGAAGAAGTTCCTTATTTGATTCTTTCTATAAAGCAAGACTATAAGGTTACATATTGAGATTTTGAGTTTTAAGTAGAATCCAGATGATAACCTATATCATGTATGGGATAGGTTAAAATTTATTCTTAAGGACTGCCTGTACCATCAACAGATGAATAAGGTGTTGTCTCATGCTTTTGTTAAAGCTCTTAACTATACTACAAAAATTTTGTTAGATTCAGCTGTAGGTGGTCAAGCTTTTTAGAAAACGTATGATGAGCTATACACCTTATTGAACTAAATTGCACAAGGTAATCCTAAATAATAGGGTGATATATCCAGAAGTATGGTGAAGAAACCTACAGGGATGATTAAAGTAGATGGTGTCACAGCTTTTGTCGCTCAATTGATAGCTCTTAAAAATCAAATGATGACATAACCAACTTCAGATCCAAGTAAATGCAATCCAGCAAACCCCATCTTGGTGTGAGACTTGTGGTATTAGTGGTCACTCTTCAGACTCGTATGGATAAGATCCAAATTTGGTTAATTTTATAGGCAATGCATAGAAGGGAAATCTAAGCTATAGTAGTGCCTACAATTGAAATTGCGGGATTAACCCAACTACTCATAGTGCAAAATCAAGCCAAAAATTAGTAGTTTTAGTAGAAGTAGTACAAACAAGCCAAAAATATTAAAAATACATTAAAAAAGATCATGCCATAGCAAGAATGATGGATATAGAGATTAAAAGTCCACAACTTGCGCAAAAGAATCTAGGGACACAGTCAAGGCAATTAGCCTGTCCCATAATAAAAGACCTCAAGGGGGTTTGTCAAGTGACACAAAATAACCTAAAGAAGGTAATGGAATTACCTAGAAGAGTGGTAGATACTTTATTGATAGACCTCTTAAGAAAAGTAGGAGATACAGAAAGAGTTACTCCCATAGAAGGCAAAGGAGAAGTAAGTAGCTTACAAAGATGTTGAAAATTAGGGGAAGCCTGAGTACCCAAAAACAAAGGTAGTTGAGAGTGTAAAAGAGAGACCACCACCAACATTCTCTAAAAAATTCAAAAAGGCTAAAGATTATATGTTTTAAGAAGTTCTTTGTCATGTTTATATAACTCCACATTAACCTTCCTTTGGTAGATATTTTGCAAGGAATGCCTAAGTACGCTAAGTACTTCAAGGATATTATGACCAATAATACCAAGATAGGCGATATTGAGATGGTAGAACTTACTAAAGAGTGTTGTTCAGCTGTGATGAGCAAGATGCTGAAAAGGCTGAAGGACCTAGGGAGTTTCACATTCCTCATACAAATTGGTGAAAATAACGTGGTCCATACTTTGAGTGACTTGGGTCCAACTATAAATTTAAAGCCCCTATCTATGTTTAGTACTCTTGGATTACGGAATCTAAGGTCATTCTCTATGGTGCTCCAAATGGTAGATAAAACAAGATAGGTGCCTAAAAAATCACTAAAGATGACCTCATTAAGGTTGATAAGTTCATCATCCCTGTTGACTTTATTGTGCTTTATTATGATGTAGATTATAGGATACCAATCATACCGGAGTGTCCATTCTTTGTGATGGTTGGAGTAGTGAATAATATTATAGAGGGCACTCTAACAATGAGACTAAATGAAGAGGTGCTCTTCAAGGTATACAAAACACTAAATCCACCCTTGCACTATAAATATTTCTGCATGATCACAACTATTGAAGTAGATAAGTCTAAGGTAGAGAATTACGAGCCTCCAATGACCTCTTCAAACTATCTCATGGAGTGGCCTAAACCAAAAATTAAGTCTGATGTTTGAAAACTTGAAAAGATGCCTGAAAAAGCTAGTGTTGAAAAAAATGCAGACCTTGAGAGTAAGAACTCAAGAGGTAAGAAAAGAATGAGAATATGGCCTTTGAGTAGGAGAAAAGGTTGAAAAAATATAGATGAAAAAAAAAAGATATGAGTCACACCGTGACACTGAATTAAGTACTGCTTGGGAGACAACCTAAGTTAAGGTAGGTCTTTTATTTTCATATTTTCTTTTTTTATATCACCATTTTTTGTGTTTTGAGTTACAAGTAGAAGGAAAGTTTAAGTACCAAAAATATAAGCTAAGGATCATGTCAAAGATTGTGTGTGGGATCGACCGGACTCTTTGATGATTAAGATGCTACTATCTAGGCCAAGAGACCTCAAGAAGTATTTCTATCTCTACTTCTAGTTATACTTTGGGGACAAAGTATGATTTTAAGTATGGGACGGGAATCTTTCTATTATTTAGGATGAAGTGTTATTATAGGATTTCTAGTTTTATTTATTTTCTAATTTTTGATGAAATTTGAAAAAATTACAAAAATATTTTTTGTTTGTTTGTTAGTTATTGATGGTAACAGTCTACCAGGAGCATACTTCACCCATCGCTTGTTTTTATTTTAGTTCTTTTTTAAAGTGGCGTCCTTTGAACCTAGTATCTATTTTAGGAGTAAATTTTAAATTTCTTGTATTAGCAATAAGTGGGTTGTTCTTTCTCGTTGCTCTGTGATTACATGATACAAGTGGTTTTGAATATGAAAGCATGTACATTAGGTTGAATGACTACTTTTGAGACACTTAGGCTTATTTAGAGGAGTCTAGAGCGATGTTGTCTTAAATTCACATTCATGTTATTGCTTAGGTCAGAGTCTAGAGGGATCCTACTTTATTTGATCATGTTCCATGTATGTTGTGAGGTCTTGTTGTATTTTGTGTTACATATTAATGTCAAGAACGAACTTGGTGTGTATGCAAATATAAATAAAAAGATGAGTTTAGGAGATGATATAGTCATTTTTAATAGCCATGTTTCATAACCTATTTGTCTACCCTCATTGCATGATCTTAGTTAGCCCCATTGAGCCTTTAGACCATTATTATGTAGCCTCATATGTAGCATGTTCTGCTTTTTTCAGTGACCATAATTTTCTCTAAAACTCCTAAGCACTTGAGCTAAAAAAATTAATATGGTAAGTAGTGTAAAATTAAAGAGGAAAAAGGTGAATGTGAAGCCCAAAATAGTAACTAGTGGTGTGAAAAAATTTGAAGTGTTGTGGTTGGAAGTGATGTAATGAAAAGAGAAAATTTGATCAAGATTAAATCATATGGTGATAGAGAATACTCTTTCCTTAAGATGTGTGAACAATCTTAAAAGCGATGCGGCAAAACAAAAGTGAAGTAGTAGGATAGAAAAGGTGAGAAATTGGTTGTTTAGAGAGGATTTCAGTGTATAATGTGATGTATTAAAGCTCTTAGGGAAGATATTCACTATTACTGGCCAAAATAGTTTCTACCCACCTTTTATCCTACGTTACCACCATTTAAGTCCCATTTGATCTTAAGCCTTGATATTTTGATATTAGTGGAGTAATACACTAAGGTAAATCCTATGTTTTATCTTATAGTACACGTGAATTCATTGGGAGAGCGGGCAAAATTTAATTCTTATACCCATTATTATGATGAATTACTTATTTGTGACTAAATATGGGTAACTCTCTTCTGATGAGGGCGCATGTTTGTTGATAGTTAGGTGACTTTTATGATATATTTGATTGAGTAATATGCATGATTTTTCCAACTTGGTAGAGTCAATTCTTGAGTTTAGAGTGTTTTGAAGAAGCATTCATGAATTTTCAAATGTATATGACATGCTTAGTGTGGAATTTACTATTCATGTAGTGATTATAGTGTTAGCTTAAGTGTCTTACTTATAGTAGTAATTTTGGAGTATTCCTTGGATGCTACTTAATCTAAAGAGTTGTTCTAGGATGAAAAAGGCTTTAAGCGTGGGGTGGTGATCTTAGGTGTATTTATGCACCTAAGTGAAATGATCTACATGCATTTAGCCTAGTTTTGAGGACTTATTGTGAGTGTAATCAGTTTTTAATGGTCTAATTTAGAATCAATGGGTTAAAATAATTTTTGGTGGTGTTTAATATGTGTTCAAAACAAGTTTCGAATCAAATTGGTCTCATAAAGTTTAGACGAGAAAACTAGTGTTACTAGCTAGCACTTTGTGTTGCAGTGTATCTCGGTGAACTTATGTTGTGTACACTAATTAGTGGTGTTTGATTATATTGGATACCATGTGAATAAATTTTCAAGGGCATAACAAGTCCAAATAAGGATATAAAGACACCCACCAAGTGAGGAAATCAAAGGGAAAAGAAAGGAGTTTAAGATAGTAAAATCTGGAACTTTTTAGCACATGGGCGTGCCACATCTTTGAGCTTCCGAGATAAGGGCATGCCACTCCCCAGTACACAAAAAAAATGGTATTCCAATAATCATCTTCTTTAATGAAGTTCCACTCCCCTAAACGTGCCACAACATGGGTGTGACACGCCCAAGGGCCAAAACGGGCAACTTTACTCATGATATAAATAGGACACTTTGGGCCTTATTA
>JAPEIP010000010.1:184677441-184699913 GCA_026120095.1 Capsicum chinense
AGAATCAATGGGTTAAAATAATTTTTGGTGGTGTTTAATATGTGTTCAAAACAAGTTTCGAATCAAATTGGTCTCATAAAGTTTAGACGAGAAAACTAGTGTTACTAGCTAGCACTTTGTGTTGCAGTGTATCTCGGTGAACTTATGTTGTGTACACTAATTAGTGGTGTTTGATTATATTGGATACCATGTGAATAAATTTTCAAGGGCATAACAAGTCCAAATAAGGATATAAAGACACCCACCAAGTGAGGAAATCAAAGGGAAAAGAAAGGAGTTTAAGATAGTAAAATCTGGAACTTTTTAGCACATGGGCGTGCCACATCTTTGAGCTTCCGAGATAAGGGCATGCCACTCCCCAGTACACAAAAAAAATGGTATTCCAATAATCATCTTCTTTAATGAAGTTCCACTCCCCTAAACGTGCCACAACATGGGTGTGACACGCCCAAGGGCCAAAACGGGCAACTTTACTCATGATATAAATAGGACACTTTGGGCCTTATTATACACACCTTGGACGATTTTGGGGGATGGAAAAATAGTTGAGGAGGCTTAAAATAGGTTTGTTAATCTTTACTTTAGTTTACTTTTGGTTCTTATACATAAATTTCATTCTTGGGATTCATTGTAAGAACATGAGTGGCTAAACACTCTTTTGTACGGTTAAGGCAAAGAAATGAATGCTCATGATTTCAATTCAGTTTGATTAAGTTGATTATCATGTTTTTTTGTTCATATATCTTTTTTCTTACTATTATATGGATTATTTACCCTTAGGATAAACCTATATTTATATGGTGAGCCCAGAAAAAGGAACAATAGATTAGATCATGGGATATATGGGGTGTGATCCTATACTTAGACACATCAACGTTAGTATTTGAGTTTAGGATAGGAATATACCTAATTCATCCCATTTGTTTCATATATGGGATAAAATATACATGTATTTAACTTAGTTCTTACATCCCCTCTCAACAATGTAGTTGTGGGGCTAAGTTAGATAGACGATTAGAGGATGACCGTTCCCTAATTAAGTTATCAACCCCGTGAATCAACAACCAAGATAATTAACTAAACTAATAAGATTGTATAGCTTTGTAGGATTACTCAAAGTTCCTTGACCCTTTATTCCTCTCTATTATTGTCTCCAACACTTTATAATATCACATTGTTTATAGTTACTTTAAATTCTTAAATCTCGAATTCTCCTGGTTACAATTAGCACTTGTTTAATCTTTTTAATAATGCTAAAATTAGATTATTATTGAGCAAATATCCCTGTGGGATTGATTCTTGAATTTTAAAGGCCTCTTTATTACTTGAACAACCACATATACTATCATGTCCACTGGTAATGGAATAGTACTCATGCTACACTTTTGTACCTTTTTTGTGCAGATCCGAGTACTAGTGGTCGCCATTGACGTCAAAAATTATGTTGGTCAAAGTTTGGAGATAGGGTGAGCTCTCAAAGTTGGATTTGACCTTCTATCTATCATTTATGTTTCTCTTAGTCTTTCTATTTTCGATACTAATATACATTTTGCTATAATAGTAATCATATTTTTTTTGGATTACTGGCTCTTATACTAACACTACTAGGTTGTGGGATATTATCATTTATTTTATTTATCTTTTGTATTATTATTATTATTATACGATTTATTTCTTGTTATTATTTTACTTGCATAATTTTTGAATTTATGCCATTTTCCACCAAATCAGCCCATTTTTTTTAGCTCCGGGCTACGGTTTGGCATACCTACTACTGGGATAAAGTAGGTGCCATTATGAATCATAAATAGGGTTGTGAAAACCAATTCAAGCTACCAAATCCAACTAGAAAAAAGTGTATTCGACACCACGAGTGTCAACTAGGCCTAACATATAGAACCCATCTGATCAGTGGTGAATTTACCACTCAATTGCACTCAACATTCATGCACACTACTATGATTTGAATATCTAAGGGAAACATATTTGTGGTTAAATGCACTAATTCCCATATTTTGCAGGTATACAGGTGTAGAGAAGAAAAGAAGCAACTTTGAGCTAAAAAGGATCAAAAGGGAATAGAAGTGGAAAGCTGGACAAGCTAGTAAAAGGAGTAGGATATGGCCTTCAGTTACCACGATCGCGGACTGAGGGCTGCGATTCCAATCATTCAAGCTAGTCAATCAATGGAAATCACAATCAGTCCTCCGCTATCACAGTAGGTGTTATCACATGAGAGTGGAAAATGACCCAGGGGCAAAAACATTATTTGGCCAGCCAACCCCAAATCCCATTTAAAGCTAAAAACCCATCCATTCAATGGCAATCACAATTATGATGTGCTAGATCTACCTCTTGGGGTTATGCTTGATTAGGGTTCAATAGTGTGTGAGCAGTGATGTATTTATGCAGATTCTAGTTTGTTGATGATTGGTTCTACTATTGCTTGATTAAATTGGTTAGGATTGGTGGGTGAAATCTCTAAATACCTAAAAGGTTTGATGGATGAAAATCCCAAGCTCTTGAAAGCCCAAACTATCTTTGAAAGAGAGGTATGGGTGAACTTTAGGAACCCTCATCATCCTTGAAAGAGGGATGTGGGAACCAAGGCAATAGTAGACAATAATTGGGTTTAGTTTGCTAATTTTCACTATCTTAGACATAAGGGTTATTATGAGGTTGACTATCCTTTGCGTATCATCCTAGAAATAGGGGTGCCTAATTGAGGTATTGGGTGGATTTAACTGACACACTCGTTAGGTACTCCAAAGAGCCAATGAGTGACATCCTTGAGGTTTTATTGATGAACTAGCCTCAAGGACTCTCAACCTATCCTACCACATCATCAATGATCAGATTTTGCATCGAATTATCACATACCCATGCATAAATTGCCCCTAGGATAGCGTAATCCCAAGATCTGTGCATAATTAATTACACTTTAATTATTCTTAGTCTTGGATTAGTCCCTTGGAAGCCCAAGAATTACTTTCGCATCTGAACATGATGGAAAAACCCCTAAACTATTTTTTACCATAGGTTTGACCCTAGCAAGCAACTTTTGTTTTGGACTTACTCAATCCACACTCACATTATTCCTCGTGGATTTGACCTCCACTCCTACTTAGGTAAATATATTGATAATGATCTCCTTGTACTTAAATTGATGTATAAGTTAAACGTTATCACTATCCCCAGAAGAAATCAAGAACTCATAATCATCATTGTTTTATGCCCCAGAAACCTAGGTCGAGTCAGACTTGAGAATTAACCTATATCTTCTACTTCCCAATATACGTAGCAAGTCGGGTGACTACCGAATGAGCAACTACCGATGCTAGATGATTCTCAACTTTGGGAGTTGCAACTATAAGTTATGTTCCTGCCTTGGTACCACTCTAGTCTGTAGACTGATTACCATCAGATTGTAATGCACTGACTAAACCCAAGAGCTTAACCCATGCATCTCTAAGTATAATGAAGAAATACGCCTTGATTGAGCTTGGGTTGGCCCCTATCCCACCACTGGATCGGTATAGGATCTCTGATGCAAGATAAGAAAAAGGGTCTAGTGAAGGCTCCCTATCCTGTTCTAGGTATGGAACTACATCTTTCCATTATCCTCGACCTCTGGGTCGCCTACGTACTATAGTAAGATCCCTTTTCATGGATTTAGGGTCTTTGTCTTATGTAGAAATGGCATACATCCTAGCTATTTATGAAAGACTGAAACCAAGGGAATCTTTAGAAGCCAACTCATACCCTTATCACAATGCAGGGGAAATCTGAGTACCTATAGCATCAAGGCTAAAAATACAAGGGAAGTCTGAGTACCAGTGGCATTGTAGATTTGGGATTGCACTCATACCATTGCAAAAGTCTAAGTATCCATATGGTTAGTTTTCCCATATAAAACAAAAATGTTAGACCAAGGCTTATGTTGTTTCCATGGTTATCAAGTTGTGCATGGTGCAAATGCAAAGCGAATACCCCCTACGTCAAAAAAATTTCAAAAATAAAGGGCATGGATGTGAGCGGCATTGTAACAATTCTTTTTCTCTTTTTGAGACTCCATAATTTTTGACTTGTACTTATTGATAGATACTCTATTTTTTTTCTCTAATATGATGGGCAATTAAGCCTCCTTAGCAATTCCATATGACATGTGCAGTGAGTTTATTTGTCTAAATCTCATGTATACTTGTGTCATCGAGAACATGTCCCATTAGTCTCTCAAGGATAAATTTTGATTATAAATTTATTGGTGAGATGATCTTAGGCCATCTTGGTGACATTATAATCCCACTGAGCCTAAAAAGCCAGTCGTGAATAAATGTTATCCCTAGTCACCCATTTTGAGCCTTTGGACCTTTCTTTGGCAAACACATTGTAAGTTGTGAGCCTTTCAACTGTTATCTGTCTTTTGAACCCTACCCTCTTTGCACTTCAAAATACAATTTGAGGCTAAAAACATAAGTTGGGGGGAGTGAAGAATGAAGAAAGCAACTTTGGGTCACAATAGTGATAGTGAGTGCCTATGTGCCATAGTATCCTACCCTTCCCCCCAACCTACGATACAAGCTCACAAAGACCTTTGAGATCTCTAACTAAGTGAATTCATGACAGTGGTGATTAAAAATAGGGGCAAGCCTCTGGCATAGTACTTGTTTAAATTTGAGAGTTCTTGAGATAGAGAGAGTTTTGTACTTAAATTCCTTGTTGCATATTTGATAACTTGGTGTGTGAAATTTTTTTTCTTATGAGAAGGCATGAAAACAATTTGAGGTGGGTGATTTTGTCATCTCTGAAAAATGAGGCAAAAGGATTATAATATAGTTAAGGTCAAAGAGGAGTCATTTCTTGAGTATTAGTAAATGTTGCATAATTGCTCTTTGAAATCTTTTGCATCCTTGAAAATTACATATTATGTTGTGAGGTATCATGAAAATAGTCTTGGCCATGTTACAAGATATTTGTGGTAGTAATCAAGTTGAAGTCATCATGATCATTTAGGTCATCTAATTTTGACATAAAAGTGCATTGTCTCATGGTAAAAGGTAGTGTTGCTTGAGGACAAGCAAAGATTTAAGTAGGGGGTGTTGATGAGTAGTAAATTTACCACTCATTTTCACTCAACATTCATGCACAGTACTATGATTTGAATGTCTAACTGAGACATATTTGTGGTTAAATACACTAATTCCCATATTTTGCAGGTATACAAGGGCTAAAAGAAAAGAAGCAACTTTGAGCTAAAAAGGATAAAAAGGGGAATAAAAGTATAAGAGCAGGACAAGCTGAAAAAGGGAGCAGGATCTGGCCCTCAGTTACCGCAATTGCGGACTGAGATCCGCGATCATGATAAGTCCTCAGCGGTCGAAGTAGGTGCATTTGTCATCAAGCCTCCGCAATTGCATAAGAATGGATAATGACATCGGGACAAAAATGCCATTTATCTAGCCAACCCCGAATCCCATTTAATGGTCAAAACATATTCATTTTAGGGATCACAATAATTCCACTAGTCTACCACTCATTCTTAGTTTAGGGTTTTTGTAAGTTCTGGGATCTTAGAGCTTAAATTTACACTAATTTAAGGCAAGATTTAAATAATGAAACTCTAAAGTATAGATTTGGCTTTGTGTATTGAAGATTCATTTGAGTCTAGAGTTTCGTTTGTTCTCTTTATTTTTCTTATGAATAACTTTGATGGAAATCTTGGTATATTTGATTTCATTATCTTTATGATGTGCTAGATCTACCTCTTGGGGTTATGTTTTATTAGGGTGCAATAGTGTGTGAGTTGTGGTGTATTTATGCAGATTCTAGTTTGTTGATGATGGGTTCTACTATTGCTTGATTATATTGGCTTGGATTTGTGAGTGAAGTCCCTAAATACCCAAATGGATTTAATGGATGAAAATCTCAAGCTCCTGAAAGCCCAAACTATCCTTGAAAGAGGGGTATGGGTTAACTTTAGGAACCCTCATAATCCTTGAAAGAAGGATGTGGGAACCAAGGTAATAGTAGACAATTATGGGTTTAGTTTTCTAATTTTCACTATCTTACACATTAGGGTTATTGTGAGGTTGATTATCCCTTAGGTACCATCCTAGAAATAGGGGTGCCTAATTAAGGTATTGGGTGGCTTTAATTGACACATTCGTTAGGTACTTAAAAGATTCAATGAGTGAAATATTTGAGGTTTTGTTGATGAACTAGCCTCAAGGACTCACAACCTAGCCTACCACATCATCAACGATTAGATTTTGCACCAAATTATCACATACCCATGCATAACTTTCCCCTAGGATAGAGTAATCCCAAGATTCGTGCCTAACTAATTACACTTTAATTATTCTTAGTCTCGAATTAGTTCCTTAGAAGATCAAGAATTACTTTCACATCTGAAAAAGATTAAAAACCCCCAAACAATTTTGTACCATAGGTTTGACCCTAGCAAGAAACTTTTATTTCGGACTTACTCAATCTCCACTTACATTGTTCCTCATGGATTCAACCAACTTCTAGTTGGGTAAATATATTAACAACGGCTGCCTTGCACTTAAATTGACGTGTAAGTTGAGTGTTATCAATAATGGCACCATTACCGGGGAACAATTTGGCATATTGAGTTAGTTTGGAATTTTAGGCTACTAGCTTGGATTCAAACTTGTAAATATTTATGTATTATTTTCTTTTGTTAGGTAGATTTTATGTTTAGCTTATTTGTTACTATGGCATCTTGGAATGAATATGAATTTGGTTGGCAGTTGGAGATCTTTTATTGATGATCAATGTCCATATTATGGTGGACCCTACTTTTGGAAAGATTATAGATATTCTCCCCAGAGAGAGATGTGTGCACCATCTCGTTCTTATAGGGAGTATAGTTGTTCCTTATGTTGTGGTCGAAATGGAAATTGAAGTGATTTCCCGAATCCCCCTACCCCCATTATACTAACCCAATTGCTAGTTCTTCTAATGATTTTAATAAGTCTTATGATCAAGAAAATAAAGAACAAACCATTTTAAATAATGATGTTGATGCAATTCTTCAACTTATCTTGGATCGGGAGGAATCAACAGAGGATAACATACAACTCATGCATCAAGACATGGGGGCATGTAGAGAGGAGATCGAAAGGATACAAGAAGTGGGTGTGGAGGATAACCTCTCAAATACCATGGAAGGGCCAACTCTTCAAAATAAGCTCAATATTGATGAGTCCTTGGTGATTTCCCAACAAACCAAACCAACCATGAGAGAAGATTCTGGAGTCAAGGAAATGGTGCTAGAGTCAAAAGAAGAAACCAATCCAATCTCTTATGACGACTCTAGTCCATTTCGACGCGAAGATGCTAATGAGGATGAAACTCCATAACTAATGGATAGACATCATTCAAACTATTTTTCAACATTGTAATTAGAGGATGTGATGAAATTCCATCTACCTAAGCAAATAGAGGATCATGGGGAGAAGCATCACCCCTAAATTTTGGAGTTTGATATCCCAAAAGAGCATATGGGATCCCCACACTTGAAGGCGAAGGAGCACAACTTCCAATGTTTAACCAGTGTCCTATTGATGTTCCCACCATTAACAAAGAAACTAAACTAAAAATTTGTTGAGAAATTGGGTAAAAGATTCAAGGCTTCGAAGTGGCATGATCGAACATGCATCATTGCACCCCTACTTTTTCCTAAAGAGCCTCAAAGATGGAATGATCAAAAGTTGGGCAAAATATTTAAAAGTGGAGACATAAATGATGATTAAAGAGTGATAACGCTACACTTACACGTCAATTTAGTGAAAAACGGTCGTCGTTAATATATTTACCGAACTTTTGGAGATGGGGTCGAATCCACAAGGAAAAATGTGAGTGGCGATTAAACTAATTTGAAACTATAGCTACAAGTTGAATTCAAAAAACTGGCACGAAAAGATAAAATGGGGGTTTTGGAGATTAGAAAATAATTTTTGGTCACCTTAGTTTCAGTTTGTAGTCAAAAGTTTATGGAAAAACCAGAATTATGTTCACTAGGGATTTTTGGTACTTGACAGATACTACTAGTGGTTCAATATTCTCACGGTAGGTAGCAAAACAAGTTATCTTTATCGAAGTTATACTTAAATGTATCTCGACCTACGTAAGCATTTAATTACCTAATCCTCTCAGACTTAGGGAATTTATAGTCACTACCCAGATTTTACCTCAGGTTAACCAACCTTGTTACAACACTGATTATTAAACAAAGTATTTTCGAGTCCCTGTTGAGAATTCACTTCCCACTATATTTGATTTCTTTCTCAAGAAAATCAAAGCAGGTGTTATCTATTATTTACAACTAACAGACAATAATTAAAACATCAGAATTATCAAAAAATCCTACCACCTTTAGAATCTTGAACACTCAGCATCTTATGAAGACCTAACCCTAGATCCCATAATTCAGATTAAAGAAATTTAGCCATGCATGATGTAATAATCAAAGCAACTATATTAATTCATGCTTTTAAAGATAAAATTACCACAAGATCAATAATAACTAGTGAATCTCAGATTAGATCACAACAGAAAATCCCAAAAAAATGATTAGATTCTCTTCAAAGTAATTGTTTTTTCAAGCCAAGAAGTTAGAGAGAGAAAATATCAAAGTATCGTGTCTAAAAAAACTCAGGTTCGGAACCCTTCAAAAAACCCTAAACAAGGCTTTAAATAGTTTACCCTAATTATGGAAACAAAATAATAAAATTTAGAAATTCCTTGGAGAAGGTGACGCCATTTGTGATAGCCTATCAGGAGGCTGACGACTTATCACAAATGTCATCAGCTCCTTCTTCAATTTTGGATCTTCCTGCTTAAGGTTGACGGCAATCTTGATGACTTATCATCTCCTTGATGACCTATCACAAAATGTTGTCAAGGCTCTGCTTCAGTTCTCCTGTGCTGCCTTAGGCTGACGGCATTCTTGACAGCTTATCAAACCCTTGATAACCTATCACAAAATGTCGTCACAGCTTTCAACTTAATTCAATTCTTTGTCTACTGCTGATGATGAAGCTGATAGCTTATCACGGGGCTGACAACTTATCACAAATGTCATCAGCCATACTTTTCTTCAGATTTCTTCAGATTTCAACTTCTTTGCTTCCTTTCTTGTTGGTTCTCTATCATATCAACTTAAACTGCAAAATCAAACATAAACAAATCAAAAATGACAAAAATTGCTTAAGATGTTGTAGTTATTTTTAGTTAAAAGCCTTAAATGTTCTAGCATTAGCTCACACATCAACATCCTCAACTTAAAACAATTACTTGTCCTCAAGCAACTCAGCACACTAAGAGAATACAAATTACATTTGGCAGTCAATCATCCATACCATCTCAAAGCACTTTCACCATCTCTAAGGTCACTCAGTTTAAGAATAATGAAGGACACCAATGCAACACACAGGAATCAAGATACGACATCAATTCAGTTATAACAATCATGTATAGACCATTATCACACCACCCAAATAAGTCAATAACTAGAAATGCAACCAGTGTACCCTCACAGTAAAGAAATTCCTCTCATCTCACATCAGTACTGATATACGTAACTATGGGGACAATCAAACACTCACTTCTTAGAATGAAGTTCCAACTAATTTATACCAAGTACCATAGGCTTGGCCTTATTTTCACTATCCATATCTTCAGATAGGTCGGCTAGGATCACTATAAGTCTTCTCTTATGATTGTAATATAGGTTAGGGGCTGGTAGGATAATCGATGGTATTTAAAGTGACTAAGCCTCCTTGACACTACACTAGCTTTTTAGGGTTTCACTCATTAGATTTTTCCACCAGTTTCTTCCTTGATCACACTGATTTAGGATAGGTGCGGTCTCTTCTCAAGCATTTAGTCTTTTTTTACAATTTTTCTTATTCTTATTCTTTTTCTTCCGCACCCAACTTTTTAGTCTATCCTTTTATTCTACCATTCTTCATACTCATTTTGTATCACGTACCTCTATGCTATCCACTATCAACTTAGGCCATTTGCCTAAGTCAAGGTGCACAGTGTCCAAGGAGGACTAGGGCCAAAATAGGTTCATTATGATCTAAATGAGAAGGTGATAGGTGCCATACAAAGAATTAGGCTAATTAGGCTCAAATCATGGATCAAGGGATATTATGCACGTATGGAAGGCCATTTAGGCTAAAGTGAGATAAAATCAAAATGGCCTATGATCCTTTCCTAACCCCTATCATTCAACCTAGGTAAGACTAACCGGCCAAGTTCTGGCTTCAGTATATAGAGGGAACTAAGTAGTTGCTCACACACACATGGCACACAAGTATATCACAAGCTATGACTCATTCAGTTTATGCAGTTGTTTAGAAATGACTATTATGTGACTAGAACTAATGCCATACAAAGATATACAGTGGTCACATTTGATACAAATCACACAGTTTAAAGAAGTAGACCACTTGAAGAGGTATACAAAAATCACAAAACAAATTCAACTGCCTCAAGTACTAGTACTTCTCCTAGTTGAATACAAAATTTTACAACAAATCACAATACGTATAAGCATGCAGGCTCTACTAGGAACAAGACTCGAGGGAAAAGAGGCACGACAACAAAAACCCTAAAAGGACATCAACACCCACAAGTAGCCCCACCCTTAACATAAAATGTTGCAATGTCCCCAGTGTGTCAAACCAAAACAAGAGAGTTAGAAACATACTTATGGTACCATGGGTGCAAAGATCTGATGTCAATCACATAATACGAATACAAATAACAAAATACTTTGGGTTGCCTCCCAAGAAGGACTTAATTTAGTATCTCGGCATGACCCAACTCAACTTTTTCAGCCACCTTAAGGATATGAATTTCACCCCCAACTTAATGTCCATTTTCTTGCCTCGATCATAGGGGGTGGCAAAAAAATTAAGAAGTCAAATAATAGATTGAGCGTGGCAAACCACTTGGCCTTAAAGTGAGGTGTATTTTTATGTTGCTTGTCTAATGTAACATCAAGAATATAGGATTCTTGTTCCCCATCTTCACACTCTTCTACTATTTTAAATGATTCTACAGACAAGAAATCATCTAAACATAATATAGAAAAGTTCTTTGAATGAGGCCCAATCAATCCTACTTCAAAATTTACACTATCTACTATACACTCACTTTTATTTACCTTCTCGGTATCCTCACTTTGAATTAGGCTAAAGTCTTTATTAGAGATTTTCTTGGTTTCTTCTTTTGCCTCTAGTACTATGTCCCCAATCTTGGCATCATCTCTCATGGTTGGTTCTGTTGGCTTGGAAATCACTGCGGGTTGCTCAACATCAATATAGAGTTTTTGCTCCTCATCTTCACACTTTTCTATTATGTTAAATGATTCCACAGATAAGATATCATCTAAACATAATGTAGAAGAGTGCTTTGGATGATTGACCTCGATATACATATCCTCTATCCTTTCTCTTTCCTTATTAAATGCCCTAATGTCTTGACGTATATCATATATGATATCATTTGTTGTGTCCATACGATCCAAAATTAGTTAAAGCATAGATTCAATGCCACTCTTTCCGATACTTCATTCTTTATTTTCTTAACCAAAAGACCTATCAAAATCATAAGAAGAACTAGAATTTGGGTTAGCACAATGGGGGAGGGGCCATTTGGGAAATCACTCCAATATCCATCTTGACCACCACATACAGAACAATCATACTCCCGATAGGATGGAGATGGTGCACACATCTCTCTTTGGGGAGCATATCTACAGTCTTGCCAAAAGTGAGGTCCATCACAAATGAAAATGGATCATCAAGATAGGATTTCCAACCACCAAGATCATGTTCATTCCATGATGCCATAGTAGTAAGTAAACTAAAAATAAAAATCTACCTAACACAAGAAATAAAAGAAAAATTAAAAATAAATATTTACAAGTTTGCATTCAAGCAAGTAGGTTAGAATTCTAAACCAACTCAATACGCCAAATTATTCTCCAGCAATGGCTCCATTTTTGATAACGCTAAACTTACAAGTCAATTTAGTGCAAGGAAATAGTCTTCACTATATTTACCCTACTTTCAAAGTCAGGATCAAATCCACAGGGAATAATGTGAGTGGCGATTAAGATAATTTGAAACTATAGCTACAAGTTGAATTCAAACAACTGGCATGAAAAGATACAATGGGGGTTTTGGAGATTAGAAAATAATTTTTGGTCACCTTAGTTTCAGTTTGTAATCAAGAGCTTATGGAAAAACTAGAATTATGTTCACTAGGGATTTTTGGTACTTAACAGATGCTACTAGTGGTTCAAGATTCTCATGGTAGGTAGGACAATAAGTTATCTTTATCGAAGTTATGCTTAAATATCTCTCGACCTACTTAAGCACTTAATTACCTAATCTTCTTAGACTTAGGGAATTTATATTCACTGCTCAGATTTTACCTCAAGTTCACCAACCTTGTTATAACACCGATTATTAAACGAAGTATTTTCGAGTCCCTATTGATAATTTACTTCCCGCTATATTTGATTTCTTTCTCAAGCAAATCAAACCAGGTGTTATCTATTATTTGCAACCAACAGAAAATAATTAAAACATCAGAATTATCAAGAAATCCTACCACCTTTCGATTCCTAAACACTCAGCACCTTATCAAAACCTAACCCTAGATCCCATAATTCAGGTTAAAGGAATTTAGCCACACATGATGTAATAATCAAAGCAACTAGATGAATTCATGCTTTGAAAGATAAACTTACCACAAGATGAGTAATAACTAGTGAATCTCAGATTAGATCACAACAAAAAATCTCAAAATAATGATTAAATTCTCTTCAAAGTAATTCCTTTTTCAAGCTAAGAAGTTAGAGAGAGAAAATATCAAAGTATCGTGTCTCAAAGAAAACTCAGGTTTGGAACCCTTTATAAAACTCTAAACAAGGCTTTAATAGTTCATATTAATTATGGAAACAAAATAATAAAATTTAGAAATTCCTCGAATTACGTGACTCCATTTGTTATAGCCTATCAGGAGGCGGACGACTTATCATAAATGTCGTCAGCTCCTTCTTTAGTTTTGGCTCTTCCTGTTTAAGGCTGACGACAATCTTGATGACTTATCATCTCCTTGGTGACCTATCATAAAATTTCTTCAAGGCTCTGTTTTATTTCTCATGTGCTGGCTTAGGCTGACAACATTCTTGACAGCTTATTATACCCTTGATGACCTATCACAAAATATCGTCACAGTTTTTAACTTAAGCCAATTCTCTGTCTACTGCTAACGATGAAGCTGATAGCTTATCACGGGTCAATGACTTATCATATGTGTTGTCAGCCACACTTTTCTTTAGATTTTTTCAGATTTCAACTTTTTTGCTTCCATTCTTGTAGGTTCTCTATCATATCAGCTTAAACTGCAAAATCAAACATAAACAAATCAAAAATGACAAAAGTTGCTTAATACTTCACAATTATTCTTAGTTAAAATCCTCAAATGTGTTAGCATTAGCTCACACATCAAAGAGGCATTGTGTCGTAATGTCAAACCAAGCGTTTGATGGGAGGCAACCCATTATTTTTATGTTTGCATTATTTATTTTTGAATAAGTCACATAATTTTGATGCTTTATAGTTTCTTTGGACAGATTGGAAGCCAAAAATAGGGAGAAAAAAATCTTAGAAGTATAGCATCCAAGCATAAAAACATGGCAAAATAGAGGAGCAAATGGCCTTAGTTACTGCCATCGCCCCAACCATGTCGCGATTACACCACTATGCCAGCTTTTAACATGGTTATCAATACGATTTTAGGGACACCTTTGACCCTTCTTGTGCTTTTGTATTATGTAGTGAGGTCACTAAAAGTTTTTTTATTGGGTGTGTGTGTGGCTTTGCCCTTGTGTGAGTACACGCTGTCTTGCAATACTTGAATTTAGTACACACAAAACATGGAAATTTTGTGAATTGATTGTTTTAATTTTTAGTTGTCTATTTCTTTTAATTATGATATTGGGTGAGCCTTTCCCAATGACAGATTAAGTGACGACATTCTTAATGGAAACTCATTGTGATTGGGTCTTGATCCACAAATGCTAGGGAATCCTGAGTACTCATAGCATCAAGGCTAGAAATGCAAGAGAAGTCTGAGTACCTATGGCATTGTGGATTTGGGATTGCACTTATACCGTTGGTGTCTGAGTAGCCATATGGTTAGTTTTCCCATATAAAACAAAAATGTTAGACCAAGGCTTAGGTTGTTTCCATGGTTATCAAATTGTGCATGGTGCAAATGCAAAGCGAATACCCCCTACGTCCAAAAATTTTCAAAAATCAAGGGCATAGATGTGAGCGGCATTGTAACAATTCTTTTTCTCTTTTTGAGACTCCATAATTTTTGACTTGAACTTATTGATGGATACTCCATTTTTTACTCTAATATGAGGGGCAATTAAGCCTCCTTAGCAATTCCATATGACATGTGCAGTGAGTTTATTTGTCTAAATCTCATGTATACTTGTGTCATCTAGAACATGTCCCATTAGTCTCTCAAGGATAAATTTTGATTGTAAATTCATTGGTGAGATGATCTTAGGCCATATTGGCGACATTAGAATCCCACATAGCCTAAAAAATCCTACCTGTGCATAAATGTTATCCCTAGTCACCCATTTTGAGCCTTTGGACCTTTTTATGGCAAACACATTACAAGCCACGAGCCTTTCAATTGTTATCCCTCTTTTGAATCCTACCCTCCTTGAACTTCAAAATGCAATTTGAGGTTAGAAACCAAAATTAGGGGTGATAAATATTGAAGGAAGCAACTTTGGGCCAAAAAAGTGAGAGTGAGTGCCTGGATGCTTAAGCATTGAGGCAAATGAATAGAACAAAGAAATGACCCAACAAAGGAATGAATTTCATAAATTTTGAAAGAAAAAGAAATAAAAGAAATTGGGTAAAGCAAGGTAATAAAAGTAGGTACTTGAAAAAGAAAGAGTAGTGTCCTATAGTCAAAAATTAGATTAATAGTATGATGTAGATGTTCAAGGAGGGTATAGCCTTGTTTCTCCTAAATGATATCCTACCCAACCCCGAACCTCTGTTATAAGCTCACAAATCCCTTTAAGATCTCCAACCAAGTGCACTCAAGGTATTGGTAATTAAAAATAGGAGAAAGCCTATGTCATGGTACTTGTTAACATCGAGAGTTCTTGAGAGAGAGAGAGAGAGAGTTTCTTACTTAAATTCCTTGTTGCATATTTGATAAATTGGTGTGTGAAATTTTATTTCTTGTGAGGAGTCATGTAAACAAGTTGAGGTGGGTAATTTTTTCATCTTTGGAAAAATAAGGAAAAAAGAGTATAATGTAGTTGAGGTCAAAGAGGAGTCATTATTGAGTATTAGTGATTGTTGTATGATTGCTCTTTGAAGTCTTTTTCTTCCTTACAAATTGTGTGTTATGTTGGGGGTATCGTGAAAATAGTCTTGCCCTAGTTAGAAGAGATATTTGTGGTAGTAATCAAGATGAAGTCATCATGATCATTTATCTCATCTAATTTGGGCATAAAAGTACATCGTCTCATGATAAAAGGTAGTGTATCTTTAGGACAAAAAAATCTTTGAGTTGGGGGTGTTGATGTATGGTGAATTTACCACTTATTTGTACTCAACATTCATGCACACTACAATGATTTGAATGTCAAAGTGATACATATTTGTGGTTAAATGCACTAATTCCCATATTTTGTTGCCATACAAGTACTGAGAAAAAAAAGCAACTTTGAGCTAAAAAGGATTAAAAAGGTAATTGAAGTGTAAAAGCTGGACAAGTTGAAAATGGGAGCAGGATCTGGCCCTTAGATACCGCAATCACGGACTGAGGGCCGCTATCGAAATTTGCCAAGCTAGTTTACCAATGGCGATCAAGATTAATCCTTTGGGATCGTAGTTGGTGAGATCGTGATTAAGCATCTGTAATCGCGTGAGAATGGAAAATGACCCAGCGGTAAAGTGTTATTTGGATAGCTAACCCTAAATCCCATTTAACGCTCAAAAATGATTCATTCTAGGGATCACCATCATTTCACTAGTCTACCACCCATCCTTAGTTTAGGGCTTTTGTAATTTCTTGGAGATTGGATCTTAAATTTATACTAATTTGAAGCAAGATTTAATTAGAGGAACTCTAAATTATAGATTTGGCTTTGTGTATTGAAGATTCATTTGAGTCTAAAGCGTGGTTTGTCCTCTCTTTATTTTTCTTATTAATAACTTTGATGAACATTTTGGTATATTTGTTTTCTTTATCCTTATGATGTGCTAGATCTACCTCTTGGGGTTATGCTTGATTAGGGTGCAATAGTATATGGGTTGTAGTGTATTTATTCAGATTCTAGTTTGTTGATGATTGGTTCTACTACTGCTTGATTATATTTATTGGGATTTATGAGTGAATTCCTGAAATACCCAAATGGGTTTGATGGATGAAAATCCCAAGCTCTTGAAAGCCCAAACCATCCTTGAAAGAGGGGTATGGGTGAACTTTAGGAACCCTCATCATTCTTGAAAGATGGATATGGGAACCAAGGCAATACTAGACAATTATTGGGTTTTGTTTGCTAATTTTCACTATCTTATAAATAAGGGTGATTGTAAGTTTGACTATCCCTTGGGTACCATCGTGGAAATAGGGGTGCCTAATTGAGGTATTGGTCGGCTTTAATTGACATACTCGTTAGGTACTTAAAAGAGTCAGTGAGTGACATGTTTGAGGTTTTGTTGAAGAACTAGCCTCAAGGACTCTCAACCTAGCCTACCACATTATTAACGAATAGATTTTGCACCAAATTACCATGTACCCATGCATAACTTTCCCCTAGGATAGCATAATCCCAAGATCCGTGCCTAATTAATTACACTTTCATTATTCTTAGTCTTGAATTAGTCCCTTAGAAGTCCAAGAATTACTTTCACATCTGAACAAGATCGAAAACCCCCCAAACCATTTTCTACCATAGGCTTGACGCTAGCAAACAATTTATTTCAGACTTACTCAATCTCTACTCACATTGTTCCTCATTGATTTGACCACGACTTCTAGTTGAATAAATATATTGACAATGACCGCCTTGCACATAAATTGGCGTGTATGTTAAGTGTTATCACTATCCTTTCAAGAAACAAAGAACTCATAATCATCGTATTTCTGTGACTAGAAAACCTAGGCCGAGTCAATCTTAAAAATATAACCCACATCTTCTACTTCTCAATAGAATAGCAAGTCGGGAAACTACCGACTGAGCAACTTTCGATACTAGAGAAATCTCAATTCTGGGAGCCACAACTATAAGCTATGCTCCTTCCTCAGTACCACTCAGGTTCACATACTGAGCACCATCAGATAGTACTGACTAAACCCAAGAGCTTAATCTATGAATCTTTGAGTAGTAATGAAGAAATAAACCCCGATTGAGCTTGGGCTAGCCCCTAGACCATCACTGGCTGAGTATAGGATATTTGGTACAAAAGAAGGAATAGGGTATAGTGAAGGCTCCCTATCCTGATCTAGCGATGGAACTACATCTGTCTACAATCCTCGGCCTCTAGGTCGCCTACGTACTTTGGTAAGATCACTTGTCGCGGACTCGGGGTCCTCGTCTCGTGTAGTAAAAGCACACATCCTTGCAATTTGTGAAAGAGTGAAACCAAAGAAATATTTAGAAACCAAATCATACCCTAATCACAAAATTAGTGAAAGAAGTGAAGATCTCCTAATAATGTCCTATAGCCTTTCAAAGATAAGAAACGAATGTCATCAATTTATTCTATGGGACTCTATTTGACACTTGCTCTTGTATCAATAATATTGATGAACCTAGCACTCTAATATGAAATTTTCACGACTTAATTTTTGTGTCATGATGGCACGTACTTTATCTCAAAATTAAGTAAGCCAAACTGTAGCTCGAAGCTATAAGAAATGGGATAATTTGATGGAAAATGGCATAAATGTCAAAAATATGCATGTAAAAGGCTTGCAGGAAATAACGCATGAATAGTAATATAACGAAAGATAAATAATGATATCCCATGACCTAGTAGTATCAATACTAGATCCTTTAAGCCAAAATAATATAGGTACTATCAAGTCAATATACAGTAGGCTCAAAAATGGAAAGACTAGCAAAAATAGAAAAAAAAAGGTCAACTCTAACTTTGAGAGCTCACCCTATCTCCAAACTTTGACCAGAACAAATTTCAGTGTTAATGGCAACAACTAGTACTCAGATTTGCACTAAAAAGGTACAGAAGTATATTATGAGTATCAAAGCAACGGGTGTTCAGTAGGCCTCATCGGATAACTGAGCTAAAGCATATTATAAATAAAATAAAATTCAACATAAATAAGCTAAGTCATGGTAAAATGAAAAACTTAAAATAACTGTCCAACTACTATCAAAAAAAATAACCAAAATAATAATATTTAAAAAAAGATAGCTATCATTACATATATAGGTGTCATAAGCTAGGAAGTGAAATAAAGTAAATAACCTAACACTGTCCCCAATAATCTTGGAGGATGCATTCAAGAGAAGTAGTAACTGCTGTTATACATATTAAACACGTCTTAAAGTCTTAACCATAGATCCTGCCATATAGTAAAACTGTAATGACCCTCCAGGTCATTTTTTATATTTTTTCATATTTTTGTTGTTATAGCTTTTTCATAGCTTCCCTAAGTTAGTTATGACTTGCTGGGTCTGACAATTCAATTGTTGGGCAGTTTATTTGATTTTTAGAGTTAATTCTCTATTTAGAAGTCTTTACTAGTTCCAAATGGTCACCAGGCAAAAACTTCAGTAACATAATCTCATATGCAAATTTTAGGTGCACCAACAGCTCTAAAATATTGATTTTAGGCTAGGTTGACCATTGGTTTGGGTCCCAAGGAACTTAAGCTCATTTTAAGCTATTGGTCAGAAAGTTGGAAAATTAAAAATTTAGGTATGGGACCCATATTTGGTCGAGACGGCCACAAATAGAAAATTCAACATTTCCATACATCAAGAACATCGAATTTAGTGTGTTTACATAGTTCATTTGCATATGTCAAATTCGGAATGAATCCCAAAACCTTAGCAGAAAACTTGGATATTTTCTAAGTTTCAGTTGTCTTCTAATGTGCCTGCGATCGTAACTCATGTGCAAAGGATAGCGAGATTTTACTACTTCTTATTGTAATTTTATCATCTTTTTCTAGCACCAGATAGTGTGATTGTATTTTGCATATCGCGGTTGCAGCATCTAAGGACCTGGTAGGGGTATATAAAGGCCTCATAAGTCGTGATCTTGCTCATTTTCCATCTGCCTCTTGAGAGAAAAAAACCCTAAAGGGTGTGATAACCTTAAATTGAGCCTTAGGGGTGACTTGGGAACTTTATTAACATCTATCATTATGAATATCTTTTGATTTAAGGTAAGATTTCATCCCTTTCTTGATGAATTTCCTGGTTATTGACCCAAAACTCCCAAATAGCTTAAGGGCTTGATTTTAGCCCCAACTTATCTTTTTTATGCCTATTATTGAGGTTTATCATTCCTTGATCATGTCTGAATGTTGGGTTGACCTTAAAATGTGAATTATATAAGTGGGACCCGCTTGAGATTTTTTATGTCATTTTTGGACCCAAAGCACAATGGTGCAACACGGATGTCATTGTTCTTATATTAATGAGTAGATTATGATTTCGATAGCATGATGGAATTTTGGGATTGTGAATTAAAAATTGACATTTGGTACACAATTTAAGATTTTATGGTTTAACTTTAAGGTAGGCTTCTATCTACTCTTCTTCATAAGATGATGCGTGTTATATATTCCGTGTGGATAAGAATGTTAAGATTGATATTGGGTATAATGACTTAGTCTTGATTATTAAAGTTTGGGGATTAGACGAGGGCTTTTGACCGTAAGGTGAAATACTTATTATACTTTAGAATCCTATTCCTTCTTCCTAGTACAAGCTAATTCCTAGAATGGATTTCATATGATGCTAGGTTTGGGATATGGTTTAAGTGTTTGAGATGTGATTAGTATGATTTACCTTACTTGGATTCTTTTAGTAATCTTGAAACCAGAAAATAGGTAGAGTTGATTTAATGGATCATGGTTCTAGGTTAAATTCCTATATTAGGATGGATTATGTCTTATGTACCACCTAGAAGACAAATTATATACTGTAGCTTTGTCTAGGGTGTAAATTTTCTAATTATGGAATTTGAGGATTAGAAGTGCATTCTTCTGGCCACCTTAGGCTAAGACTTGTGTTATCCCTTGTGGACTTATTTATGGATGTTAGGATTTGTTGAGATTAGTAAGCCTATAGTGTAAGGTTACTTCATGACTTAGTAAGTCATGTTGGTATTTTCCCTGGATAATGATTAATGGCTAATGGACATGATGTTCCTCCTAGATGTGAGATGCTTATAGATATTATGTGTCCTAGATGTGAGATGCTTATTGATATTATGCCTCTTAGATATGAGATGCCTCCTAGATATGAGATACTTATTGATATTATTCCTTCTAGATGTGATATTCTTATTGATATTATGCCTCCTATCTGTGAGATACCTCCTAGATGTGAGATTCTTATTGATATTATGCCTTTTAGATCTGATATGCTTATTGATATTATGCCTAATAGATGTGAGATTCTTATTGATTCTATGTTTCCTAGATGTGAGATGCTTATTTACATTATTCCTCCTAGATGTGGATTCTTATTGATATTCTGCCTCTTAGATGTGAGATGCTTATTGATATTATCCCTCTAGATGTAAGATTCTTATTGATGTTATGCCTCCTAGATGTGAGATGATTATAAGTTAGCCTTACGTCTTATAAATATACTATACCTCATTGTTTTTCTATGGCTTAACCTATGAGACGGCTTACAAATATAACTAATGATATGAGTTCTGGATATGTATGTGGGCCTAAGTTTGTGATTATGATATTGTAATTATTTCGGACACATTTTGAGCAAAGGCTGTGTTATGATATCGGTTGGATATCCCAAAAATATTCATCCTTGTAGAGGATGTAGTTGTAGTTTATGTATATATTGATGTTTATGGTTCCATTAGTTGTATATTAGTGATGACATGCATAACTTTGGTACATTTATAATGATTAATTCGATGAATGATGCAATTCTAGTTAAAATATGATCATATTATTGATCTTCCTAAACAAGGGTTAAAGCTCACTTTTTACCTTAAAACATATGTAACTATATTAATAACCGCCTGTCTTAATGAATAACTTATATGTAAAAGAGATTAATAATAATGTTCTAAAGATTTGATCAAGACCAATTCCAGTCTATGATTTAATACTACTAATTGCTCCTGTCATGAGAGATTTTGATCCTTTCTACACTTTTCTAATGATTTAATCTGAAAATTCACTTCGGGCAATGGAATTTTGGATTTTCACTCTTTTTAGCCATGGCTTGAGTCCGTGCACCTATTATATCTATACATATATCTCTCTAATATAGGACAGAGAAAGATGTTGTATTGATAATATAAATTATAATTAAAACCCGAGGATAGATTTTAGTATTAATGTCATATATGTGTGTTGATTATTATGATGATATATTGATACCCAAAAAGGCTGGAGGATATTGTGATGATATATTAATACCTGACATGGCCGGATGATATTGTGATGATGATTTTGATACCCAAAAATATCATAGGATGGTTATGATGATATACCTAACAAGGCTAGAGGATGATTATATTGATGTGCCTATGTGTACATCTACCAGTTTGAGTCTGGCTAACCCTATGTATAGCCATTACATACTCAGCAAGCTTAAGGGGTGATTAGAATGAGGATGGTTGTGATGATGATGATGATGGTGATGGTATAATGGTGATGGCTATGATGATTATACTATGAAACTTGGATCAGTTATAGTATTATGGATTCTATTGCATTCATACTTACAAGTGCATTGCCTATCACAAGTATGCGCCTATTTTTATCAGCCTATATGGGGGGTTACATAGGTTGGGTGATGACTATGCCTTGCGGTGTGTTGTATGTTGATAAAACCTTCTAATTCCGGGGTGGTGGGGGCACGTGATAGGTTCGGATAGGTATTTGGTTGTCCGAACTAGCTGATCACTCGCATTGTTATTGATTTTTTATTATCATTGTTATGGCTATTTTGTGACAGATTGGCTATTAATTTGATCTCGAGATTTGAGGTATGATTCTCGTCTTTTCTATCATATGATTTCATTATTATGCATGACTAGCATATTATGAGACATATGGATTAGAAACCCTGAGTATTCTAGCACTAGTTCCTACTATGGTAATGAGATCTTAAAATGCTAGTATGATGATGTAGGCTA
>JAPEIP010000010.1:184701962-184734248 GCA_026120095.1 Capsicum chinense
AAAGCTCAGTGAAATATGCTAAATCAGTGTCTTCTCCTTCCAAGAAATTTCCTCGTAAAGGCATTCTATAAAAACAGTATCTACTCATCAATACGAGAATAATGGTACAACATATATTTCATTTTTGTGCTTCGAATCCAAAATTATGTCAAAATCCCATAAGGGGCTTGCTTGCCGAATCACACAATGAAATTTTCAGTACGTTCCTCGATGCTCAAGGATTATTTACCCTCAAGAATGGGTAAATTCTGAGCTCAAATGACCCTAAAAACAAACCAACAATAATTTAGGAATTTTGGGAATAAATTGAAGAATTAACAAACAATTTCATAGAAACTTACCAAGATTTTTATAGGGAAATGATTAATCCAAGCTCACAATTACCCCATAATCTCCCAGTAATTACTCTCCCAATTTTCCACAATCTCTAAGGTTTTAACTCTTAAGAATTGTTAGAAAAATGGGAGAAAATATGGTAAGATGGGCATCCAATAGATCCCACGTACCGCTTAAACATCCACTTGACCACTTAAGCAGTGACAACTAAAGTGGCCAAGTACCGCTTAAGCGGTATTTGTAGAGTTTACCCTTTCTACTAAAGCAAAGAGACAGCCGCTTAAGTGGCCTCCGTTTTAACGAAATAGGCTCTACTTTAGAGGCCCAGCTAGAAAGCTTGGTTGCTTAAGCGACTATTTATCCGCTTAAGGGCCTCTGCTAAAGTAACCCAAGTGCCACTTTAAAGGACATACTAGCTGAATGGTGGACCAGCTGGAACTTGGAAAATTTTAAGTGTCCACCAACCCCTCGGGATTCATCCAAAATCCCATGACCATAAAAGAAATATGCTAACCTATCAAATTCAAAATTTCAAACTTAATGGTGCACTCAAAATTTCCATCTGAGCTCATTCTGACAAAATATGGGCCCCACACCTTAGGGAATTTTTATTAATTTTTGGCCAATAGCCCAAAATGAGTCTGAATACCTTGGAACCCTAACCAAAGGTCTCCTTAGCCTAAAATCAACATTCCTAAGATGAAAAAACTATTAGAGTTGGCATATGGGGTTATGTACCTGAAGATTATCCTCGATATCCAATTCTTACTAGTGAAGATATTAAAATAGGGAATTGGCTCAAAGAACCAAACGAAGTACCTGGTAACTAAACTGTCAGTACCAGCAAGTCAAAATGACTTGGGGAAACTTTGGGACAACTCTACATAGCAAAAATATGTGAAAATATAGAAAAAATGACCTTAAGGGTCATTAGAGATTTTGAATTTAAATAGGAGAATAAATTAAGAAATTAAAGGAAACATATGATAAGCTTTGATGAGAAAACATCACCATAAACTCTCAAACTCACCCCAAATACCCATGTATCAATTCTCTAACTCTCTAATCTCTCTATGGATTTTAATGGAACATGGAAATAGAAAAATGGAAGAATTGTCAAGTTCAACGAAATAAATACTACCAGGTCCCTTTCATCATGATTGTTGGGACCCTATCGCTAATGCGAGCCTCAACCTGGGTTGCCCTTCATAAACGTAGAGACGAACTTGAGATTACAATTGTTAATGGACTTAAACTTTGTGAATGCAGCCAGGATATCATAATAGTGATATACTTTCATGGCCCAATTTCTTAGGGCATGGTGGTGCCTACTATCACACACTAGTAGACAAGCCAAATCTGTAGTCTAAAACGGCTAGTAACATACTACTTAAAGAGATAAAATAGAGAATACGGAATAGATAAAATAAAAGATCAAATACATAATATAGTCCCAACTACAGGTGGAATTAGTATAAGATCTTCTAACATAACAAGGATACAAAAGATGTACTGATACAAGACAAAAATTTGAAAATGAAAACAACACAAAAACAAGGGAAACACACTAAATACGAAATCACAAAAATAAGAAAATAAGAAAATAGAACGATAAAGTAAAAGATAGATAGATTGAAATAACTCGATGATGAGAGGACAACCAAGGGTATACTAAACCCTAGACCCTCTTATGAATTACTGATAACACCAACCACTTATGAGGACACACAAACAAATCCTGAGCACCCACGTTTCTAGTTAACAACAGAAACACCCAACAAGTTTCAATAAAAACACTCACAAGTGTATCACAATTCTTCATTTATCAACTATCTAAAATAAAGGAAAAACTAAATATTTATAGGCCAAAAGCCTTTATTGCAACTTGGGCCCAAAAGTGACCCAAGAGTAAAAAATAATGCGAATGGGATCTATATGGCGCCCATGCTCTCCTACGACCGTGTGGACCTCGTAGCCTCCATGCTATCTTCCAAATATGATGTGTATCAATGCTAAAAGGGAGGAAATCATCAAATATATCTTCTCCCGTGCTCCGAGCTATCCTCCAATCATGTATAAGCTTACCTAGGATGATCAAGTCATGGATCCTAAAGTTTGGTCCTTGAAGCATAAATCCCAAAAGAGTGAAGACAATTTGGCTTGTATCATCCTTCCTTTCTTGAAGAGGATTCATCCTCGAATCCAACTCTTTTGTCAAATTGGAATCATTCCTCCCAAGCTTGAAATCCTTTGGTAAGAACTTCGTTAGGCCTTTAAGCTCATTTTTAGAAGGCATTCTCTTTGCACCCTTCTTTGAGATTATTTATTCATAAAACTGTACAAATGAAGGAGTGATGCTAGGTAAAATAGAAGCATCATGGTTAGCGAGTGACAAAGGTTCTATATTGGAATTGGTCTTTTCAATTTGGATTTGGATTGGTTGAACAATGTCTTTGAGAACTTGGTTTGTAGTGGGTTGGGTAGAGATAACATATTCTTGAGGTAGAATCGGATGTTGTCTTTAGTAATGGGGTGTTTGGTAGTGAGTATTATGGATTTATGGGTTTCTTTGATAGGCTAAATAGTATGGTGTTTTGATTTAGAGGTACCCTTGATAAAGTGGATAGTATGGTGTTTGGGTTTGTGGATATCCTTGATAAGGTGGGTAGTATGGTGTTTAGATTTATGGATATCCTTGATAATGGTTTTGGGGCATTTGTTGGTGGAATTGTGGTAGTTGGGAGGATCTAAGAGAGGCGGTAGCTGAAGTATCTCAGGTTTGTGCACTTGAGGATTCTCGGAGGTGTTGTTTAGGAGCAGTATTTGAAGTATTATGGTTTCCTTCTACACTCACCATTCTTCCATCTAGATTAGTTAATTTCCCTTCCACATTGGACAACCTCTCATCATGCTTGTTATTTATTGTCACATCCCCATGATTGCATCGACCAAGGCTTTAAAGCTTGCCCCTCTTGAATTAGGTTGGATTTTATCTCCCGATGCGATGGTACCTGCCAACAAGACACTCAACACAACTAGCAGACAAGGTTATCGTTAGTGAAATCAATTTTTTCATTCTAAGTGTTTGGATTGGCTCAAAATTTAACTCAACTTGTTGATCTTGATTTTTTGTGTTGGACTTGGTTGTCCTCTCAATTAGAAAAGAATGACTTGATTAAATGAAAAGGACTCGAAAACAAAGAGACAAATCAAGAAACAAACGAGAAAAACAACAAGAAAGAAAACGGGCTCAAAAACTAATTCACAACTAAGTAGGATGACTACAAGTTGATAATTAGTGTATAGAATCAATAAAAGAATTCTAGGAATCAAATAAAATAAACTAGAAAGAAAAAAGTGAGCTTAAGAAATTTTTTTCCAAATTGGTGGCTTGGTTGACGACTGGATTGTAGTCGTCACTCATCGTGTGAAGGATCGGTGTGTAGAATCGTCAAGATGTTGAAGAATCCCAACAAAATTTTCAAATTTCTTTTATCCAACTTGAGGTGATGTTAGGCTGCTATGGATGAAAAATACAAAGAGTTGGAACTCTTCAATTAATCTTTCAAGCTCAAGAAAGTTTGAATTTCTTATGGTCCCGTCCTTTGTACTCTCCTTTGTCTCTTCCTTGAGAATATTCCTTTTTGATGGTTTTTGATTCTTTCTTTCTTTGGAAGACTTGAAATATTCTTTGGAATAAACAAGTACCAGACTTCTTTCTTAGCTCCCTTTTAGATCAAACACACTATTTTTGGATTTTCTACTTCAAGATATGAAGATCATGAAGAACACCAACTACATTCAAAAATTGACCCTCAACCAAATGAACCCAGAATCCAATAAAATTTGAACCCCAAGCTCACTTCAACCTCTCGATCATAATCCATACATTTTTAAGCTCAAATTATTACCAACTAATCTCCAATTTGAGAAACCCACCTCAAGTTTCTTCAACTCAAGCTCCAACAATGGTGGATGACTCAAATCAACATGGAATAAGCTCAACTCTTGGATTTTAACTCAAATAGTGCTAGGGAACACAAATCTTTCACTAGAAACTCAAAAATGACACAAACTCAGAAACTCAAAAATTTAAAAACCCTAAAAAATGTGAATAGTAACTTTTTTTCATTTTTTTAATTTTAAAGATAACAAACCTAAGACTAGAATCGTGGGAACATCCTAAGCTCAGATCTGATATCAAATAAAATGAGACGAAAATGAAAACGACAGGAAAACAAAGGAAATATACTAAATACGAAATCACAAAAAAATAAGGAAATGGAATAATAAAGTAAAAGATAGATAGATTGACATAAATCAATGACGAGAGGACAACCAAGGGTATACTAAATCCTAGACCTTCCTATCAATTATCGATAAAACCAACCTCTTACTAGGACACAATAGAAATAGACCCCGAGCACCCACGTTTCTAGGCAACCAAAGAAACTCCCAACAAGTTTCAGTAAAAACACTCGCAAATGTATCTCAATTCATCATTCATCAACTATCTAAAATGAAGGAAAACCTACCTATTTATAGGCCAAAATCTTTAATTACAACTTGGGCCCAAAAGTGACCCTAAATGTAACTTGGTCCCAAAAGTGACCTAAGAGTCAAAAATAATGCAAATAGGCTCTATGTGGCACCCATGCTCTTCCACGGCCTTGTGGACCTCGTATCCTCCATGCTATCTTCCAAATTCTACGTGGCTTAATACTACAAAGATGGACATCATCAAATATATCTTCTCCCGTGCTCTAAGTTATCTTCGTAGCCAATGTGCATACAAAAATAAATACAAAGCATACAATCAATATCACAATCATACCCAAATGAGAATCTATAATATGTGCATAGTAAATACCCAGAATTGAGTTGGTCATAAATATCATCAAAACTAAAAATTTAATCAGTCATAAATATCACAAGAATCATAATTGAATCAGTCATAAATATCATCAAGACTCAGAATTGAACCGGTCATAAATATCATCAAGACTCGGAATAGATCCAGCCATAAATATAAAATTAATACCCTCAATATATTCAACATTGTCAATATCATGAACACAGATATATATAGCATCAATATTATAATCTGTCATCGGGTCGTTACCTAAAATTTATATCATCAATACAATATCTTCCTTTGTCCCATACGGAGAGATATGTATATAGATATAATAGGTTCATGAACTCAAGACGAGGCTAAAAAGAGTGTAAATCCATAAAGCCATTAACCAGAGTAAACTTTGGGACTAAATAATTATAAAAGTATAGAAAGGGTCAGAATCTTTCATGATCGGAATAATTAGTAGTATCAAATCATAGACCAGAATCTATCTCGATCAAATCTTTAAAACATAATTATTAATCTATTTTACACATATAAGTTATCCATTAAGACAAGTAGTTACGGTTATGAAGAAATTTTTTTTTAAGATAAAAAGTAGGCTCTAGCCTTTATTTAGGGAAAACAGTCATAAGTCCATATTTTAGCTAAAATTGCATCATTTACTAATTTATTGATCATGAATGTACCAAATCTATGCATTCCATCACCATTATTCAAACAAGGGATCCATAAAAATCAATGGATTCATAAACTACAACCGCATCCTTTACAAGTATAAATACTTCCCAGATTTCCAACCGATGTCATTACATGGATTTTGGCCTAATAACATGTCCAAAATAATTAGAAGATCGTAATCACAGCCTTAGGCCTATATACGTATCCGAAGCTCATATCTATAATCATAATTGTAAGTCAGCTCGTATCTATAAGCCATAGCATAACTATAAGGCATATCATATCCATAGGATACAAATTAATACTATGAGACATATCACATCTATGAGGAATCTCACATCTATAGGTCATATATCATAATCCAAGAAAAACCATCAACATTCATCAATTCGTGAAGTAACCTTATACAAAAGGTTCAATAGTCTTGACTATGCCTAATATTTTTAAATAAGTCCACATGGGCTAACCCAAGTCTTAGACTAAGGTGGTCCAAAAGGACCCACTTCTAATCCTCAAATTCTATATTTAGACAATTTACACCACGAACTAGCATAAGGTATAAAAATTCACTTCTCTGTGGTACATAGTCCATAATCAATCCTAAGATAGGAATTTCACCTAGAACATGAGCAATTAAGTCAACTCCATCTAAATTATGGTTTCAAGATCACTTTAGTATCCCAACTAAGGTTTATCATACTAACCATGTTTCCAATGCTTAAATCATATCCCAAACCTAGAATTGTATCATATTAATTCTATAAATTAATTCCATCTTGGGAGAAAGTAATAGGATTCTACAAGTGTAATGAGCATTTGACCTTCTGGGTCAAAAACCCTTAACTAATCCTCAAACTTCAAATATCAAGACTAAGTAATTCTACCCATAATCAATCTAAACGTTCATATTCACATGCAATATATAACACGCATCATCTTACGAATAAAAATGATACCCATATTGCACCATTGTGCTTCGAGTCTAAAAATGACATTAAAAACCCTAAGTTGGTCCCAATTACAGAAATCACATTTTTCAGGCCAATCCAACATTTATACATGATCAAGGAATCATAACCCTCAAGAATAGGTGAAAACCAAGAGAATTTGGGCATAAAATCAAGCCCTCAAGCTATTTGAGTTTTGTTAAATTCACCAAGAAAAGGATGAAATATCACCTTACATTGGAAGATAACTGCAAAAATAGATGTCAATCAAGATCCCAAGTCACCCATAAGTCTAAATTTTAGGATTTCTTACTGTAACACCCTAAATTTTGGCCTCTAAAAATTATATTGACTGTTGTTCTCGCTGCATAGGTAACAACTAACCTAACAAGTTATCAAGACTCATTATGAGTGATAGAACTCAAGTCATAGGCAAACTAGTGAGGAGTGCCTAAGTTTCTGTTAATGTCATGACTTGACCCTTATAAGTCGTAAAGTGAGGTCATGAGTCATAGGGTGTGGCTCATGACCAAACCAGAGAAGGGGGTCAAAAAGTTTTCCCATACTTAAACTCTAAGAAAAAACTCGTAGCCAATCCTCATGAGTCATGACGTGATCCATAATGATTGGGTGACATTTTCATGCACATTTAAGTAAAGACACTTTGGTCATTTCCTCTCATCCCTAATTAAACCACGACATAAAACACCCTAAAGGACACCATAACTTCTCATTACCTAATCAATTACACTTCTTTTTTCTCTTAAATTCCTAAGTCAATAACAAAGCTAGAGTTTCAAGGATTAATCATCTAGGGCTCAAATTAGTGGTTTCTCTCTATAACTCTTGATATCTCAAACATATATCTCTTTCCTTAAACTTGTTTTGTTAAAAGCATGTGTTAATTGTTACCCATGTGAATTTAAATGTTTTCTTTTGGAATTTAGGTTGAGAATTTTGGATAATTTTTATTTAAATGGTTTTCCCATGATCTTACATGCATTATTTATGCTTTATTGATGGATTTTGGAACTTATTGGGTGCATGGGCATACTGAATGGAATGGGGGTCATAGATTTTCTCAAATTTATGGATGTTGGTAATGGAATTGGTAATAACCTTAACCCACCTTATGAAAGTAGCTTTAAAACTTGGATATGTGAATATTGAAACCAAATTTTAAACTATTGCACTACATAAAAGGCTAATGAAATACATAAAGGTTTTGAGAGGCCCTAGTGGCAATGATATGGGCTTAAATTAGACCTTGGGAGTCATGGATTCCCCTATTTGTATGATTAATTGGAAATTATGGGGTCATGGATTCCCCCATGTGTATGATTAATTGGAACTTGTGGGTCATGGATTCCCCCATGTGTATGATTAATTAGAATAGCATAATAATATTAACTCATAAGCATAATTGGTGTGATGATACCAATGGTATATGCCTTAATGGATAATTTTTGGTCCAATGAATGGGAATACGTAAAAGTTTTAATTGGGCTTAAAAGGTATTGTGTAGATAGTCGTGATGGTGGAAGTCCCAAGGGACTGATACTTAAAACTTGTATTTGCCGGCGTAGGGGTTGGTCTTTATGACCAAATGTTTTTGTCACACCTTATATATATGTATCATGGATTGGAGAAGGTTCGTGTATTCCCCAACCTTTCTTTATATCTCTGATTCATGCATCTAACATGCACTGGGGCCCTTTCGATGAGGGAGCCGGACCCATATAGCTCGTGGGTACCTTTATGATGGTTGAAGCTACACAGTCTAGGTTAATCTTTTAAATCTCATGTTAAACCATATTCCCTATCTCGATATTACATATATATATATATATATATATATATATGCATACTATATGCATGTGATTTTACTGTGGTATTGGACTTAGCATTATTTTATCCCTTCCTTGAGTTACATGCTAGCACTCACCCTGCTAACCATCCCTAGATGTTGTATCCCCATGCGATGTAAGGTTTGAAGATACTTCTATTTCCTTGCACAGTGGTAGGTGATTTTTGGATTATCCATGAGTCAACTCTAAAGTGATGAGCTTCTATTCTCTAGAAGGCCCTCATTTCATGGTGTTTTCTTTGCTAATGTCTTCTATTTTATGGGTTATTTTTTGGCTATGGCCAAGGGAATGTCCCGACTTAGGTTGATTTTTGGATTCTGATGGGCTTTTATGGACAATGTGTGGGTGGATTCTATTGTGGATTCTTAGATTCATCTTTTAATTATTTATCTATCTTGTTATATGTTAGGAACTCTTTCACTGCTAGTTATATTATGTTCTTGTTGGCTAAGCTAATGGAGGTGGTCTTCAGTCCTTGGCGGACGTGAGTTTCCCATCACGACTATTCCTTGGTTTGAGTCATGAAAACCTTTGTATCAGAGCCTAGGTTTATGGTCATTGGGTGTCTACAAAGCCATGTCAAGTAGAGTCTCTTTTATAGGTGTGTAGTGATAATGCTTATCTATACTATTTAAATTGATAGAGGACAGTCGTTGTCAATAGCTCAACTTATGTTGAGGTCGAATCCACGAGGAGCAAAATTAGCTTTCTAGTCCTATGGGTTTTAATAGTTACTAAAAATATACACGCAATCCAAATAAAGTAAAATACATGATTTAAAATGGGGGTTGATTTGGAACAAGGATTTATCAATGTCAACTCAAGTCAACAAATTAAGGCAACACTTGTGATTTAAAATTCAACATGAGAAGGATCTTGAGATTATGTCTACCTAAGGGAAAGTTATGCATGGAAACATGATGATTTGGTGCAAATTCTAGTCATTAACAATGTGGTAGGCTAGGTCAAAGCATCCGTCCTTCAATTTCACTAAATTAAAGTATGAAATTCAAATACAATTGTTGCCTAAATTAGTGTTTGTAAACTTCAAATTCAATTGTTCCCAAAAGTCTAGAATACCAAAATGGGAAATGGTTTGAGCCTTTTAAGGGATTTGCGGTTGGATATATAACATTACAAAATTATCCCTGGACACATTCCTGCGTTTTCGTGACTATGACAGCTATCCTGCTATCGTGGGCACCGCAATCACCTGTAATGGATCACAATTTCTGATTTTAACCTAGCTTAATTGGCCGCGATCGCGGCACTCTAACCATGATCACGGTAACTGAGGCTGTCTTTTACTCTAGCTCTCTCAAAGAATATTGATGCTAACAAGTACCATACCATAGGTTTGCCATTATTTTCAATCGCCACTATAATGAATACACCTGGTTGGAGATCTTAAAGGGCTTTTTTAGCTTGTAATGTAGGTTCGGGGAGGGGTAGGACATAATTTAGGAACAAAGTGTTTACACCCTCCTTGAACATCTACATTACACTATTCCTTCCAGTTTTTTACCATGGGACACTTTTTTTGTTTTCACA
This sequence comes from Capsicum chinense, assembly GCA_026120095.1. Taxonomy (NCBI): domain Eukaryota; kingdom Viridiplantae; phylum Streptophyta; class Magnoliopsida; order Solanales; family Solanaceae; genus Capsicum; species Capsicum chinense. Next base: position 184,712,204 of record JAPEIP010000010.1, read on the forward strand.
CTTTACACATGCCTATTTTAGCTATCTATATTTTATGGGTTATTTTTTGGCTATGGCCGAGGAAATGTCCCGACTTAGGTTGATTTTTGGATTCTGATGGGCTTTTATGGACAATGTGTGGGTGGATTCTATTGTGGATTCTTAGATTCATCTTTCAATTATTTATCTATCTTGTTGTATGTTAGGAACTCTTTCACTGCTAGTTATATTATGTTCTTATTGGCTAAGCTAATGGAGGTGGTCTTCGGTCCTTGGCGGACGTGAGTTTCCCATCACGACTATTCCTTGGTTTGAGTCATGAAAACCTTTGTATCAGAGCCTGATACTGCGAGTACTTAGACTTCCCCTGCATCCATGGCTTAAAACCCAATCATGATTATTTTCCCATAAAAATATCGTTACTCAATCTATCATAGGGAAAGGCGCATCTGATATCACCAAAAGAAACATGAAGATAAATTAAAAATCTAGAAATGAAGAAAAATGACTAATCCATGAAAATGTGGGCATGTCAGAGTGCCCGAATATTACAACCCAACAAACAAAAATAAAAATCATCCAAAATGTCATCAAAACATCCAAAAAATATCTAAATAATATAGACCCAAGTAAAATAAATACGGTGACAGGCACCCCCAACTAAGAAACTTTCAGTGTCCTTACTGAATAAAAAATAAAGCACAAAGAGAGATAAATGTGCTCCCTAAAACTGAATTAAGAGTTGCTCTTACCTTCGTCATCATCTCTTGTATCCTCATATTGGACAAATCGGCTAGGGCCTCATCATTTCTCTCCACTATGGAAGAAGGTAATTTGTCTCAGGGTTTTAGGACTATCCACAGAACCTTTACCCCTGTCCATATCTTGCTAAAGAATTTATCCCTCTTTTTTCCCTTTTTACTATCTTCTTGTGCAGGTACTGAAGCTCTCTGTGAGACTCTTATAATAATGAGTAGGCCCTCTCAATCTAAGCAATAGCAGATCCCTACTTTTACTGGTCCTCTAAGTACCTGTCATATTCAGATCAGGCCATATATGAATGGAGGGTAATAGAGGGCTCTCCCTACCCCTGGGGCAATTGGACACAAGCTCCCTAATAGCCCTCAAGTCAACACCGATATCCTTAAGAGGCCCGATTGCGGATGGCCTACAAGACTCTAGCTCTTAAAAAATTGACTTACCCAAGTCGATCTTCCTCTTCTTGCTCTTACCAGGTGCACCCTCACCCTGAATTTTAAGAGGGTAGATGGGGGTACCAGGGTGCACCCATATATCTCTGTGGTACTCCTCAACACCCTCTCACCTACACAACTCAATAATCAAAGAGGAGAAAGAAATATGCATACAATTATAGTTCTTGAAAAACTTCATCTCTAAGAGTACAAGCCGACTAATATTCAGAGAAATGTCATCTAATATGCAAGCAACCATCTTGGCCTGCAAATCTAGAACTGCTTTCATATAGGTGAAAGGGTAGACCCAGATACAAATGATAATCAACCAAATTCGGGCCTCAATAGCGAAGTTAATCATATATATAATCCTCTTGGTAGCCTCCTAAAGGACCTCCTTGCGCTGACATAGCTTCTCCGTTGTCCAACTTCCTGGCTCACACCCTTGTTACTTCAAATTCATCCATGTTTGTATTTGGGATCCCATATATTTCATTAATTTTCTCCACCCCAAAGTTCACCTCATTTCGATAAATTTTGATGACCTTAGTGATCAGATCTGAGAAAGATACTATGCTAAGATTAGCTTAGAATTCCCATACCTACTGCTCATTCGCCTTACAAGGACCCAGGGAGAAGCAACATCATACAAAGTCCATAAGTATGTCATGAAATGCCAAAATCTCTTCCAACACTTTCTCAAAGTATATTCCTCACTCCAAAAGCAACTTTATTCTCGGTAGATTACCATAGTTTGATGTGTGGCACTAGGGGGCATGAAACAAACTTGATCATAGTCTACCATGATGTAAATCTGAAAAGCATAAGGATAAAAAATCAACATTCATCATCAACATTTTTCATGCATAAACTATGTTATATTGTCCACTAAAGCTCATGGGATGGTTACTTAGTGGTTTTTGGACAATAATTTGAAGTGAAAATTTTTGAAACCAAGCTATAATTCAGCCTCATATGTAGTGATTGAGGGCCATAGAGTTGTGATCGTGGTGCCGTGATCACAATCCTGATGACCACAATCGTGGTACCTAAGGTCAGTCCAGGAAAATTTTCAACAGGTTACACATTTCCAAATTTGGGGCCAAATTATGTTCCAAAACAACAACTAATCATTAAGAACATTGAACATGGTTTCTAAGTACGCTATCATGACCCTTAAATACAAAAATAACTCGTTATGGAATTATTTGGGCATTTAATTGAGCACTTAGAGTATACACTATATTTATTCAATTTTAAATAGAATTCGGATACTCAAGACTTCCCCAAATGCATGCACACCAATTATGAATAGCTAACAACTAGACAAGTACAATTCAACACAGATTTAGTGATGAAAAGCATAGTTTTAGGCCTTCCCTATTTCATGCATTCTATAGCCTATTTCCAATAAATAAAGCACAAATTCAAGTCACTTACCAGAGGAATGATGCAAGATGGATGCTATAATGCTTTTGGATGCCTAAAATATGATCAGAAGTGGGTACAATTTGAGAGAGAATTTGGAGAAAGATGTGAGAAACTTACAGTTCAATGGTCTTTTTAAACTAAAATAACCATGATCACGGTTAAGGGTCCACAATGACAAATAGGTGGGTGATCAAAATTGTGGAGGTACGGGGCCCGCGATTGCGGTAACTGAGGGCATTTCTACACCTCTATTTCCCCTATTCAGCTTTTTACTTCATTTTGGCATACTTTCACCTATTCAGTTCAACATGTAAAAATTTCACACTTTTCCCTTATCAAATCAGTCAAAAATACTCTTAAGTGCCATAAATGCATGGATTAATTAATGTAAAAATTAAAATTTATGCTACTAAATTAAAAACAAAGGATACGAGCCACTTTCATGGAATTTGCGGGTTGCCGCCCAAATAGCTCCTTAGTTATTGTCGTGGCACAACTTCCTTAATCTTTTGCAAGTTGGATCCTCAAGAGACCCGTCATTCACTTGTTCATCTTCAACATTGATAACCGATACCACTTGAAGCTCCATGGTTTGTTTCTTCATTTTGCATACCCATAAGAATACTTCACTACCGTGAACTCTAAACCTCATTTCCCCAAGCTCCAAATTAACAATGGCTTTACTGGTTGCAAGAAAAGGTTGACCTAGGATGATAGGAACCACTTGGTCCATTTTATAATCTAGAACCACAAAATTCGTTGAAAAGATGAATCTATCCACTTTCACCTACACATCGAACAAAACACCAATCGGTTTCTTGATATACCAATCTGTCATCAAAAGCCTCATCAATATCGAAGTAGGGGTGCTCAAGCCAAGCCTTCAATAAATTGCAAAGGGAATAATATTAATACTCTCACCAAGGTCACATAAAGATTTTCCAAACTTATGCATCCCAATAGTGCATAGAATTGTAAAGGCCTTGAGATCTTCCTTCTTTTCTACTATTGCACTACTCATGATAGCACCATACCTATGGGTGACTTTAATGGAGTTACTTTCAACAAGATTATTCTTCAACATCAATTTGTTCATAAGCTTAGCATACCTCAAAATCTCTTAGATAGCCTCAAGTAACGGGATATTGATTGAGAGGTTGCTAAGCTTAGCAATGAATTTCTTGTGCTTGTTGTTCTCCTATTTTATCTTATGCCTTTTGGGAAACAAAGGAGGTATTTGAATTGTGGGCAATACAACACTTTTTTCGTATCATTCTTGACCACCTCTTCATCAATATCCACCGGTTCCTTTTATCCCCTTCTTCTTGAGATTTGGATCTACTTTTTTTGGCTCAACCACAACCTTTCTATTCACATTGATATTCTCAATGTTGGGATTTTTTTCACCTACACTTTCTCCCTCAACTTCCATCAAATGACCCCCGAGGGTTTTGCCACTACTAGTGACTATTAATAAAACTTGAGCATCATTTTTTGAGTGCACAATAGTGCCACTAGGAAGGCCTCCCTTTAGTCTAGCATTTAATTGAGAGAAGATTTAAGATATTTGTGTTTCTAATTACTTAATAGAAGTGTAATGAGACACAACTATTTTATTTACTTGTGAAAAGTCTTGTTGATTTATGAAAAATCACCTTTTAATTCACGGACCATCTTGTATGTTCCCTTCACTTTCATCAAAATTCTTGTCAAGACATTTTTCATTTTGTATTTATCGGGGTAGATGAGGTTTGCTTATTTTCTCCTTACCCGTTCATGAGGGAGAACATAATGATCATACTCTCGGTCTTTATCCCTCTAATCACGGTCATGATCACGATCCATCCAACCTTGATTCCTATCTTTCCTTTGATAGTGTAATACCTCGAGATTCCAAAACGATAGTAGAACCATGATTCAAGCTCATGAGAAATAAATTCCAGTGATTTGGTAGTTTGATGATCAAGTTTGATGTATATTACGGCCTCAAATATGTCCTAGCTATTAGACGAATCAAAACATCCCTTACCGATTAAATTCTTAAGAAGGATATTGGTATAGTTAAATTCAAATGAGCATATATCTTGTTATACTATGAATTATTCATCTCGTGACCCACCAATAGATAGATAATTTAATTATCTTTCCAACTATACTAATTTTGCCCAAATTCGATATCGGAGCAAAACGTTATACCCATTTTACTCCAGCATGTCAGCCTAGCAACTAAGTGACAACATGAGCTGACGGCATATCACAGATCTGACGGTTTATCAGACCATGTCGTCAGACTTAGACAAAAACCTATCCATTTCAGCTCCCAAGTGACGACCTGGGCTGACGGGCTATCACAGATCTGATAGCTTATCAGCCTTGGTCGTCAGCTTAAAATTTCAGCAGCTAGGAAGTGATTTTATAGGGGTATTTTGGTCTTTTCTCTCACCCTAAACCTTACCCCAAGACATAACACTCCAAAAACACGTACTTAAATATTGTGATTTAGTTTCAAAAGCTCTTAACCCTCTTTTTTACTAAGAACAAACTTAGGGTTTCTTCTCAATTAACTTCAAGACCCCATCACACTCTCCACAAGGTAATCAAGAATTAAGATTCCTATTCTAGAACCTTCAATAAAAGTCATTGTCTTTCAAGGTTCAAGATTTTGAGGTATGTTAGATGTTGATTCTTGGGTTTATTTCACTAAAGAAGTTCAAGAATCCTTTTCTATATTCAAGATTATATAATTATGAGATTATCATGATTTTTGTGAATAGAAATTGAAGTTCATGTTGTTGATGAATTTTAATTCATGACTTGATTTTAAAGATCCAAGCTTTGATCCTACTATGTGATGTTCATGATAAAACCCCTTCAAGTTGCATGATATTGATGTATTCATGATAATTAAGTATAGAATCTGTGGTATAACCAAAGCATACTACCCATATATTTGATAGAATGCTTAAGTAAAGAGAATAGTGCCTTTTTAGTATGCTAAGAATAAAATCTCCAATTATTTGATAACTAGTATATGCCAAGCGTTTGTTGAAATGCCTTAGTGAATGTATTATGATAAGTTGCATGTATTCTTATCCATGTGTATTCCTTATTGAACAACTATGAGATATTAGTATGCATACCCTATACATTTACATGTTTATGACATTCAAGTGATTGACGAGATATCATATTGATTGTGTTGTGAGTGAAAGTCCATTTTCATGATATTCAAGTGTGGTCCTATATTATTTATTTATTCTATCAAGTACTGGGGGTATTTATACCCAAAAACTTAGCTGCTTTTCTAGAGCCGAGTTAGTCTTAAGATAATCTCAGTTGTTCTATGATCAGTAGAATTCAGTCAGCTACATAACTTAAGAAAATTTAGTAATCTCAGTACTAGTTCAATCCAGTCTCCATATCAGTCTAACTCAATTCTGTATCTAGTTTGGACCTCAGTAGTACTTAGAATTCAATTCAAATTTTAGTAAAGCTCAATAAGTTATAGAACTTAATAGTATTCAAACAGAAAGTAGAATTCCAAAGTGTCCGTCAGACAACGAAATCAAGTGAACTCAATCAGATTAGTCAAGTAAGATGATCAGTAATAGATTTAACTCAGTCTAAGAATCAATTTAGAGTCTTTCAGTTGGGAGTAGGAAATAGCACCGAGCGAGTGCAGGGATGATGGCTTCCCCGTTAGAGAGGTAAGTCATTAGAATCTATCCCTGAACTTTAGAACTACGTAGCCAGCATAGGACCAGGAGTCACCTGTTAGATTAAGTCTTGAATACCTTCTAGGATTCACTCGATGCCTTAAGCTTGACTTCCTGTTCAGGGTCACCGTTAGAGAGGCTTGACCATTGGAGTGTCTTTACCTATGGCACGGTATTGACACTCTTCTAGCTGGAGTTATAGGTTGGACCCCACCAGTTTAGATCAGGGCATGTTGGTTAAGTGAGAACTCCTATAGTTTTAGCTTTAGATTCAATCTCAATTAAGAACTCAGATAGTTTTTCAGATTTAGGATCGTCAGATACAGTCGCACAACTCAGTGAGGAACTTAGATAGTTCCCTAGATTCAAAGATCACCCACTAGATAAGGTTGATGTCAAACTCAGTAAATCATTATGATTATTAGTAAATTCAGAGATCACCCGCTAGAAAGGCCTAATCTCAGATATAAACCATCATCATCATAGTAGAATTAGTGGTCAGCCGCTAGATAGGCCTGATCTCAGATATAGTCAATTATTATTATTATGAGTAGACTCAGTTGTTCAGTATCCTAGAGCCAGTGAACTAAGATATCTATACTAGTAGACTCAAACATTAGTAAGTCAGTATTTAGAAACCAGTATTTAGAAGTTAGTATTCTTTGTTACTATGATTTTAGTGATAGTTTATACATTCATGAATGTATTCTCATTTAGCATACTCAAATTTTCTAGTTAGTATTGTTCATGGATAAGCCCTTGTATTTATCCTTACCTCATCTAGCATACCAGTACATTCAAAGTACTGACACATATTTTCTCTTGAGCTATAGTGTCTTATACCATAGGTTTAGAAGCTCGAGATCTAAAGCACTCTTAGCAGTCTAGACTCAGTCAGCAGTAGTAGATATAGCAGTGAGTCCTTATCATTTGAGGATGCTTCTTATTTCAGTATTATATCAGATTCAGTTTATTTCAGTAGTTGGAGTTAGTTGGGGACATGTCCCATCAACTCCTTATTCAGATAGTTTAGAGGCTTTCAGACTATAGAGTTTTTCAAACTAGTTATACAGACAGTTGTTTTAGTTTTGATATGGATAGACATTATTCAGTTGTATGTTAAGTTTTGGACCTTATGTAAAGTTTTCTCCAGTTTTCCACATGTATTTCATTATATTATGCAATGCTCAGTACAGGTACCAGAAAAGTGTTAACTTGTGGTCTTTTGGGATTATAAGCACCGTGTAGCATTTCGATTATAAAAAATCAGAGCATTAAAAACTTGGTACCAGAGCCTAAGGTTGACTAGTGTCCTAGGAAGTCTGAAAGTCATATCTAGTAGAGCCTTGTGTATGGGTGTGTTGCGCACCACATTTTTGTACAGGAGGCTATAAGATGTTTATAGAAATAGTTTCCCTTCTTTCAAGTCTCAGATCGAGTTGTATAAAGGCTTTCTAAAAACCTTATGTGGATTCTCATGATGTTCCATTTATCTCTTCTTTACCTTACTTTCAAGGTAACAGAAGTAGTGAAGCTCAAATTCCTACAGATAGAGCTTTCTCAGACAGTCCCCGCAAATAGTTTTGGGATAGTATTGTCTAAAGCTGGGAAGAGTATATTTGATGGGTTTAGTTGTATAAAAGGTGAATCAGTAGGCTTGAAACAATGTATGCAAGATTTTAAGTTTAGTAATTCAAAGTTATATGTGTTATTAATGTGAGTATAGTGGCAATCCTCACGGTATGGGGAGAATATATATTTAAGAGATGTGACATTTTAAGGCTAGGATGAGAGTAGCAAGATTATTAAAGATTTGTGAATATTCATGTTATTCTACAGAAACTAAGCTTGAAATCTTTGAAGAATTTAAGTTGGTGGACTTTAGACTAAGTATGAAGGTATGGATATAAGTTAAAAGATGTGATATTAGAAGCCCATGATAGTAGCGGATGTTATGTTGATGTATAAGTGGCTAGATATGTTTTAGAGATTTTAGTAGGCTTGAACAGTGCAAGGAGAATTTAAGTTTATTGGCTTCAAACTAAGTATTAAGGTGTGGGGGTGGTATAAGTAGCCTATAAAGGAATAGAAGCAAATAATGTGTTAGTGATACAAGTAAGTGTCGAAAGGAGTGTAAGTATGTGATGATGATTGCAGAGACTAAAGAGAGTTAAGAGTTGTGTCCTAGGAGATAGTATTAGCAGTTCAGAGTTTAGTAAAGTGTTCACAGACTTACGGTGATGTCTTGAGGTGGAGAGTATAGTAGAAAGAGTACAGAAGAAGTACATTAGTTAAGTATAAGTTTTCAGCATGAGTTAGTTAGTAGAGCTAGCAAGTCAGACAGTCAGATTTACATAGATTGTTTTCTCATCTTTTCACCTAATCATGCTATCAGAAATATTAGGTATGTAACTATTCCAAGACAGAATATTCTAGTTGTTACGAGTATAACTTAGTTCATGCGTCATGCATTAGATTCTGATCCCAGACATTTAGTTATGAACCAGTTCATAGGCGTCTTATGCATCGCCTCAGTTTACTCAAGTACTTTGGTGAAATAAGTGTTCTTAGAGAGACATAGTGTACCAAGGGGGAGATACCCTATAACTCCCTGATGTTTTTAATTCCTAAAACCCATTCAGTTTTAAGCTCAGATTCTCATTACAAGCTTTGCATCAGTTATCATCACATAGTCAGTCATGCTTTCAAGAGTCAATTCAGTCAAATATTCATGCATTAGATATGCATGTTCAGTAGAAAAGTTCATTTCATCAGTGTATTCAATAATAAGTTCATGAGAGCAATGCGGTCAAGTATTCATGCATCATATATGCATGTTCATTATGAGAATTCAGCTTAATAATAGTTTCAACCGTGTATCCCATGCATCAGATATGCATGTTCAGAATAAGAACTCATAATATCAGTAGTTCCAGTTGCATAGTCATGCTTTAGATGTTCTCTTCCCTTAAGTAAGCTCAGCCGATCAGTACTCTTAGCCTAATAAGCGCCATTCGAGGACAAATGTTCCCAAGGGGGAGATATTGTAATACCCCGAGATTCCCAACCGATAGTAGAACCATGATTCAAGCTTATCAAAAATAAATTCTAGTGATTTGGTAGTTTTATTATCAAGGTTGACGTATATTAAGGCCTTAAATACATCCTAAATATTAGACGAATCAAAACATCCCTTACCGATGAAATTATTGAGAAGGATATTGGTATAGTCAAATTCAAACGAGTATATCTCTCATTATACTATTAATTTTTTATCTCATGACCCACCAACATATAGATAATTTAATTATCTTTCCAATGATACCAATTTCTCCAAAATCTGATATCGTACCAAAAAGTTATACCTATTTTACTCCAGCATGTCAGCCTGGAAACAAACTGACGACATGAGCTGACAGCTTATCACATATCTGACGGTTTATCGTGCCATGTCGTCAGACTTAGAGAGAAACCCATCAATTTCAGCTCCCAGGTGATGACCTAGTCTGATGGGCTATCACAGATCTGACGGATTATCAGCCTTGGTCGTCAGCTAAAAATTTCAGCAACTAGGAAGTGATTTTGTAGGGGTATTTTGGTCTTTTCCCTCACCCTAAACCTTACCCCCCACGACATAAAATGCCAAAAACACGTACTTAAATATTGTGATTTAGTTTTAAAAGATCTTAACCCTCTTTTTTCCCAAGAACAAATTTAGGGTTTCTTCTCAATTAACATCAAGACCCCATCACACTCACCACAAGGTAACCAAGAATTAAGATTCCCATTCTAGAACCTTTAAGAAAGGTCATTCTCTTTCAAGATTCAAGCTTTTGAGGTATGTTAGATGTTGATTCTTGGGTTTATTTCACCCAAGAAGTTCAAGAATCCTTTTCTAAATTCAAGATTATATATTTATGAGATTATCATGATTTTTTTGAATAGAAATTGAAGTTCATGTTGTTGATGAGTTTTAATTCATGACTTGATTTCAAAGATCCTAAATTTGATCCTACTATGTGATTTTCATGATAAAACCCCTTCAAGTTGCATGATATTGATGTATTCATGATAATTAAGTATAGAATCTATGGTATAACCAAAGCATGCTCCCTACATGTTTGATAGAGTGCTTAAGTAAAGAGAATAGTTCCTTTAAATTATGTTAAGCATGTAATCCCCAATTATATGATAACTAGTACATGTCAAGCGTTTGTTGAAATGCCTTAGTGAATCTATTATGATAAGTTGCATGCATTCTTATGCATGTGAATTCCTTATTGAACAACTATGAGATATTAGTATACACACCCTATACATTTATATGTTTATGACATTCAAGTGATTGACTAGCTATCGTATTGATTGTGTTGTGAGTGAAAGTCCATTTTCACGATATTCAAGTATGGTCCTATATTATTTATTTATGATATTGAGTCCTGGGGTATTTATACCCAAAAACTTAGCTACTTGTCTAGAGCCAAGTTAGTCTCAAGATAATTTCAGTCGTGCTATGATCAATAGAATTCAATAAGCTACAAAACTTAAGAAAATTCAGTAATCTCAATACTAGTTCAATCCAGTCTCCTATCAGTCTAACTCAATTCGGTATCTAGTTTGGACCTCATTAGTATTCAGAATTCAGTTTAGATTTCAGTAAATCTCAATAAGTTATAGAACTCTATAGTATTTAGATAGAAAGTAGAATTCAGAGGGTGTTCTGTCAGAAAACAGAATCAAGTGAACTTAGTCAGATCAGTCAAGTAAGATGATCAGTAACACCTTTAGCTCAGTCTAATACAATTTAAGAATCAGTTTGGCTTCTTTTAGTTGGGAGTAGGAACTAGCACCGAGCGAGTGTAGGAACGACAGCTTCTCTATTAGAGAGGCAGAATTGTTAGCATCAATCCCTGAACTCTATAACTACGTAGCCAGCGCAGGACCAGGAGTCACCCATTAGATTAAGGCTTGACTACCTTCTAGGAGTCCCTCGATGCCTTAGGCTTGACTTCCTATTCAGTGACACCCATTAGAGAGGCTTTACCATAGTGGTGTCTTTACCCGTGGCACGGTACTGACACCCTTCCAACTGGGGCTATAGGTTAGACCCCACCAATTCTGATTGGGGCATATCAGTTCAGTGAGAACTCCCATAGTTTCAGCTTCAGATTTAGTATCAGTCAAGAACTCAGATAGTTCTTTAGATTTAGGACCATCGGATACGGTCACACAGCTTAGTGAGAAACTTAGATAGTTCCCCTGATTTAGAGATCACCCACTAGATAGGCTTGATCTCAAACTCAGTCTATCATTATGATTATTAGTAGATTCAGAGATCACCCATTAGATAGGCCTGATCTCAGATATAAACCATTATTATCACAGTAGAATCAGAGGTCACCCGCTAGATAGTCCTTATCTAAGATATAGTCAATTATTATTATTATGAGTAGACTTAGTTGTTCAATATCCCAGAGTCAGTGAACTCAAATATCAGTACTAGTAGACTTAGACATCAGTAAGTCAGTATTCAGAAACCAGTATTCAGAAGTTAGTATTCTATGTTACTATGATTTTAGTGATAGTTTATACATTAATGTATGTATTCTCATTCAGCTTACTCAGATTGTCTAGTCAGTATTGTTCATGCATAAGTCCTTGTATTTAGCCTTACCTCATCTAGTATACCAGTAAATTCAAATTACTGATGCATACTTTTCTCTTGCTCTATGGTGTCTTATACCATAGGTTCAGAAGTACGAGATCCAGAACACCCTTAGCAGTCTAGACTTAGTCAACAGCAGTAGACGTAGCAGTGAGTCCTCATGATTCAAGGATGCTTCTTATTTTAGTATTACATTAGATTCAGTTTATTTCAGTAGTTGGAGTTAGTTGGGGACATGTCCCATCAACTCCTTATTCAGACAGTTTAGAGGCTTTCAGACTACAGAGTTTTTCAGACTAGTTATACAGACAGTTATTTTAGTTTTGATATTGATAGACATTATTTAGTTGTATGTTAAGTTTTTGAACCTTATGGCAAGTTTTTGCCAGCTTTCCACATTTATTTAGTTATATTATGCAGTGCTCAGTACATGTACTAGAAAAGGGTTAGCTTGTGGTCCTTTGGAATCATAAGCACTGTGTAGCATTTCGGTTATACAAAATTGGGTCATTACAGATAGGCAGGGCAAGAACCCCCAAAATAGTAAGCCAAATACCAAATATCTTTATCAAAACTCTAGGCCACTTCATCATCATAGGCTTTGGATGCCACGACATTCACCACTTTTGTGGGTTCACCCATCATATGCTTAGTTAAAAGCTCAAATTGTATCCTCATTTTTTCTATGTTTTCCTCTCTCTCTTCAACTCTTTTTTTTTTGCTTTTTATCAATAAAGAAGGTAGTATGGGAACCTTTTGGTGCTTTAGCATCACGGGTATGCCATCCCTGATTTGGCTTGGTCACTTTCTCAAGCAACGTTGCAGTTGTATGGTAAGTAAACTACACAAGACAGCCCCCATCGCATTGTCTACCATGGTTTTATTGAGCGAAACAAAAGCCTTGTAGAATATTTGGAGAAGTATTTTCTCTGAGACCTCGTGATTTGGACATTGTATGTGTTTTTTGTTTAACCTTTCCCATACCTTGTACATGGTTTCACCATTAAATTTCCAAAATATAATGATTTAATCATGCAATTGTAGCATCTTGGATGGTGGGAAATACCGGTCAAGGAAGGCCATGGTAAGTTCATCCCATAAAGTAATTGATCCAGCCTGAAGAGAGTGAATTCATAATACCGCTTTACTTATTAAAAAGAATGGGAAGAGGCACAACTAGATGGACTCTTGGGTTATGTGTGTAATATCAAAGGGTGCACATACTTCTATGAAGTTCTTCAAAAGCAAGTCGGGGTCCTTATATGCTTTTCCCCCAAAAATACCCTACATTTGTAGCATATGAAACACGATATTCGTAATATGGAATACCTCATTTAAATGAGTAGGTGGGATATGGATGGCAATCGTACTCCTAATATCATTAAGTTTCTCCTTTTCATTAAGAGAACTATCGAAAGATTGGGTAATTTTTGCATTGTCACTCATAGTTTTGTAAATACTATGGAGATCACCTAAAAGGAAACAAAAACAACAACTAAAATAAATACACACCACTACCGGTATACCCTAAGTAAAAATCAACACCGTACAAGTGAAAACTAAATTTCACTCCCCGACAACAGTGCCATTTGAAAACGCTCACCTATATCATTTAGATTATAGAGTATGATCATAAAGAATAGCTCAACTTATGTTGAGGTTGAATTCGCTAGGAGAGAAATTACCTTTCTAGTCTTATGGATGTTAATAGTTACTAAAAAGATACCTACAATGCAAATAAAGTAAAATACATGATTTAAAATGGGGGGTTGGTTTGGAACAAAGATTTATCAATGTCAACTCAAGTAAACAAATTAAGGCAACACTTATGATTTAAAATTCAATATGAGAAGGATCTTCGTATTATGTCTACCTAACGGTAAGTTATGCATGGAAACATGATGATTTGGTGCAAATTCTAGTCATAACAATGTGGTAAGCTAGGTCGAAGGTCCCTGAGGTTAGTTTGTCAACAAAACCTCAAGAATATTACTCGTTGACCCCTTTGAGTACCTTACAAGTGTGTCAATTACAACCACTTAATACCTCAATTGAGCATCCCTATTTCTAGGAAGATGCCTAAGACAGAGCTAACTCTCTACTCACCCTTATTTCTATCATAGAAAAATATAACAAATTACATCCATTATTGTTCACTATTACCTTGTCACCCATATCACTCTTTCAAGAATTATATAGTTTCCAAAGTTCACCCACACCCCTCTATCAAGGATGATGTAAGCTTTCATGAATGTGGGGTTTTCAACCATAAATCCATTTTAGGTATTTATGGTTTTCACCCAAAAACCCTAACCATTTCAAACAAGAAATAGTTAAACCCATCATCAACAAACTAGAATATACACAAGTACATCACAACCCACAAATAATTTCACCTTAGTGCAACATAATCTCAAGACAAGGAAAGTTTGGCTACTTATGAAGTAAAGAGAAAGAAATATACCATAATGTTCATTCAAAGCATCCATCCTTGAATTTCACTAAATTCAAAGTATGAAATTCAAATACAATTATTGCCCATATTAGGATTTACAAACTTCAAATTTAATTGTTCCCAAAAGTCTAGAATACCAAAATAGGAAAGTGTTCGTGCCTTTTAAAGGATTTGGGGTTGGCTGTATAAAATTACTCCCCTCGTCCCATTTTATATGTCACTATTTTCTTTTTAGTCCAACTAAAAAAGAATGTCATCTTTCATTATTTGGTAACTATTTAATGATAACATTCCTATTTTATCCTTATTGGATCCCACTTAATTAAAATGACAACTAAAAAGTAAACTTTAAGAGGCTCAATTTTGTAAACTTTACAAAGTCATCACTCATTTCTTAAACTCCATGCCCAGTCAAAAGACGACACATAAAATAGGATGAAGGGAGTAAAAAATTTCCCTTGCGTACATTCCCATGTTGTTGCGATCATAGAAGCTATCCCTCGATTGCAGGTGCCGCGATCGCCTGAAGTGGATCCGGACTGCTAATTTTGACCTAGCTTGACTGGCCACGATTGCAGAACTCTAATTATAATCAAGGTAACTGAGGTTATCTTCTTCTCCAAGTCTCCCAGATGCACTTCTTCTCCCATTTTTATCCTTTTAAGCTCGATTCCATATTTTTACTTTCCAATAATTTTTATCCTTTTAAGTTCGATTCCATATTTTTACTTTCCAATACCTATATACCTGCAAAGTATGAAAATTAGTGTATTAAATTGACAAACTTGTCTCATTCATACCTTCAAATCATATTAGTGTCCATGACTTTTGGATTCAAATGAATGGTAAATTCACCACTAATCATGTAGCACTCCATACTTATAAGGGAGAGCTATGAGGCATTTATGAATGTTTCTCTTTCTTGTGATCTAGTTTTTGGGCTATAGAGTCTAAGGTCATAAAAAATCCTTTAATCTCCATTTTCTCACATTTCAAATTATGCCTCCTCAAAGATTTGATGCTCGTGAAAACTTCTTTATCCCACTTGAGGAAAATGTTGATGGAACTTTCTCTATTTATGGAGTTTAGACCCAGTCTAGGGTCCCTGTTTCAAACTATAATACCCCTCTTGGAGTTTCTTTGATCCTTACCAGTACTTCTTTAGTTTTTCAGGATGATGATATTTATGCCCTACAAACCTAAGAAGATATTTCTAATGCCTAGTTTCATCGATCTATTCATCTGTTAACTCAGTTAGTGCCTTCTCAGTCTTTTCAACCTGAATATGTTGGTTCTGTTGTTCCATATTTTGAGGTCACTATAGTTGAACAGTTTATGAGGTTAAATCCCCCAACCTTTATAGTCTCTATAGTTAATAAGGATCCTTAAGGGTTTATGGATGAAATGGAGAATTTATTTTAGGTGATGCACGCTTCTTATTCTAAGGGTGTGGAGCTTATCATATACTTGCTAAAAGATATAGCTTATTAGTGGTATAAGGAGTGGGAGCAGTTAAGGGGTGATGATGTTGAGCTTGCTGTATGGGATGAGTTCTCTGGTGCCTTTATTGATCTTTTTCTTCCTCAAAAGTTGAGAGAAACTAAGGCAGAGGAGTTTGTGAATTTGAAGTAGGGAAAGATAACTTTAAAGGAGTATACCTTAAAGTTTTAATAGTTGTCTCATTATTCTCCTGAGTTAGTGTCTAGATAGAGGTCTAGGATGAGGAAGTTTTCTTCAGGTTTTTCTTAGGACTTTGTATTGAAGCTCAAAGCAGCGATGTTGAATAATGACATGGATATCTCTAGGTTTGTGGTAAATACATAGTACGTTGAAGATAAGAAAAAAAGGCAGGAAAAAATAGGAGAAAAGTAAAACAAGATGTTCAGATATTTAGAGCAGGTTGGAGGTCAGCAAAATAATGGTAGAGTTGGTAAAAAGTAGAGCAAGAGGAGTACATGGGAAAGTTATGATTCATATTCTATTGATAGTTCTCCATATCCTAAATTGTATGTTGATCGTCACTTTTAGGGTAATAGTGAGTTTAAGGGACAAGGTGCCTAGTATCAGGCTAGTAAAGCTCAGTCAGCCCCACTTTATCCTCTTTGTAGATTTTGTGGACAGTTGAACCACGATTAATTTTATGAGAAAAGGAATAGGTCTTATAATTATGGTCATTTGGGGTATTTGCAGCAATTCTGTCCAGATAAGGTTGCTTCTGGAGCTAATATGGTTCTAATTGCTACTTCTTCAGCTATTGCACCAAAGGGTGTTATTTTTGTACTAGTACTAGCCAAAATTGATTTTATGCTCTTGCCATCCGTCAAGAATCTAAGGCATCTCCTGATGTTGTCACTAGTACATTACAACTTTTCTCTTGAGATGTGTATTGCTTACTTGATTTGGGGTCTACCCTTTCTTATCTGACCCCTTATGTGGTTGTTCATTTTGGTTTTTGTCCAAAGAGTATTTCCAAACCCTTTTTTCTGTCCACTCTGATAGGTGATTGCATTATGGCTAGAGAGGTCTATAGGGGTTATGTGGTGTCCATCTATGGTAGGGAGACATTGGTTGACCTGATAGAGTTGGATATGGTAAATTTCATTAAATTGGGGATGGATTAGCTCCATTCGTGCTATGATTTCTTAGATTATAGGATCTGAAAGGTCAGTTTCCAATTCCCTAATGAACCGGTAATAAAATGGGAAGGAAGTTCCTTAGTGCCAAAAGAAAAGTTTGTTTCTTATCTTAGAGCTCGAAAGTTGATTTCTAAAGGGTGTTTATATCATCAGGTTTGGGTTAGGGATTCCAATTCTGAGAGTCCCTATTTGCAATCCATATTTGTGGTTAATAAGTTTCCTGAAGTGTTTCTTGATGATATTCTTAGTATTTCTCTTGATAGGTAAAATCTTCTACCGAATACCCGTCCTATGTTTATCCCTCCTTATAGAATGGCTCTGGCTGAGTTGAAAAAACTTAAGGAGCAGTTAAAGGATCTCCTTGATAAGGGTTTCATCCATTATAGTATCTCTCTGTGGGGTGCTCCTATTCTTTTCGTGCATAAGAAAGATGGGTCTCTTTGAATGTGCTTAGACTATTGGCAGTTCAATAAGGTCATGGTGAATAATAAGTACCTCTTCGTAGGATTGCTGATCTCTTTGACCAGATTCAAGATGCAAAATTCTTTCTAAGATTAATCTTTGCTCGAGTTATCATCAGTTGAAAATTAGGGAGGCAGATATCCCTAAGACCCTTTTTCAAACCTCGTATGGTCATTATGAGTTTTTGGTTATGTCATTCTAGCTGATTAATGCTTCAGTAATATTTATAGATCTTATGAATCAGATATTCAGACGGTTTTTGGATTTATTTATTATCGTGTTTATTGATGATATTGATGTGCTATTGAAATATAGCACTTTCTACACTTTAAACTATAAAAATATGCTAATTTCTTAGGTTGTTTTGTTAAATATGATGCGTTTTGGGTATGTTTTGCAGAAAATAAGGTTTTGGATGCTAATTCATGAAAAAGATTTAAAATGGTGTGTTTGTCTACCTATTTGACCAATCATGGATGTTCGTGACACTTGCCGGAGTGTTCGATACCAAAGCATATGCTGGAATTGAAAAAAAAAGCTAAAAAAGGGACTTCCAACACCTACTTCTATCAATATGCAGACCACATGTAAAACATGTGGACCGCATGTGCGCAAAGCATGTGTCAAAATTTCAAAATCCCGAGAGCATAGCTACAGGATTTTTGTGTCTAAGCACATGCAGTTTCCACATATGCCCAGCCTCAGGCTGTATGTGCAACATGCGCCCAGGGCTAGGCCGCATATGGACACCACATGTGGCCACCGACCATTTTTTGTCCTTCGTCTGAGCTTTGATTTTAGGATTTCCTCATGTACTATAAATACCCCTTATGTGTTTTTTAGTAGAAGTTATACACTCTTGATACTTATAAATATATTTTGATTCGAAGATTAGTTTTTGATCTTAGAATTCTCTTATATTGATTTTGGTTGATTAATTCAAATACAATATTGGGTTTTTACTTGTGATTTCATCTTATTCTTTTAATAATGAATGATTTTGATTACTTCAAAAGCATGAGTGGTTAAAACCCCTTAGCTAGGGTTATGGAAACCAAGGCAGATTGACGAAGTAGGGGAAGTGTTATTATTGTTCTGAATTGATACATATGCAAGCCTTGTATTATCTTTACTTAAATAGTTATCTTAGTAGTTTCAAACATTATATTCCACCAAGATTATTGCTACTTACTCCAAAAGTGGAGTAGTGAGTAGGAAAAGATAAATTTGATGGTTAGATATCAATCCACGCTGCTAGGTAGTATATAAGTAAAATGGTTATCTTTCATCTAATAACTAGAGACTTAAAAGGTAATAGTTAACTGGGATCAAGATAAGGTTTAGTAAGGCGACATCCTGAGACTCAAAAGATAACGGGTGAAATATATCTACTCATCCAAAAGACTGTAGATGGTACATAACTTATCGATTCTGCATGCAAGGTATCGGGTGGGTTCAATAAAGAATGATGAGCCTACGGAGTTGATAAGACATGGGGAACAGAATCCTACTATTCACCTATGACTAATTACAATCGACGTTGATGTTTGCCACTAGTTTGATATAACTACTCAAAACCCTTATTCACTTTTCCAGCTCTACTCATTGATTACAACAGCTGAGAATCACGATTTTATGTATTTACTTGGGATTCAACCCCATCCTTCATTAGGTTACTATATTTGACAAGGACCACATAAACTTTAGAGTGAAGGTGTAACTTGGGTGTAATCAAATTTTGGCATCATTGCCATGGAATGTGGTGTTGACTTATGAATTAAAGTTGTTGCAGTTTTCAGGTTTTTTTTTTTTCTTGTTCTTAGTTGGGTATACACCAGTGTATGCCTAACACACGGAGTATAGGCAATCCCTTACTCCCACTGAATCCAAATCTAGAAAGGATCCTACAAACACCTAGTTGGATGGCAGAACAAAAAAAGAGATAATATTCCTAAAAAGGTTGGTAATAATATTCCTCCCCCTTATCTCGAAGGAGTTCAGGATATTTTTTATCGATAGACAGGTGAGATTTTATCTCAAATTGAAAATGAGAGGAGAGAAACAGAAGAAGATCAACGGATAACTTGAGAGACAGAGTTAGCTGAGCAGAGACAGGCAGCAAACTACCGAGCAGCACTCAGTAGAAATTAGAAAAGATCTATAAGAGGTTGTCCTCAAGTGATCCCAGCATATCAGTTTGTGCGGCCATATATAGATGATAAAGAAGAGATGGGATACATTGATCTGACAAAGACTGGAGCCATTATCCCTCTTGTTTTACCCCCAGGCATTAAGTTTGACATAACGAGCTCAATGATCCAGCTCTTCAACCTGAAAGATGTATTTGCAAGATTACCTATAGATGATGCAAACATTCACCTTGCAAATTTCATTAAGATCTATAGTTTGTATACCATTCCAAGGGTGAATCGGGAAGCTCTTAGACTGGGGTTGTTCCCCTTCTCAATTACAGGAGAAGCATCATTATAACTAGGGGAATTTGCCAAGAGGATCTATCACTACATGGAATGAGTTACGCAAGCAATTCTTAAACTAGTTCTTTTCTCCATCTAGGATATTGCATATTAAGGACAAGATCTATAATTTCAGGCAGTTGAACTAAAAATCTATGTATGAGGCATGGATCAGGTTCAAGAAAAAGCTGAGTATGGTGACCAACTCTCTGATGTTAGGGATGATCTTATTGGAGATATTTTACAGATCCTTGACTAGCAGTTCCAGAGCCATGGAATACACCATCTGTAGAGAAGATTTTATAAGGCTATGCTAGGAAGAAGCTTCAGAGATCCTAGATCAGATCTTACTCATAAACTGATGGTGGCAAACCCAGGAGGCTGAGGGGGATTTGACATGTATGCTATTGGGGCCTCCTATGACCAAAAAGTAGTTGATGATTCAGTAGTACAAGAGATTGGGTTGTTAAGAACTGATTTAGGGTTACTAGAAAAGTAGTTTATAGCAGAAAGCTCCATAAAATTAAACACAGTTGGTGCATAGAGTTCATCTTCTAAAGCTTATGAGTCTGAATTAGAGGATGAAGCAAATTATCTGGATCATCAGTTGGCGGGTTTTTGAGCCCAAGGTCAAGGAAACTAAGGTTGAGACTAAATGACAGATACAGAGAATGTAGTAGGGAGTGAGATGGTGACTTGAGGAAGAAGGATGATTATAGAGAGAAGGGAGATCAGCACATTCTACCTGGAAGAAGAGATGCAGAATCAAGAATGGAAGAGATGCTGACTAAGCTGGTAAAGAGTCAAGAAAATTAGGAGATAATCCTTAAGGAGATTAAGGCCGACATTTTAGAGTTGACCAAGAAGGTTTAATCTCATCCCACTGCTATCAAGCAATTGCACCAATTCGAATAGATGTCAACAACACTAATCCAAAGGCAGCCAGGTACCCTTCTAAGAAACACTGTGCGAAATCCGAAAAATGATGGTCATGTTCTTGACTTTACCAAAAGGAGTGGTATGACTAATATGGATCCCACATTACCTACTGTGGAAGTGCCAAGGCATAATAAGGTTGATATTGATGAGACACCAACAAAAAAAGCAATAGGTATTAATATTGCAGTTTGTAAGGAAAGAGGTAAGGGTTCGGTTGTTGAGTAAAAAAACAGACAAATTCCAAGACCACCCCCACCTTATCCTCAATAACTGAAGTAGAAATGGGAGGAAGGAAAGTTTAAGAAATTCATTGAGTGTTGAAAGAATTAAGGTTAAATATTCATCTTTTTGAGGCATTAGAGAAGAAGCAAGGATATGCCAGGTTTATGAAGCAATTGGTTACAAAGAATAAAGGAGCTATGATTGAGGATGCTGATGGCTTGGATCACTATAGACTAGTCACTACTAGGTCCCTGGCCTAAAAAAAGGTGATCCCAGAGCATTCACTATACCATGCACTATTAGTTCATTCTAATTTGCCAGAGCCTTATATGACTTAGGAGCCAGCATAAATTTGATGTCGCTGGATATGTTTACGCAATTGGGATTGAGCCCCCTGAAACAACTGTAATGCGGTTACTGGTAGTTGATCATAAGATGAAGAAACCTATGGGCATTTCATTTAATGTGATTGTAAGAGTAGATAACTTCATCTTTTCAATTGATTCTGTCATTCTGGGCTGTGAGGTTGACACCAAGATGCCCATCATATTGGAGACATAATTTATAGCCACAGGTAGAGAGATGGTTGACATGACAAAGGGAGAGTTGAAGTTCAGAGTCAATGGTAAGGAGGTCACATTCAGTATCTAAAAATTAATAAAGCGGTCAACCGACATGAGGGTGCTGTCGGTAGTAGATTGTATTAATAACCTTGGAGGGTACCTTTATGGGCATCTTAATGAATTCTGAGTAATCAAGGTACCCACGTTATGTTGTGTTATTAAATTAGGTGTTGCATGGGAGGCAACCCATGGGCTTATTGGTGAATTCTAAGTAACCAGCATAGCCACATCGTGCTGCGATGTTAAATCA
>JAPEIP010000010.1:184739122-184756751 GCA_026120095.1 Capsicum chinense
AAAGTAATTCAATAAGAGAAGTCAAACTAGAGTTATGGTTACCAAGATGCTTAAGCAGCTAAGGTTGTGAACTATTTTGGATTCCCAATGAACAATTCTTATTGCAAGAGTAATTGAATTCTATGGTTTTACCCATTAGTTTCTCAACCTAAACTCAAGATCTGATATAGCAAGTGTAGTCTCATATTCTGGCCCAAACAGTATCCTATTGATTGTTTGGGCTAAAATATTAATAGTCACTCCTCGAACAGGCATAGACACCCTATTTGGAAAACTGGAAACTGATGTCCCCTTTGGAAGGTCCTTTTCTATTAACACAATATAATTGGAAACGAACTCTCTTACTTAATTTAGTTGGTACGCTCATGGTGGTCTGCTCATCATGCTAGCTCATACTCATTGAAATGGCATTCCAACTCAGGGTATTCATGAAGCTCCATCGTCACAATCTGATATTCCTCCATGAATGGCATTTTTATCCCTCTTGTTGAAGGTGTCAATCCATCATAGAACTTCTCTCTTATTCTATCTATCTGCCATCTAATCGCTTCTCAAACCTGAGGATCATTACATTTGATTACGTTAACATCCTTGGGTTTACTCTCCACCTCAGTCGTCTCTATTTGCTCTCCCACATCAATAGTCTCAATTTTACCTTTAATAGGATCGGGTTGATTTGAAGTAACCGTTGCCTCATTCGGGCTTAAGCTGGTACTATTTGTACTGTTGTCGCTCTCTTCTTCAGAGTGGGAAAGACGGAGAGTTTCCTATTCATATTTCTTAGTGTTATAATCAGGGGCTAATTTGCCTTTACCCCTTTGAGATCTTCCTCCTCTATTTAGTGGACGTTTAGGAGCCATAATGCCTGGAGAAGAAGTAAAAAATAAGTTCACAGCACAAAACAGGACAAAACAGTAAAAATTTTAGGTTGACGGCCACACTGGTGGTCCGTTAGGTAATTGGTGGTCCACCAAGTGGATCGTCAGGTATTATGCAGAAGGCCTAGAATTTCAGGGTCTGGCGACGGTCCATTTGGTGGTTTGTCAAGACAGCGATGATCCACCATTTGGCCCATCGTATCTTATCCAGTGGGTGTCACATCTGGAGTCATTACGATGGTTAATTTAGTGGTCCGTCGCAAAAGTGATGGTCTACCACTTCGACTGTCGCACCCTCTTCTTCATCTTTAGTTTTCGATTCGACATTTTGTCATTTATTTAGCATACACCACAACTTTTTAAGCAACAATTGACACCCAATTCACATTTATGCACATAATTTCTCACTTTTACACGTATAAGATAATCAGACTTCACTCAACAGTGCTTGTAGCCAACAAATTAAAAGAAAACAACAAGATGGAATTTTAACAACAAATCAGCTATTCAGGCCATGGCAATACAACAAATGAAGAATAGGGTCACACTCATACCTTGAGTTTGCAGTGAACCAACTTTCAACTTTTAGAGTGCAAGACTAACTTAGAACTTCTTTAATTTTGATTACAACTTATTTGTAGTAAAGAGAACAACCAGAGAGGGTTTTTTAAAATAAAGGGAAAATAAAAAAAACATGGAGAGTCCTAGATGGAATAACTGCATTCATATACATTGAATCAAAGGGGAGTTAAGTTGTTGAAGAGTTGGAAGAGGTTACAAATGTTGTAACCGCTTTATTTTACCTGTTTAAAATCTTTTGGGTCAAGTATGGTTCCTTTAAATAGGCTTCTAAATTAACCCAACCCGACCTAGCATTAGGGTAAATTCGAAGGCAACGGCGCACAAATCCACAGGAGCGTTTTTCAAAGTATTCCATTAGCTTCAAAGCTAAGTTCTGGTGGGTAGTTGTTCCCTTAAGGCTGATGCCAACAAAATGTGATGGAAATTTAGATAAACATAGAGTGGTATTGGTGACAAGCTTGGTTTTGGGGCTGCCAATTGACTTTTGCCAGATTATTGCGGATGAGATATTCATAAGAGCACATAAGACAACTCGCGCATTGCCATTCCCCTGCTTAATTACTAATTTATGCAAACAAGCATGTGTGCCTCTAATTCATGGAGTTTCTAATAAAATCCTGACTAAATATAAATAAGACATTGAGAAGTCAAAAGATGACTCAAAGTTCAAGATGCGTGTTACCAAGCCCTCTGCTTACCAAACTTAATCTATACTAACTCCCGATGCTACTGAAATACCTGCAGGTATGCCTCTGCCCATCACCATTTATATGCCACCCGAGTATGTACCTCCAAATATATATGTAGCATCCGGTTCTACACAGTCTATAGGTAGAGCAAATTTCGCTGAATACAGGTTCATGCTGGAAAATTTTGCTAAATTGGTGAAGATGCAAAAAAGGTTTAAGAGATAGCTAGATAAATGGGCTACAGACTTCAATCCCTTTATTGACGAAATTATAGTTGAGGCCCTTCATAATCAAACCATTCAATCTAGGATGGACAGCATGGTGCACCATATTAACAAAAGGCTAGATATACTATCTCTTCCTAATCTTGCCAAACTTATTGCCAAATTTAAGCAAGCGAAGGTTGATATAGCAGAGTTAAAGGGATGGAAGCCACAGTAGCTTGTGTTTGACCCAGCTTTTGTGATGAGAAATAACGATGAAGGTATAGTAGACCTGATGGAAAGGCCCGTGAAAGATAAAGGAAAGCAACAAATGGATGAAAAAGCTACAAGGAAAGAAGAAAAGAGGAGAAAGAGAGCAAAAATAACACCGGAGCAAAAGGAACAGAATGATCTTAAGAGAGCTCAAAAGAAATCTAGGAAAGATGAAAAAAAGAGAAAGAAGAGAGAAGAAGATGAAGCATCAGGAGTATCTACGAATGCTGCTCCAGTAAGGGGACAGAGTTCAGCATCAATTCAAGAGATAATTCCTCTGATCCAAGAGGGTGAGGTTTTGAATTCCCCTACCACCATAGGGGCCAACGTTACATAAGGTAAGGATGCAGGAGCCTCACCATACTTTATAGATGC
Source organism: Capsicum chinense (assembly GCA_026120095.1). NCBI lineage: Eukaryota > Viridiplantae > Streptophyta > Magnoliopsida > Solanales > Solanaceae > Capsicum > Capsicum chinense. The sequence continues at coordinate 184,742,123 of JAPEIP010000010.1, forward strand.
CTCAAATGAATAAGAGGCAATACAAGTATACCCATTCCTTTATACTTTAATTTTATGCTTTGAGGACAATGATTTTCTGTGGGGGTGGGGCACTTGTACCATGGAGGGGTTGTGTTGCCGACATTCTGGACCCCTACCATGTGCTATATAGAAGAAGCAACATATTTAGGTTTAACTTCATATTTGTATTCTTTTTGTTTTTAAGTCTTGATATGTTGCTAAGGTTGGTCTATAAAATAAAAGTGTTATTTGTGTTAGTATCTTTCTATGAATACGGATGATGAATGATCTTGGCATCTAACCATGACTATTTCCATTTAACCGTTTACTTTTGTCTCCAAGAATAAGTGATTAACAATTAGTGAATCTATAATTGGCATTAACCTATAAATACACATGATATGTGATGAAAAAATCTTAAGAACAGTAGAATAGGTGTGACTCAGTTTCCACTATGTGTTCGAATATTTGTATTAGTTCTTACATAGTGTAGTACCTAGAACTTAACTAGTTCAATTGATACTGTTCTGTAGTTGATGGGATAAGAAATGATGGTAGGCAACCTTATGCTTTTAGTCCATTTCGCAAAAATAATTGACCCCACCAAAAATAAGTTTTCATTTTTTAACCCTTCGTTGAGCCTTTATTAATTTTTATTCATCACCAAACATTCTAGTTAAGTTTTTTTCAGTTGTTGATGCCTAGATCTAGCCCTAGCCTAGTAATGGGAAATGTGTACCTAAACTTAGGTAAAACACCTAAGTTGAGGGTGGCTGTTGTAGGACTGTTAATTTCCTAATGGAAAGTTGGTCTAGAATTTGAATTAGAGCATTTGGCCCTGGTCTAGTTAAGACAATATACACTTTGGCTTATGGCATCAGCCTAAGTTAAGGGTGGCTGATGCTTGAATAAAAAAATTGGTCTATTGTGGTAAAGCATGAATGAATGAGAAAAGGGTAAGTGAGCTAGCAAAGTAATAGCCTTAGTAAGAAGAATTGTTGTGTAGGAAAATAGAGTTAAAGCATAGTTTTTAGTCACTTTTGCCCAAAATTTTCTCCTAACATGGCCTGATACCTCAGAACTAGCCTAGAAAAGACCTGTTTTATCTTGGAACTCAGCTATAAGAGGGAATTAGATGATAAGGGAAAACTTATGGGTGCATGTGCTATGTTTGAAACTTCTTTAATGAGTGAGAGGGTTGTGATTTGTATCCACAAAAGATATTGAGTGGTGGATCTCCTTGACTTTGAGGGAAACTTGAGTCATACTTAATTTGGTTGATCTCTATAGACACTTGTATCCATGTTATGTAGATGAATTAAATTTGAAACAATGTCAGTTATAGACTCTGACATGCTAAACCATATGATTTGGATGACGAGTAAATTATTGTGTGAGAATTGGTTAAGTGGTAAATTCCCATCATTGTATTATTTATATTAGCAATTTGATGATGATTTGCCTATGGACAAGCAATGATCTTAAGTTGAGGGTGTTGATGCTCTGGCTTCTGACGGAATATTTTTCAACTTTTTCATAGGAAAATTGCAAGTTTCCAAGCAACTAAGGTTTCATTTAATGTTGTTTTTTAGTGTTTCAGGGTAAGGATCTAACTAAAGGAAAAGTCTCAGAAAATTTGCAAAAAAAACTTCTGATGGTCAAAATGGTGGACCGTCAGTTTTACGACGGACTACCAACTGAACCGTCGGATCGAGGAAGAACCCATAAACTCTGAAGATCTATCGACGATCCATATGGTGGACCACAGTCCTACGATGGACCACTACTTTGGCCGTCAAAAATAAATCAAACCAGGCATTTTGGAAGGCTCAGCGACAGTCAACTTGGTGGACCATCGATCTTTCGATGGACTACCACTCCACCCATCAGGATTATCCAACACCTGACTCTCCAGCACCACCAGTGATGGTGAAAATGGTGGACCGTTAGTTTAGTAAAGGACCACCATATGAGCCATCAGTCTTAACCAGAAAGTGACCATCCAAGATCAGTTGCAATGGACCAAATGGTGGACCATTAGTCTGGCTACGGACCATCACTTTGACCGTCACTTTGGATGCGGATTTTATATTATTTGAATTTTAAATTCTTTTTATGGGGGAACATATAAATACCTAGATTTAGGTTTTATGATGTATCTTTTTATCCATCTCTTATCATTGGTTAGGGTTTTCCATACTGAAAAATACATTGTTACATAGTTTTTCTCTAAGATTTATTGGAGATTTATGGATCTAGATTCCTTTATCATATTTACTATTGAAGATTGAAGAACAACAATTGTGATTTTTGTAAGTAAACTTTGAATAAATTTATGAATAACGTGATGGTTTCTTCTCTTTCTTGGGTGGAAATGTGTTGCTAAGTTCCCATAACTAGGGTTATAGGAGCCTTGATGTGAAAAGCTGATTTTGGGTTGTGAATCTTGTAGATTCCCATGAGTAATTGATATTGCATAAACTCTTCTTCACTTAAATGACTTTTCTTGGTTGTAAACTTAAAAAGTGAGCCCAAGAACAACACTTGTTCAAATAGAAAAGTGCTTGTTGGGAAAATAAAGGGTTTACATAAATCTAAAGGTTTTAACCTTTGGATAGAGGGTAAATTCCTTAACCGGTTCAACTAATGTGAGATTATAGTTGAATTAATACTATGTTCCTTAATTTTGAAAGAATTAAGGGATAAGTTATTCATTTAGGTTGAGAAACTAGTGGGTAAAACCATAGAATTCAATTACTCTTGCAATTAGAATTGTTCATTGAGAATCCAAAATAGTACACAACCTTAGCTGCTTAAGCATCTTGGTAACCATAACTCTAGTTTGACTTCTCTTATTGAATTACTTTTAACAATTTGACTTACAGTTGGATTAATTTCTGTGACAAACATTTGAATATAACTGATAAATTAAAATACCCTTCTATTCTGGAACCTTCGATCAACAGCTAGTAATAACCACAATACTTAGTGAGCACAGTATTTCCTGTAGGATTCGACACCCAACCTAGTTGGGTTTTATATTTGACAGCGACTGCTTACTCTCTTGATAGAGAGGTGTAATTTGGGCATATCAGGGATTGTGTGGATAACCCATCAGGGTCACAAGTCCTACACGGGCCAGGTATGTTGAACAATAATAGAAAAGAATTTTTGAGGATTAGAATGAAAATTTGTGGACTTTGGTACAAAATCATACTTTTGGGACTGTAAAATCAAGTTACCAGACCATAAGTAGCAAGGAACAGATCAAAATACTAAGTCCAGAATGCAAGAAAGTGCACCAAAAATTTTGGCCCACATGCACTTTGTACATGCGGATGACATGTGCCATATACGCTCGATGGCAGGTCGCATGTGGGTGGTGAAATTTCTCAACTTGTGGGCCCAAATTTTAATTAAAATTTTGGGCCCACCAACATATATTTAAGACCTAAATCAGCCCCCAATCGATATTTAAACACTCTTAGCCTCACTCTAACTCGTTCAAATCCTCGAAACCCTACTTTTCTCTTTAAATTCAAACTTCCCTCTTAAATCATAAACTAATCTCTCACTTAAAGAAAGGCTAAACTAAAACTTGTTTGAGGTACCAACTCTTTTCAACACACTAAAAACAAGTTCCAACTTGGGTTTTACTTGATTTCTTCATCGTTCACTTTCAAATTATCATAAAAGAGGTAACCTTCACGACTCCTAATGGCTATGTATTAATTTTTGAATAAATAAGTTGATATGTATATTCCTATGTAAAATATATAGAATCTATCATGCTTTTGTGTAGGAGACTTGAAGTAGCCTAAAATCTTAATGTAGGGCCTTGTTTTGAATTAAATTCTAAAGTTAGGCCCCAACCAGAAGTTGAACTTGAATGAGTAAAGTAATATCAAAGGTTGAGCATGTTAGGTTGCTTTCAAATTCATGATCCTTGATATATGTGTGCACATTGGACTTGTTGGGACTTCAAATAAGTTACGGGGGTGTGAAAATTTAGGAAAAATTCAAACTTTTCAAATTTTGAGCTTTTCTTCAACTTTTGCAATTCCTTTATTTTTATTGGAAACTAATGACTAGTTTTTCAGGTGTATATCACACCAAAAAATGCTAAGAAGAAGAAGACTGAGATATTGAGAGGATGGGATGAGACCCCCAAGCTCAGTAATTCAGTAGAAGAGCACCCGATTGTACTACTTAGAGAGGCTACAGAGAGGGTGATATGTAAAGTTACTAGAGGACAGGTACGCCAGGCAGTGGAGACTATTATATTGGGAACTAAGGGATATCCATTACCCTAATATTCATAGTGGTGTAGTCATCCAGCTTTTACTCAGACTAGGTCTAGAATGGAGGTTGTTAAGATTCTCCAGATTGCACAGGCATGGGTAGCCCGCTGAGGATGAAGACAACACAAAGATCACCTCCACATTCTCCTCCACTGAGTGATCATGATGATGAGGAGGTAGTATATTCTGAGATACTCAAAGAGAGTAGCTCAGGACCCCATTCTATGAAGAGGTCCTAAGATTTATTTAAGGTTGTAAAGAAGAAGGAGTCATTAGCAGTACCCCAGTCTGGGGAGGGTACCATCACTCATGTACAATAGATAGATGTACCCAAGTCGAAGAAGGGTATAGATCAGGCTACTCATAAGGCACCAGTACAGCAGGGGCAGAGTCTCATACCCATACATGCTTCAGAGGCACCTCCAAAATAGGAAAATATAAGGTGGTACGTGGAGGGGATACGAGAGATATTTGATATAGATAGTCATCTTTTGGAGGTAGGCAAGCCCATGAGGCTTATTTATGAGGAGCGTATGGTTTATCTATCTGGGCTAAGTTGAGTACCATAGTTGCGGGCTTTCTTTGATCATTATCAGTTAGAGTTGATGACTAGACCACTCAATTCATACATCCCAACTATGGTACGTAAGTTTTATGCATCATACAATGCTACAGTAGTTCTTCTGATGCACAGATCTCCAGGCCTAATAAGACATATGGAGTGACCATATTTTGATTAGACCTTTATGAGATGGGTCAGTGTTGATATTTTAGTGGAGACTATCCATTAGGTTATTTTTCATCCAAATTATATCACTCTTGTATCCACAGCTGAGTGTGACTATAGATTGAGAGTTACACATGATAGATATATTATGTGGAAGGTTGAGTATAAATAAGAGAGAGTTGATATGGCTAGGTGGATAGCCATCTATATTTAACCTTTGGGTGATAAGACCACATGTATCGAGGGTCATGGTGTGATAAAGAAGGATTTGTTGACCTTTGATGCTAAATTTTGGTTGTTTCTCATCAGATATTGACTATTGCCTACTTTTTCAGATAATTTATTAACTGGAAAGAAAGCAGCCCTAGTTGCTAGTATAATGGTTGGGTATGTTATTGATTTTGTTGCCATTCTCTAAGGAGGTAATAAATTTGTCATTTCCTTATCTGATTTAGAGATTATATGACAAGGTCGTTGTACCTGAGACACAAGGAGTAGATAAGAGAGTACGTATAACAGCTACTGCATAGACAAAGAGTATGAAGGATCTAGCATATCTAGTCCTTCAAAGGAGATCTAATAAGCCTATCATGGTACCTCAGGCCCAGAATAAGGGTCCATCAATTTCCACATAGTGCAAGAATATACATGGAGGTAATGTGGGAGTTAATGTTGATCTTGAGAGAGGGAAACAGAGAGAGGCCCTAAATTAAATTACTCAGGGCGAGGGGACACCATCCACTTCTTCATCAGCCCAGACTTCAACCTTAAAGACGGTTGGCATATCTTTAAAGCCCACTCATCCATCCATTGCAGTCCCTGCAATAGGTATGATTACTATATTGTGAGAGTTCTTATAGAGATTAATGGATAGATAGAGGGCCACTGATTCTCAATTGTAGGTTTTTGAGAATGAGATAACTACTCTATATGAGCAGATGTGTTTAGGGGTTCAGAATAGATTTGAGATGGTAGAGGCTAGATGGGAGGTCGTACAGAAAACTGCCCTGACTAAGCGATGCACTAACTTACAGGCATGTCTTAATGAGTTTGAGAGATGGGTTACAGCCTAATTTATAGAGATAAAAATGTTAATTTTTTCCCAGGTGAGAAAGGATTTAGATATATTATGGGTAGAGGTACGCTCTATCATAGAGATCCATGTAGTGGCCACTCCTTTACTCATAACCCCAGTGGTCCAGCTATCGACTCCGTGTGTACCTAGATATTTTAACTTCTTCGTAGAGATAAGAAGGAGGTCCCAATAGTTGGGACCAAGAGAAGTCATATATGAAACTTACAAGATCTTGATATGCCATATGATCAGGTCATTAAAAGCCTAGACATAATTTGATAGATTTTGCAGTTCTTGAGAGGTAGAGACATGCAACTATAGTAGTAGGTGTATCTTCTAGTAGTGCACCGCCTCTTTCAGTTGATATGACCCCATTTGAGGATGCTCATGATAAGGACGCTTAGATTGTCCTAGGTATGTCCTTATTCCCTTTGTGTTATATTATTTTAGCATATTAGGGACGTGTGAAGTTTTTAGTTGGGGCTGGGGTATACCATAGCCGCTACAATATTTTTGTTGTCACGCTTCTTTTCTTGTTGGTTGTGGTATGGTTGTAGAATAGGTATGTCTAGATTAAAATTTACGTCGTACTATGTTTTATTTTAGATTGTGTCGTGTTTTTGTGTAATTAGGAGATTTTTAAATGTTTAGGGCAGTTGTCATATTTTTGATTGATTTTTAAGAAAAATGATGACCCTCCAAAATTATGTTTTAGAACTGTGTGAATGTAATACATGTGAACATTATGGATCTTATTATGGTATTATGATTAGGGAAATAATAATCACTTGCTAACAATTACATGAACCGGATAGGTAGTAGCCTGTAATATTTAATTTGTGTCGTGTGTGTGTGAGTTGATACTTAGTTCCCTTTATGTGTTGAATTCAGAACTTGCCAGTTAGTCTTACCTAGGTTAAAGGATAGTTGATTAGGAAAGGATCATAGGTCATTTTTTATTTTAGTCCAATTTTAGCCTAAATGACCTTCCCTATGTGAAATAGTATCCATTGGTCCCTGTTTTGAGTCTTCAAGCCTATTTTCTTATTTTACCTATGACTTTCCCATTTGTGTTGAATTAACCTATTTTAGCCCTGGTCCTTTTTGGATATTATACACCTTAACTCAGGCAAATTGCCTAAGTTGAGAGTGGCTATCTAGGAGTGTGTGATATAAAGTGGGTATGTAGAAGTACCCAACCTGAATGTGATTTAAAATAAAAAGGGAGAAATAAGGGTGGAAATAAAAGAAAAATTGGCTAATAAGTGAGACCCCAAGGTTAGTGTAGTCCCTAGGAGGCTTAGTAACTTGATATGTCTATATGTACCATACCAGTACCCGATCCAACATTACAAAAGTCCTATAGTGATCCTAACTTGATTGTCCTAATACTAAGGTAAAGAAAATAAGGGCAAACTTATGATATTTGATGAACATTAATTGGAACTTCTCTTTTGAGTGCGAGTGTATCTTAACTGTCCTTGCATTAACATGCATTATTTCATATGAATAAGTGGGACATCTTTTTGTGAGGTCACATGAGTCATATTGCTAGCTTCATATGTGTTTGGGTAGTATAACTTATACATATTCATAATTGTCTATTGTTCATAATGCCATACCTTGATCCCATTGTATCACATTGTTGTGCTTCATGTTTATACGCAATTGGTTTTGAAAAGTTGAGATAGGAGGGGATATTGTGATTTGGGCATAAAGTGTTGATTAACTGCCTTGAATAGCTTAGATTTTCCTAATTAAGCATCGTATCTTATTTTGTTTTGTTTTGTTTTGTTGTCTAAGAACATGCAAAGATTCTAAGTTGAGGATGTTGATGTGTTATAGAAATATAGCACTTTCGACGCTTAAAACTATGAAAATATGCAAGTTTCTGAGGTGTTTTGTTAGATATGATGCATTTTGGGTATGTTTTGCAGGAAACTAGGTTTTGGGTACAAAGTTTGTGAAAAGGATGAAAATGGTGTTTTTGGCTACCTATTTAACCAGCCTTGGATGTTTGTGACACTTTTTAGAGTGTTCGTGAACAAAATATGTGCTGGAATTGAAGAAGATCTAAAAAAGACTTTTCACACCTACTTATGTCAACATGCGGACCACAAATGGGCAAACCATGAGTCAGAAGTCCAAAATCTTGAGAGCAGAGCTATAGGATTTTTGTGTCTAAGCATATGAAGTAGCCACATACGCCTAGCCTCACGCATTTTCCATATACACCCAAGGCTAGGCCGTATATGGATACCAAATATGGTCACCGATGCTTTTTTGTCATTTTTTATCTGGGCTTTGGTTTTTGGGTTTCCTCATGTACTATAAATACCCTTTATGTGTTTTTAGTAGAAGTTACGCACCCTTGATACTTACAAACATATTTTGATTCAAAGATTTATTTTTGGTCTTGGAAATCTCTTTTATTGATTTTGATTGATTAATTCAATTATGATTTTAGGTTCTTAATTATGATTATTGTGATTTCATCTTATACTTTTAATTATGAATGTTGTTGATTACTTCACAAGCATGAGTAGCTAAAATCCCTTAGCTAGGGTTGTGGAAACCCTATCAAATTGATGAAGTAGGGGTAGTGCTATTGTTGTTCTGAACTGATACCCATGCATGCATTGTATTATCTTCACTTTAAAAGTTATCTTAGGGGTTGCAAACATTAGGATCCTACCTAGATTATTGCTACTTACTCCAAAAGAGGAGTTGTGATTAGAAAAAGATAATGACAACAGTAATTTGATGGTTAGCTGTCGATCTACACTACTAGGTATTATCTAAGTAAAATGGCTAGATCTTATCTAATAACTAGAGACTTAAAATGTAATACTTAACTAAGATAAAGATAAGGGTTAGTAAGGCGACATCCTGAGACTCAAAAGGTAAAAGGTATAATCTATCTACTTGTCTAAAAGACTATAGATGGTACATAACTTATCGATTCTAAATGCAAAGTATTGGGTTAGTTCAATAGAGCATGATAAGACTGCAGAGTTGATAAGCCTTAGGGAACACAATCCCATTGTTTACCTGGGTCTTATTTCAACCATAGTTGATATTCGCCACTAGTTCAATATTGCTACTCAAACCCTCCCCCCCACTCCCCATTTGCTTTTCCAGTTCTTCCCATTGATTACAATAGCTGAGAGCCACGATTCTATGTATTCCCTTAGGATTTAACCCTAAACTTTGTTGGGTTACTATATTTGAGAGTGACCGCTTAACCTTTGGAGTGAAGGTATAGCTTGGGCTTTATTATATATCTTGATATATTCTAAGAGTGAGAAGAATCATGCAACCACCTTCGAATAGTGTTGTAGAATCTTAAGGATTAGTTATTGTATGCCAAGTTTTTGAAGTGTGAATTTAGGTTGAATGTTTTGACCTTTCTTGGTCATGTTGTTCTAGTGAAGGATCATAATGGATCCACAAAAAGTTGAGGTATTTAAGAAGTGGCCTAGACCTACGATTCCAATTGACATTCGAAGCTTCTTAGGTTTAGCTGGGTATTATAGGAGGTTTGTGGAGAGCTTCTATTCTATTGCTGCTTCGTTGACTAAGTTGACTCAGAAAAAGGTAAAATTTCTGTGGTTCGATACTAGTGATGGTAGTTTTAAGAATTTGTAGGATAAGTTGACTTATGCTCTAGTTTTGACCCAACCTGATGGCACTAATGGTTTTGTTATTTACTGTGATGAATCTCATATGGGACTAGGCTGTAGCTTAACGTAGAATGGTAAAGTTGTGGCTTATGATTCTAGGTAGCTGCAGACCTATGAAAGGAATTATCTAACTTATGATCTAGAGTTGGAGGATATAGTGTTTGTGTTAAATATTTGGTGCTATTATTTGTATGGGGTGCATGTTGACATTTATTCATATCATTAGAGCTTGCAGTATGTGTTCACTCAGAAAGAATTGAATCTCAAGCAGAGGTGGTGGTTTGAATTGCTTAAGGAAAATTATATAAGTCTTTATTATCACCCAAGTAAAGATAAAGTGGTTGTTGATGCTCTTAGTGGATTATCCATAGGGAGCTTATCTCATGTGGATGAGGAAAAAAGAGGTTTGGTGAAGGATTCTCTAATTGGCTAACCTAGGAGTTCATATTTTAGACTCTGGAGATGGATGGGTGATTGTTCAAAAAGTAGTTAAATCATCTCTTCTAGTTGAGGTGAAGGAGAAGTAGGTTTTGGTACCTATTCTTATGTAGATTAAGGCTTATGTGGGTCAGCAAAAGGTTATGGCTTTTGAGATTAGCGGTGATGGTATTTTGAGGTACCAAGGTAGATTGTGTGTTCCTGGTGTTAATGGGTTGTGAGAAAGGATTTTGGCTGAGGCTCATAAGTCAAGGTATATAGTTCATCCAGGTTCGACAAAGATGTATCATGACTTGAAGATATCTATTGGTGGAGAAACATGAAGAGATATGTGGCCAATTTTATGGCTAAGTGCATGGTTTGTCAGCAAGTGAAAGTGGAGCCTTGAGACCTGGTGGCATGCCTCAAGAGATTGAGTTTCCTATATGGAAGTAGGAGATAAGCAACATGGATTTTATTATTTGTCTTCCGCAGTCTCAATATCATAAGATTTGATTTAGGTCATCGTAGATAAGATGACTAAGTCTGCTCACTTTTTGCCTGTGAGGAATACTTACTCTGGAGAGGATTATGCTAAGTTGTTTATTCAGGAGATTGCCAAATTGCATGGTGCTCCAATTTCCATTATTTTGGACTGAGTTACACAGTTCTCTTCTCACTTATAGCATTCATTTTAGAAAGGTTTGGGCACATGGGTGAACCTCAGTACTGCATTCACCCTCAGATGGATGGACAAGCAAAGAGGAATATTCAGACTTTGGAAGATATGTTAAGGGCCTGTGTGATTGATTTTGTAAGTCATTGAGTGGATCATTTTTCTCTCATCAAGTTCGCTTACAATAATAGTTATCACTCTAATATTGGGATGGATCCTTTTGAGGCTCTTTATGGTATCTATTGGGTGGTTGAGGTTGGTGAGACCATATTATTCAGACCATACTTGGTTTACAAAGCCATGGAGAAGGTGAAGGTGATCAGGGATAGGCTTAAAACTGCTCAGAATTGCCAAAATTCCTATGTGAATGTGAGGCAAAGAGAGTTGGAGTTCGAGGTTAGTGATTGGATGTTCTTGAAGGTACCTCCCATGGAGGAAGTGATGAGGTTTAGGGAAAAAAGGGGAAGCTCAGTCCCCATTATGTTGGTTTGTACTTGATTTTGTGGAGAGTGGGTAATGTTTCTTATAAATTGGATTTTCCTTCAAGTTTAGGTTCTATTCATCCAATTTTCCATATATCGATGTTGAAGAAGTGTGTAGGCGATCCTTCTGTGGTTGTTCCTATTGAGAGTGTTGGTATTTTATATTCCTTGTCTTATGAGGAAGTTCTAGCTGATATTTTAGATAGGAAAGTCCATAATTTGAGAACTAAGAATGTAGCTTCGATAAAAGTCCCTTGGAGGAACCAAAAGGTGGAAGAAGCTACTTGGGATGCTGAAGAGGACATAAAGTCCAAGTATCCATTCTTGTTCCCCAGGTTGGACAATCATGCTTAAGGTATGTGTTCTCCTATTCCCATTTCTTTTTGAATTTTGGTTCATGATTTTAGGGTTGCATTTTTGTCTTATAATTGTCCTAATGGATGCCTAGATTCATTATTCGAGGAAGAATGTCCTAGGGGGAGAATGTAATACCCCAAATTTTGGCCTCTGAAAAATTTCTTGACCTTTGTGCTTACTACCCAGTAACAACTCACCTAACGAGTTGTGAAGACTCATTACGAGTCATAGGCCTCAAGTTGTAGGTAAACGAGTGAGGAATGCCCAAGTTTCTATTGATGTCAAGACTAGACCTTTTCAAGTTATAAGGTGAGGTCACGAGTCGTAGGTTATGACTCATGACCAAACCAGTAAAGGGAGGTCTAAGAGTCTGCCCAGACTATAAGTCTAGTCTAAGACTAGTAGCTAGTCATCACGAGTCGTGACGTGGCCTGTAATGACTAGGTGGTATTTTCCTGCAGTTTTAAGTAAGGGCACTTTGGTCATTTCCTCGTATCCCTAATTATAACCTACAACATAAAACACCTTTAGGTAACCCGTAACTCTTCATTACCTAATCAATTACACTTTTCTTTTTTCTCAAATCCCAAGTCAAGAACAAATCTAGGGTTTCAAGGATTAATCATCTAGGGCTCGAATTGGTGGTTTCTCTCCATAACTTCTAATATCTCAGGCATGTATCTCTTCCCTTAAACTTGTAATCCCTAATAGCATATATACTATCACCCTTATTATCCTCCTGAGTGTGCCATCGGATCTTCTTGGAGGCATGGTCTGACAGGCAAGCAAATGGAAATTAGAGAAATTAAGGACCTTAGACTCTATAGCCCAAAAATAAGAGAACAAGAAAGGAAAACATTTCTAAATGCCTCGTAGCCTCTCCCTTATAAGTGTAGCGCGCTACACATCCATAAAAGAGACTCTACTTAACATGGCTTTGTGGATAACCAATTGACCATAAACCTGGGCACTGATACCAACATTGTCACGACCCAAACCAAGGTCTATTCATGATGGGTATCTTAAGTCCATCATGGACCGAAGACTATTCCCTTTACTTATTCAAATAGAGAATCACTAACGGAGACTTTATTCTAAACATATAACAAGATAAAAGAGATAGTCTCAGAGACATCTATGATATGTCATAAACCAAACCAATATTGATAACCAATACCAATACCCAAGTTCACAGTAATCCACAAAGCATTCTAATTAAAACCGAAATCAATAAAATTGGGACATGCCCCCGACGAAATCCAAAAACAACTTAGAAGCAAAGTATATGACATAAAAAAACTATAGCATAAAATAAATCCTTCTAAAGTATGAAAGCTCACTTCATTCTGACTTACAAACTATCCCACGATCAATTACTCACTGTGTAAGAGAAGTAGAATTATGCCTAATTCCTGTACAGCGTACATAAATGATTAGTGAGTTGAGTGCTAACATGTAACTCAAGGAAAAGGGAACAAAAATAATGCCATGGTCAATAATTCAAAACAAGTCCAAATCCAGTGTACATAACCATATGCCAATACATCTATATCTATCTATATATATATATATATATATATATATATATATCACATGTCGGGGTAGGGAATAAGGTTTAGCATGAACTTTAAAACTTTAAATTGGATTATGTAGCTTAACCATAATAATAGTACCCACGGGCTATATGGGACCCAGTTTTTACCCCCTAAATGTATATATCTATATATATCATATGTTGGGGTAGGGAATAAGGTTTAGCATGAACTTTAAAACTTTAACCTAGATTGTGTAGCTTAACCATCATAATAGTACCCACGGGCTATATGGGCCCCCAGTTCTCACCCCCTGGTTGGGCCCCAGTACGTGTAGTCGCACGGACCACAGAATCTATAATCTATTAAAAGTGTGAAGACCCTTAAAAGTGATTCAAACTTTTTAACCTTCATTAAAACACTCTCCTTTAGACAAAATCGTCTTTTTACTATTTTTTCAAATTATAATTATACATAAATACTAAAATATATATTTTTGGAAAAAAAAACCACCATTATTAAAAAAGTCCTAATTATAGTACCATATATTTGACAAAAAATTAGACTAATAACATTTAATAGAAACTTTATTTATATGTGTTAGGACTCTTTTTTTTTCATAATAAAACACACGGTATTTTTTACTTTGACACTAAAAAAGGAAAATATGAATGATGGAAAACAATTAAAGGCACAATTTTACTAAACTCCTAATATTTAGGTTTTCATAAATGTAAATAAAAGTCTTTCCCATTTAGATAAGTTTTGTATAAAAAAGGTCACACTTTCGTATTAGTTTCTATGGTACTTTTTGTAACGCCCCGAACTCGGGTCCCGAGAAGTCACACAGTGCTTAGAGTCACAAGTGACCCCAAGCTAACCCTTCTACTGGCATAACTCATAAGCAACTGAATAAGATAGTTAAATCTGAACAAAGTAAGTGGAAGATATATCTTTCCTGAATCTGATCGATACAAAAGTGAATTCACATGATTACAACTCTGCTTTTACAAAGAAACTGAGATAAATACAATGACTCTACTGACTATCTATGAATCCTCTATTAATACTGACTATAGATGGCTAGGACATGGCCCCAACTACCACTAATCAATATATAAGAATAATAAAGAAAGAAAAAATATAAATGACATCTAACTTAAATCCCCGAAGTAGGAAGACATATCATGGCTGAAATCTGCAACTGTCTGAGTCTGATGTGCATAATAAAACTTGTACCTACATTATGAGACAATGTAGCACATAGACGTATATGTGGATCAGTACTTTGAGGATGTACTGAGTATATGGGGGTACAATGCATATATAAAATAATATCTCAATATCATCACAGTTTATAAAATTATGCATGCTGATAT
>JAPEIP010000010.1:184762859-184791648 GCA_026120095.1 Capsicum chinense
AATGCCTTGTAGCCTCTCGAAGAAAAGTACAAACGTCTGGGTACTATTCCATAAGATTTTACTAGACACGGCTTCATAGACACCCTAGGACACTTGAACTCTGTGATCTGATGTCAAGTTTGTAACATCCTAAAATCGGGTCCCGAGATGTCACACGATGCTTAGGGTCAGAAGTGACCCCAAGCTAACCCTTCTACTAGCATAACTCATAAGCAACTGAATAAGATAGATAAATCTGAACAAAGTAAGCGAAAGATACATCTTTTCTGAATTTGATCAATACAAAAGTGAATTCACAAGATTACAACTTTACTTTTACAAAGAAACTGAGAAAAATTTAATAACTCTACTGACTGTCTATGAAGCCTCTACTAATACTGACTATAAATAGCTAGGACACGACCCAAACTATCACTAATTAATATATACGAATAATAAATAAAGAAAACATATAAATGACATCTAACTTAAATCCCCGAAGTAGGAGGATATATCATCTGCTGGCTAAAATATACAGCTGTCTGAGTCTGATGTGCACAATAAAACTTGTACCTACATTATGAGACAATGTAGCACATAGACGTATATGTGGATCAGTACTTTGAGGATGTACTGAGCATATGGGGGTGCAATGCATATATAAAATAATATCTCAATATCATCACAGTTTATAAAATTATGCATGATGACATAAATGACTCACATAAAACATGAATAATACCTGAAATATAGATCTCATAAATCATGAATAAAGAAAAATTTAGTATAAATCTTGTGAGTCATTTCACTTCATTCTAAATCTGCATTCTTTCTTTGTTCTCAAACTTGTGGTATAGATAATGTCTTAAAACAACATCTTTCCGAACATACACTTTAACCTCATGAAAATGAAGAACTTCCTTGAAAGCTTAAATATTTTGACACTTGAGAACCTTAGAAATCTTGGAATCATAGCGTTCGAAAAACATTACCTTTATCTTAGATAGAGTGGGGGACTACTTTAGGAGTTTCTCTTAACCAACATAAACTATGTGAGCTACATGGAGTCCAACGTCTTACCCACGTTGGGGAGAGCTGTTCTATCCTTGCCATCTGATAGAACCTTAACTTTTCAGTTCATTAGTAATCACTATATCAGCCTCAGGCTCACATCCTATAGGGCACGTAGTTCTAGGAAAGTACCATACTTCCCGCTCGGTGCTAAATACTACTCCCGGACTTAGCTCAGAACTTTAAAGAAAATCCACAATAAACAATTCAACAATTTACATCGAGAGCCAATATGCTACCCCTTTATCATAAGTCAATCAAATGTGATTTCTTTTCTTACTTGGGTTCAAAAACCAACTCTTTCCTGAAATATTGATAGACTCATCATCAAAGCTTTAAAGATCTCATAATAATGAAAATATAAACATACTTCTTGGAATTCCTTAAAAGTCCTCAATAACTCATTCTCAAAATAACAATCTTTAAATAAGATTTAATGACCCATATATCAAACTCATATTAAAACACCAAAAGATTCATGCTTGATAATGTAAATATTGATGAATCAACTCAAAATCTAAAAATTTCACCAATAAGCATGAAAATATAAACATACTCATGTGATATCATAGCAAAACATCATACTCAATATAATTCTTAAAAATACTTCAGCAATGTCAAAATATAGAAATCAAGAATCACAATATAATGCTTAAACTCACTTGGAAAAATCTGGAAAATCACATTACTTGCATAAATATGTGAAATTAGTCATAAAATTACACTTCTAAGTCTTTGGGAACCTTATAAGCTTGCAATGAAAAACCATGGGTATAAATCCCAACTTGAATTTCATGAAAAATAATCAAAAATTCAGTAATTTATAATCTAAAATAAGTTTTTGGCACAAGAACGAAAGGGTGTTCTTGTTCAAATCCCACATACCTTAAAATTTAAGCTTTGGATGAACTCTTAACTTCAGATTGTTATTCTTGATATTAATGGGTGCTTCTCATAGCCCTCGAAATGGTGAATCCAAATCTTGAAAAATTATCAAAAACCTTCGATTGAATCTTAAGATATTTGGATTTTTTGGTTGAAACCCTAATGAATGTTCTTGGCGATTTTGAGAGAAAGTAAACTTATTTTGATGTTATGGGAGTTTAATCTCTTGTTATAGCTGGATAGGGGTTGAAAAATACCACTTTTTCCCTTAAAAATGCGGAAACAGAACCTGAAAATTATTAGCGTCTGATAGAGCATGCGTCGTACGCTTATTGCATGGTGCTACTGGCTCAACCACTAAAATGGCCATAACTTTTTGCTCGAGTATTGAATTTTTGTGAAATTGGTATCGTTGGAAAGATAATTCAATTATCTACAATTTGAGATGTATTGGGGTAAAAAATTCCATGTATATAAAGAGTTATGCATATTTGAAGTAGACCCTTGTAGAATCGAATGACAAACTTTGGACAAATCAATTGATCTTAGCTCAACTTTGTTTTAGGTCATTGCTATGAACATTTTCCACCTCTAAACTACTACATATACTAGATTAATGATCATGAAACTTATATTCACGTGAAAATCACTTGGATTAGAGCTTAGAAACGTAGAAACGACGGTTAGAATTCCAGCATGAAAATACGGGGTATTACACTTTTATTGTTCTCGCTTGTGTTTTATCAGTTTTACATCCAAGTAGTGATAATAATTTATTTCATACCACGTCTTTGATTCCTCTTCCTCCTCACTTTTTTTACAGTTACTTATTGTACGCAGCTTGCTTTATAATTATTGGCTTGTTTTTTCATTTTTCGTCCGCTTTGATATGTGATTTCTGTCAACTTTGCATGCCTTTTTAGCTTTTTTGCATTAATTTCATATATTATTAGTTTATTTGACATTTTATTTTTGTTTAATATTTTATTAGTTTATTTGTTAATTTATTTTTTTTATTGTTATTCAAGGTTTATTTAGTCTGGAGGAAGGTTTATGTTAAAGATTAATTTAAATTTTATTTTCTATAGGTTCTTTATGTACTCCTTTGTAACATTGACTTCTCATAAAATCACAAGGAAACAATGTGAAGGCCTCGATAAATATTTGATGACAGTTTAGGTAACAAATTTTACAACCATGAGATACTTTAGGTGTGTTTTTGATCCTTCCCTTTATTCCCAAGTCATCATAATAATTTTTCGAGGAAAGAGTGATTTGTAGTATGGTTTCTCATAATTTGTTTTAGACAAACATTTAGAATTCAACATATACACTAAAATAATAAATTTGTCCTATTTTGGGACAGATGCTTTATTTTTTTTATAAAAACATCTAAAAATATGTACAAATTGTTTAAAACTTGAATTCAACGTGTGTGTGTATATATAGCTTTTTATACTTCTACAATATTTTCTTATTTTGTTTTCATTCAAGTCGTCCTTTAGGGTCAAAATTTCCTCTTAGGCAAAAATTATTTTCAGCGGAGACTGGAGTTTGAGATCATTATCATATTGTTTTATTGTAGTTTATATATCTTAGATGAATGTCGGTTGACTTTGAGAAATTTTTTATGTAAAGGTTAGTTTTAATTGCATTGTTTTGATATCTTTATTATTGTATTATTTTATTTTAATTTACATGTAGTTAAAGAATGTCGGTTGGCTTTGAAAATTTTTTATAGGTAAATGTTAGGTTTAACTGTATTATTTTAATATCTTTATTTGTGTATTGTTTTGTGATAGTTTATAGGTCGTAGATGGTAGTTTGCAAGTTGTAAATGAACGTTGATCAGCTTTGAGGAATTTTTATGTGTAAAGATTAGATTTAATTATATTATTTTGATATCTCTTTTATCGTACTGTTTTGTTATAGTTTACAGGTGGTAGAAAAATGTTAGCGGGCTTTGAAATATTTTTTTTAGGTAAAGATTAGATTTAATTGTATTATTTTGATATCTCTGATTTGAGAACTTTTTTGTGTAAAGGTTAGGTTTAGATGTATTGTTTTGATATCTCTATTATCATATTATTTTGTTGTAGTTTATAGGTGGTAGATGAATGTCTGTCGGCCTTGAAGAAATTTTTGTGTAAAGATTAAATTTAATTATATTATTTTCATATCTCTGTTATTTTGTTGTTCTATTGTAGTTTACATGTGGGAAATGAATGTTAATTAACTTTGAGAATTTTTTGGGTAAATATTAGGTTTAAGAACCAATCGTGTAAAACCCTCAACCTATGTCAAAACTCTTACTCAAATTCACATAAATAATCATTTTAAATGTCATGCTTTAAGGAAAACATGTTTGAGTGTAGAGTCACATGCCTAAAATATCAGGAATTGTTGAGAAGAAACCTTGAATTTCTCCTAGATCCTCAATCTTGAGGAAACCCTAGCTCGTTTTGCTTGAGATAACTTAAGAGAGAAAAGGACATGTTTTGATTGTGTTATGGGTGAGAATCAGCTCTCAATAGTGTTTATAGGTCGTGGGTTATGTTTAGGGAAAGAGGGAAATGTCTAAAAAAACCCTTAGTAAAAAGACTCAAATTTGGTCGCGAGTCGTTATGGGTCTTATAACAACTTGTTAAGAATCATTGCAACTCATCTCCACGAGTCATAGTCTAGAAAGTATCAAAATCATTATTCTCAAATTAATTATGAATAAATTATGTAAATAAAATTAACGACATATAATATATTATTTTAAAATCTATGACAATAATAATTTGAAATAAATTAGACACCCATAAATTATGAATACAAAATTTATGATTACTAAAACAATAATAATAATAACAACAACAACAACAATAACAAGTAGTTGTTTGTAAATCAGGGGTATCACCATTAAATATTTTCAATGAATACTAATAAATTACATAAAAAAAAGTATTATATTTAAATTAATAAATTATAAAAAATATTAATAAAAAGTAATAAAATAATTTGTATAATTTTAAATCATGAATATGAACGCCAATATCTATTTTATACAAGAATAATGTGTAGAAAATATTTATATTTGAAATTAAAAATTTGATAAAATAGCAGCCTAAGAAGAGTATCGGGAGGTCAAAATCATGTGACAACAGCTCCCCTTTGTTGCTTCAGAATGATACAAGAATTGTCAAGCAATGAAAACTAACATAGGAGTCAATTTTTTCCAACCGAGAGGGTTTGTTGAAATAAAAGCCACAGGGGGTAGTTTTAAAATAATGTGGCCGAGACTTTGGTTTTAAGTTGCCTACATATATAGGGTTTTATGAGAATCAAGCCATGTGTAATTCTAGATTTAGGAATGAACAATATTCTTAAAGATTGTTAATGATAAAGGATGGGCATAAACATCTATGTCATGGGTTCATGAGATTGGAGAGAATAGGATTTTGAAAGATAAAATATGAATAGGTTACGAAATATTGGGATAAAGAAGATTATGTTTCAAAATTAGGAGGGGAATAATTATCAAATGCCTTTCATTTTAACTGCCCCTAGTAAAAATGGTTCTCATAGATGGAAGATTAAATAATATGGTGAAAACACATATATTATATAACAATAATGGTGAGAGGGGATGTGAAAGTGTATCTGTTATGAGAGAGCAATGCTTTGCTCAAATAAATTTAAAGAGGTTGTGCTTAACCCACACCATGTCCAGTAAAGCAATAGCCTTGAAAGACGTCGAGGCAATTTTGTTCAATATCAGAAAATAATATTCACCTTTGAGTAAGGCTTAACCCAATCGACTTCACAAGGAAAATACTTATCCTCTGATAATCTTTAAGAATAAGGTAGTGCTTAACTCAATCAACATTCAAAGAACAATGCTTACCCTTCGATAATATTAGGAATCGGGTAGTGCTTAACCCAATTAACTTTTCAAGGACAGTGCTTAGCCTCAGAGAGTTACTTAATAGATTTGTGCTTAACTCCATCAAATTTTTTAAAATAGTGTTTAGATTCGAAAAATTTCAAGAGAGAGGGTAGGGTTTAACCCATTTAACTTTCCAAGGACAATGTTTAGCCTCAGACAGTTTCTTGATAAATTCATGCCTAACCCCATCAAATTTTTTAAAACAATATGTAGCTTAAGATAATTTCTATAGAGAGGTAGTTCTTAATCCAATTAAATTTTCAAGGACAATGCGTAGCCTCAGACAATTTCTTGATAGGTTCTTGCTTAACCCCATCAAGTTTTCTGAAAACAATGCTTAACTTCAGATAATTTCTCAAGAGAGGATAGTGCTTAACCCAATTAACTTTTCAAGGAAAATGCTTAGCCTCAGACAGTTTCTTGATAGAGTCGTGCTTAACTCTATCAAATTTCAAAATATAATGCTTAGCTTCAAACAATTTCTAGAGACAGGGTAGTGATTAACCCAATTAACTTTCCCAGGACAATGCTTAGCTTTCAACAATTTCTTGATAGAGTCATGATTAGCTTAAAATAAATGGAGAGATTCATTCGTGTCTCTTCCAGCTTATTTGCTTCAAGTCCTAAATCCATTGTCTTTGATCATAAACTCTATATCTCTCTCTTGAGATGCAATCCATGATGAAATTTTTAGGATTTCTCAAAAAATTATGCCCCAGTTTCATTACCTCCATCTTGCTAGTCTAGAACTTGTAGAAATATTTCTCTGTAGAATTTTTGAGATCCTCTCAAAAATTCTACTCCAGATACATGTCTTTCTAGCCTTAAACTTGTTAAAATGCTTCTCCATAAAATTTTTGAGATCCACTCAAAATTTTGCCCAGTTACATGCTTAAAGAAAAGTATGAAAAATTCATTATAATAAGACCAAACTTCAGAGGAGGACCTACGTATCCCTCTTAAATAGGAATCAAGTCAAGCATAGTTCGAATTAAATAAGAGGAATCAATATCGTTCCAAGCATATGTAAAGATTAAAGTAACTCAAGTACTTGGGGCCTGGAATGAAGAAACAACATGATACTCCTTCATTAATGTCAGATAAGCGCCATTCATGCTTAGAGATTAATCAACATCAAGATTTAGCCCTATCAACTTTATCACCTTGGTATCAATCAATACTTGAATTTTTAATTTCAAAGTTCAGAACTCTTCTGTGGTGTGCCCTTTCATCCCTAAATAATAAACACAAACCTTGGAATGATCAAGCCATTGTACAAATATATTCATTACAATTGCAGGAATTGGAGTTGATCTATTGGCTCAGCCAAAAGAGTGTATTATCTTGATGGATGTTTTTGAAACTTAGCTAGAGGTCTGATGAATTGATTGGATTGTTATTTAATGGTGGATTTTCATAAGCTAGTGATTGTTGAAATATAGTTGGAGGAATTTAGAAGTACGCAAGCTGTGCATTTTGAACAGGATAGTTGATAGGATTATAAAATAGTATGGGGTAATTGTATGTCGTTGTAAGAAATAGAAATGAAGGTTCTTGATATATGGGTGTTTGGTATTGAAGTGAAGGAAGTGGTGTTTGGTAAATTAGAGGTATTTTTGATCTTGTGTTGTCAAGACAACATTTACTTTCTTCATGTCATTGTTCTCACCAGCTTGTGAAGTCTTAATTGCTTGCAGCGCCTCCCAATTTATTATAATTCCATTTTTAATGCCTTATTTAATTCTCTCACCCAACTTGACAATGTAAATAAGCTTTTGATCTTCAATAAGAATCATCTTTTATAATATTATGGCTCTTGGGTATGCATAAAAAAAATTTTCATTTGATTTTCCTCTAAAGAAGGGCTCACTTTAAAAGCTTTATTTATCCATCTTATTCCATATTCTCAAAATTAATTTGTATATTTCTTCTTTCTGAAGATAAAACTAATCAAGCACATTTTCAACATTAAACCCAAATCTTTCTATAAATCAAAGGCCATATCAGGCACTTTAACCATTTTCTTACATGTTGCACGATATACCCTGATAAAGCATCTCTAGTTAGACTCTCATGAATAACTTCATAAGAATCTATTCATTTTTACCAACTCCTACTAGCTTGTCATAGTATATTTTTAGATGTGCTTTCGGATCTCCAGTCCCATTATACAATTCAAATGTAAGAGTTTTTACCCTTCTGGAAATTCAATATCAGGGTGCATACACAGGTCCTCATAACTTAACACATTCAACCCCTTACTACATTCAAGTTGTTCTAACCCTCCAACCATAGATTGCATCAATGGGTCTTTTTTCATAGGTTTGGGTTTACATTGGTGGTGGGTGAATGGGTTTGTTTTGACATAAATTGGATCTAGAATATAATTGTCTGGATCATGAGAATGAGTCATATTCAGGATAAATGTTGGTGGCACATTATGGACATATGATGTTATTTTAGGATTTAGTGGAGTTGGGTATGTATGGCACTATGGTGGACAAGAATGCAGAGATTGATTATTTTTAGGAAGCGTATATAGGTGACTTGGATTATTCGATGATTGTGAGATAGGAAGTAATGGTAAGGGTTGTATTGTGATGGTGGCATGGAATTTAGTAGTGGTGTTACCCTCAACTTGTGGCTCGAAAAGATTATTCAAAGCAAGGATAGTTCAAAAAAGTTACGGACTTGTGACAACTCCCCTTGTAATTGGATGATTCTTTGCTCCATTCTTAAGATCATCTCATTCTGCTCGTCACTATTGTCATTGTTATCACCCATTTCCTTTTCTTGGTAGTTAAGCTTAAGAGAAGAAGCCCAGACCTTTTGAATTAATGTGATAGGTGAGAGAATGCACGAATCAATCCTTAGGACAGGGAAAACAACAACCATAAAAACAAAAAAAAACAAAAAAATGACAAAAATTAAAAATTAGTATATTAGTGACATAATGAAGTAAATAAAACAGCACACAGTAAGCACGTTGTTTGACGTTTCCTATTTTAGGAGCCTCTTTTGAGCCAGATATAGGCTTAGCATTTTTTGAGAGATAATAATGCCATAAAATAATGTCATTTGTTCATAAATGATAAACTCAAAAAATTAAAATTTTATTGAACAAAATCGTCTCATGAAAAAAGGAAAATACAAGGAAATCATAAAGAACACTAAATTAAATTCTAAAACATCTTCTTGGCTCTCTGCCAATATTCACCTTGTTTTGTCAAATTCATGAAGGTACAATTGAACCTGAAAAATAAAGTGTCAGCCTACCCCACCCAAAATAGCAAATAACAACATTTAGGCATATTCATCTCTCTAAATGCACATAATTGATGAGGTGTTCTTTTTTGAGATTATGAAATCCCTTCGAACTTAGGACAAGGCTTTATAACAGAACATCTTAGGCTTTTGAGATGATTATTCCATAGTAAAGGAATAAATGTTTAGATTCTAGAAATAAGAGTGGTCGTATGACTCGGTCCCCTCAAGCGGAAACTTAAGAGTGGAAAAGCTCATGATTGTCAATGCACCGCAGATCGACCGATTCACGAGGCATTTCTCGAAGGGTTTTTTATTAATGAACATTCGTGCAACCATGCAACTGTTCATTCACGAGGCATTTATCGAAGGGTGTTTTAGGAATGAACATTCGTGCAACCACGCAACTGTTCTTAAAATAAAATGAGATTTTCAAGTAAAAGAAAATATAAATGGAATAACAGTTTATAGAAAGCGGCAACACATAGCACATAGAAAAAAACATAATAATATATTTAGTAGCAGAAAAAGCAAATAAATACAAAAAATACAACAACATATGGCCAAGAAACAAGAAAAAAAGGGGATAGACAGAAAGAGATATGTAAAAACACATAAAGGGAAAGAAGAAAGGACTAGCATGTAGAAAATAAATCATGATGTTAAGCAAACAATATTACAAAAAAACACAAACATCAAAAAAATTATAAAAATAATAAAATCTAGAAAAATAATAGAATCCCACATAAAACACAAACTCATAATGGTTAGAACCTATGCATCTCCAGCGGAGTCGTCATACTGTCGTGCCCCATTTTTCTCGCGAAATGTGAGATTCGACGTGACAATATTTCTTAGGATATTTAAAGTGTAAAGATTCATCACCTAATGAATTAAGGTGTGTTAGGGAACCATTCTAGGCTAATTATGAATAAATCAATTAGTCTATACCACCAGAAATTAGGTAAGGATTCAAATTACCTCAAAAGAAACGTGTTAGGTACCTTTCGAGGTCCACAAATGTAGTTCCTGCCTTAATTCATATTTTACATGGAGATTCTACATGATCAACAAAGGTCTATTATTTTATTTAACTAAATAATAACTAAGTGATAAAATAATAAATAAGCAAGACATGCAACTTGATTATTTCTATTTGTTGATTATCTAGGTGATTGATCATAAAAGGAAACAAATAAATAAATTAGATAAAAATCTATTATTATCTAATTAATGCTAAACTAGGTGACAAAAGAGGCTAACGTGCAAGTTTAATATATTTAAGGTAAGTAAAAACGAGACTTCATCGCATTTAATAGACTATTTAAATAACTAAATGATAAAAAATTATTTTTTAATAAATAAATAAATTTGACAAAAAAATCATTTAACCTAATTAGTATGAGACTAGGTGATAAAGTAGTTAAGTATGCCAACATGTTAATTAAAGTAAGGACGTTAAAACTAAATATAAAACACGAAGGATATTAAATAAGCAGAGAGACAAGATTGAAATGAACATGTAGGAAAATCATCTAATTAATAGCTTAAACTAAATTAAACTACCACAAACAAATAATACAGTAAATAAATTATTTTAATAGAATAATGATTTTCAAGACTTAAAGGAAATCAAGAGAGTTTTTGTTTCTTTAGAAATGTAAAATGTTTGTTACTTTATAAGAATGATGCCGCGACATTAATAATCACGCTCATTTGACCTTAGCAACATTTTAATTTGAGGTTGGTCTTAAGTTAAAATAATAATATTATAATTTTTAAATACAAGTGAAAATTGTAAGTTTTAAAATATAAAATACATAAGAATATTTACGTATAGATACACAAAATCTCCATTTTTTAGAACTTTGGTGAGTATTGCTCCCAGGGACGCATCCGCTTGGTTTAAAAAAAATATCAGAATTAGACCTCATAATTCTTTTTGTTTTTCCGCTAACTATAGATTAGGAGATAATATTACATAATTAATAATCTTAAAAGACATTGTCCAATTCAAGTTGTTAAAAAGGAATTGAGCAATGATTTTGACAAAAAAGAATTAAACAATTGATGTTATGCTTTTAAAAAGAAGTTTGCATAAACAAAAGAAGTAAAAAGCCGAGAATTAAGGAAGTGGGGCACATAGCAAGTAATTTCCCAACCCCCCATAAATAGTTTCCCTTATTTTTATTATTACATGGAGTTTATACAATAGTTATTACAGACCAGATAAATAGAAATACGATAAATTTAAGGCTATTTGGTCAATCTTGAGAAGACGTCTCTTTAGTCCCATGGTGACTCTTTATATCCCCATGGTCACATCACACTCTAATATAATCCTATCAAGCATAAATACAACACCAAAATATGCAAAGAACAAGAATCTAGAACAACTTACAGTAGTTTATTTTAAGAACATATCAAACAAAGCAAGGACATCACATGCATAAAAAATTGAAATGCCATTAAAGTAATATTTAAAGTTGCATAGAACTAACACATAAGTATTGAATGCATATATAAGAAAACTAACCTGCTAACAATGATCAATAATAATAAACTTTAGTGGGAGAGCACAATATAAGACCAAAAAGTAAGGAAAAGAAATCCACAGTCCATCTTTTCAAAGCAATAGCTAAATAAGAGTCGGTGCTATATATATTTTCTAGAGAAGAGAGAGTAGAAGAAGAAGATAAAAGTATCCTAAGATGAATGAGGGAGAGGTCTTTATATAGTGAGTAGTCTCAAAAGTAAAAGAAAAGGGAAATATTTTGTGAAATAAATCAAATAAAATATTCCCTTTTAACAAATCAATTAATGAAAGGAATTATGCCTAGTTACCATATGAATATTTCAGCCAAAAAAGGAATGAAAAAAATATTCAAAATGATCATTATGATATATTTGATTTCCATATGTAAAAGTTTATCCCAAAAATAAAAGAAAATAAATTATTCAAAACAATCAGTCAAAAATATCATTTTAAACATGCGAGCAAAATACGCTATATAGAGAAAATCAAATCACAACTGTGATAAATAACTAGTAAAATAAAAAATAGGAAAATCAAATATTATTGAAAATATCTTAAAAGAGAGAATCACACTTTACTATGAATAATTACATATAAAATAATTGTCCTAATCATAATTAAGAAAGAAATCAATTTAGATAAAAATGGGTGATCACATTTTGTCAAGAATAGTCGATATCAATGTTTTGATTTGAATTCAAGAGAACATATAAATCGAAAATCACACAACAGATAACTGAACATCGAATTCAGTCAATTTTAAACTATCAAACATGACGCATTCTTAAAAGAATTATTTCATTGTGTCAAGAGCATCATCATTGGTAATCATGTTAATTTCAAGTAATTCCTCAATAAAATACAACTAGAGATTTCAATCAACACACAAACACGAGGTTAAAGTTCACAAAATTTGGGATTTAGAAAATATAACAATCTAAAGGATAAATAACACAGAATTAAATAATTTCAGCTAAAAGCACTACCCATCACCATGAATTTGAATCGAAAAATTAAATTACAAGACAATTCACGCGCAAAGAAGTCAAATTAAAATCATAGGGATGAAACCAAACCTAGGGATGAGTTTTTTTAACTTAAAAACCTATCATTTTTTATTGGAAATGGATCGGCAGTTCAGTGGTAGTGGTGTCTCATTGGTGAAGGAGGTGGTGTTTGGTGAGGGAATTTTTTATCCTTGTGATGATGTAGAGGTGTGGCTGATTTTGAAGCAGTGGCAGAAGCTGGTGTTTGCACGTTTGTCGATCGGTAAGCATTGAGGTTGGCAGTAGTTATTGAAGAATTATTCTAGTCTTGGGTATTTCATCGGTGAAACCAACTAGAGAGGAGAGAAGGAGGTGACGCGGTGGCTGGAGTAGGGAACATCAACTATTAGTTCATTGTTCACCGATCAGATACATGAGAAGGAGGATATAATGCGGCTTCTCATCGTCAGTAGAAGCAGTAGCTTATAGGAGAGCAGTTCATGGTTGTTGGTATGGCATCAGCTGATGAATGATTTTTGCCGATGTTAATGGTTTTTGGTTGGAACCGCAATTTTTTGAAGAAAGAAAAGAGAAAAAATAAGGGGTGGGGTGGTAGTCGTCTATTTGTTCATCAATTCTAGCGGCAATAGGGAATGGTGGTTGGAGTTTGTTAAGAGAGAAATAAAGAAAGGGGAGAGAGTGTGGCTGATTTGGTTCTAGGGAAAAATGGTTTCTCCTTTAGGGTTTTGTGTTAAAAAATATGATAAAAAATAGATTTAATCCCAGACGTTGATCGCATGAGATCAACAGTGGTGATTAAAATTGAAAGGATTCAATGATATTGAAATTGGGGATTAAGATCAGGTCAAATTTAGGTTAGGGTTGATGTTAATTATGTATAGAATAGCTAGAAACTAAATGACATTGAGAAATTGAATTGAATTGAATTAGGTTGCTATTTAATAAATATAGTAAATATATAATAATAATAATAATAATAATAATAATAATATAAACAAGATAATTATTCTCAAATTAACGATGAATAAATTATGTAAATAAAATTAAAGACACATAATATATTATTTGAAAATCTACAACAATAATAATTTGAAATAAATTAGACACCCAAAAATTATGAATACAAAATCTAAAATTACAAAAATAATAATAATAAGAAGAAGAAGAATAAGAATAAGAATAAGAATAAGAATAATAATAACTAGATATTTGTAAATCAGGGATGTGACCATTAAATAATTTCAATGAATACTAATAAATTACGTAAAAAAATTATTATATTGATATTAATAAATAGTAAATAAATTATAATAAAAAGCAATAAAATAATTTGTATTTTTCTAAATCATGAATGTGACATGCTAATATCTATTTGATACAAGAATAATGTGTAAGAAATATTAATATTTGAAATTAATAATTTTAATAAAATAGCAACCTAAGAAGAGTATCGAGAGGTCAAAATTGGGTGTCAACAAGCAGGACAGGAGATCGGTCAAGAGCCCAGCTAGGTGGCGGGCATGGTCAATTATATGCAGTACCTGTTAGACCCGAGGTTGAGTCTTCAAATATTGTTATTACGGGTACGATTTTGGTGTGCCGCTAGTCAGCCCTTGCTTTATTTGATTTGGGATCCACTTTCTTATGTATCTTCTTATTATGATCTACGGTTAGAGTTATTTTTAGATTTATTATCCATATCGTTACGTGTAACTACTCTCGTGGGTGATTCTTTAGTAGTGGATCAGGTGTTCATATCCTGTGTTGTGACTGTTCAAGATATTGAACTCATGTTGATCTTATTATTTTAGATATGGTAGACTTTGATGTGATTTTGGGTATGGACTAATTATCCCACTATACTACAGTCATGGATTATTTTGCCAAGACCGTTACCTTAACAATGCTTGGTATACCCTCAGTCGTGATAAAGGGAGTAGTTAGCTGTGAGTCGATGGTGATTATTTCTTATGTTCATTCTAAGAGGCTTATTTCTAGGGGTTGCGAGTCTTATTTCACTTATATTTGTGATACTGGTATGGAGAGTCTGTCGCTTGACTCTATTCCTATGGATTATGAGTTTCCTGATGTGTTTTCTACCAACCTGCTGGTATTTCCCCTGTCTGTGAGATTGAGTTTGTTATTGACCTCGAGCCTGACACCTGACCTATTTCTATGGCACCTTACCGTATAACTCTTGCTGAGCTTAAGGAGTTGAATTCTCAATTTCAAAATCTTCTTGGTAAGGATTTTATTAGACCAACTGTGCCCCCTAGGGAGCTACTGTGATTAGAGGCAGCTTAATAAGGTGACGGTGAAGAACTATTACCCTATGCCTCACATTGTTGATTTGTTTGCCCAACTTTAGGGTACGGTAGTGTTTCTAAGATTGACTTAAGATATGGTTACCATCAATTAAGGATTTGAGTTGAGGATATCCCAAATATAGCCATTAGGACCCGTTATGGTCATTATTATTTCTTGGTGATGTCATTTGGGTTGACTAATGCCCCAGCCGCATTTATGGATTTGATGAACTGAGTATTCAGACCTTACTTGGATTCCTTCATGGTTGTGTTTATTGATGACATCCTTGTATATCTGAGGAGTAGAAAGGAGTATGCACAATATTTGAGGATTATTCTTCAGAATTTAAGAGACCATATGCTTTTCGCCAAGTTCTCTAAGTGTTAGTTTTGTCTTGAGTCAGTAACATTCCTTGGGCATATAGTGTCTAAGGATGATACTATGGCATACCAGCTAATATTGAGGCACACTCGTGATTTGGCTAGACCTACATCTCCGATAGAGGTTCGTAGCTTTATTGGTTTGGCTGGTAATTATAGATGATTCATTGAGGGTTTTGCTACTATTTCAGCACCTATGATCAGATTGACTCAAAAGAAGGTTCCTTTTCGATGGTTTGGGGAGTATGAGTTGAGTTTTGAAAAGCTTAAGGATTTTCTTAATTTAGATCTTATTTTATCTTATTCGATAGAGGGTGAGGGATTCATCGTGTATTATGATGCTTCTGGTGGTTGTATAGGTTGTGTTTTGATGCAACATAATCATGTTATTGCTTTTCTTTGAGATAGCTTAAGGTTCACGAGTGCAACTACCCCACTCATGATTAGGAGTTGGCGATGGTAGTTTTTGTGCTTAAGATTTGGAGGCATTATCTCCATGGTGTGCATTATGAGATTTTCACCAATCACCGCAGTCTTCAGCATCTTAGGACCCAAAAGTAGCTTAATGCTAGACAGTGTATATGGATAGAGTTGCTTAAGCATTATGATACTTCTATCTTGTATTATTCGAGCAAGGTGAATATGGTAGCATATGATTTGAGTCATAGAGTAGTGAGTATGGGTAGCTTGGCTAGTATTTCAATTTCTCAGAGGCCATTGGCATGGGACATTCAGTCCTTAGCCAACTTGATAGTTCACCTTGATATTTTAAAGCCTAGGAGGATTTTTGCTAGTGTTGAGGTGAGGTCTTTGCTTTTTGAGAAGATTTGAGATTGTAAGTTTGAGGATAGTAAGCTTTGCTTCCTTTATTATGAGGTGTTGAGTGTGAGTCTGAGAGGATCACCATATATTCTAAGGACATTTTGAGATTTGATAGCCATAGTTGTGTTTCGATAATCGATAACTTAATTCAACTAATTTTGCACGAGGGTCACAGCTCTAGATATTCTATTCATTTGGGTATAGCTAACATGTATAGAGATTTTATACAACATTATTAGGGAGTGGCATGAAGAGAGTTATGGTGGATTTTATAGATCATTGCCTATGTTGTCAGCAGGTAAAGGTCGAGCATCGGCGACCTGGTGGATTGATTCAGAGATTGCCCATCCTTTAGTGGAAATAGGAGCGGATTACCATGGATTATGTTAGTGGTTTTCCTCATACTTCTTGGGTTCTGATGGCATTTGGGTCATTGTAGACCGGTTGACCAAGTTGTCATATTTCCTTTCTATTTAGATGTCCTTCAATGCTGAGAGGTTAGCCCGTATCTCTGTGTGTTATATAGTCCATTTGCATAGTGTGACTATATCTATTATTTTGGACAGAGGTTCCGTGTTCACTTCTAGCTTTTAAAGAGTTTTTCAGGAGAATTCAGGTACTCGGATGGTTCTTAGTACAACTTTTCATCTGCAAACTAATGGTCAGTCTGAGTGGACTATTAGTGGCTTGATGATATGCTCCGAGCCTATGTTATGGATTTTGGAGGCCAATTGGAGGAGCACGTAGCCTTGGTAGAGTATTCTTATAACAACAATTATCATTCGAGTATTGAGATGGAACTTTTTGAGGTTTTGTATGGTATGATATGTTGTTCTCCGATTGGATGGTTTAAGACTTTCGAGATTCTTCCCTGTAGTACTGATTTACTTCAGGAGTCATTGGATAGAGTCACGGTGATTCAGGATAGGTTGATAGCACCTCGGAGTAGGTAGAAGGCCTATGCTGACAGTAGGTTTTGTACCTTAAGATATGGAGTTAGTGATCGAGTATTCCTCTGAGTATCACCCATGAAGGGTGTGATGAGGTTCGGGAGGAAGGGCAAGTTCAACCCTAGATATATTGGACCTTTTAAGATTCTTCGCATGGTTAGTGAGGCGGCTTATGACTTAGCTTTACCTCTAGATTTTGCTATTGTCCATCCAATTTTCCATGTTTCTATGTTACAGCGATACATTCATGATCCATCTTATGTTCTTAGATAAGACTCAGTCCAGTTAGATGAGCAGTTGACCTTTATGGGGAAGCCTGAGGCCATTTTGGCTAGTGATATCTGGCGGTTGTGCACTAGAACGATTCCTGTCACCAAGGTTTAGTGGAGGAGGCTACTTGGGATATCAAGAATGAGATAAGGACCCAGTATCCTCACATGTTTGAGACTTTACATACATCCTAATCCTTAACTATCACGGACTAAAGTTCCTTCAGTAGTGGATATTATAATGACCCTTCAGGTTATTTTTTATATTTCCGTTTATTTTTGTCGTTAGAGTTTCTCTAAAGCTACCCCAAGTAATTTATAACTTGTTGGAACTGACATTTCGATTACCGAGCAGTTCTTTTGGGTTTTAGAACTAATTTCCTATTTTAAATTCATCAATGGTTCCAAATGGCCTTCGAGACATTAGTCAAACGACCTTAAATATGTATTCTAACTGTTCCATCAGCTTCATAATATCGATTTTAGGCTAGGATAACTCTTGGTTCAGGTCCCAAGACACTCAAGCTCATTTTGACCTATTGATCAAAAAGTTAAGAAAATGGAAATTAGGTGAGGACGCACTTTTTGTTGTTTGGAATGTCAAATTTGGTAGGGTTACATAATCTACTTGCATATATGGGATTTCGAATGAATCACGAGGGGTTGGAAGTCCCCAAGTCTCAGTTGTATCTGGTGCATCACAATAGAGATGGTGTTGTCCACAATCTTTACTCTTTTGTGCAGCCCAAAATATTGTGATCATGATGCCTTTGTCGCGATAGTGACTCATGTGATGGTTGTCATATATCATAATAGAGATAGTCAGGTCACTATAGCAATACCCAAGAACCTTATATAGGTATAAATAGACCATTTTTGCATGATTTTACTTATTCTTCATCCACTCTCTTGAGACTAAAACCCTAAAGGGAGAGATAGCTTGGAATTAAGACTTGTGGGTAACTTAGGAGCTTGTCTAACATTTTTTTTTGTGATTACCCTTCAATTTATGGTAAGATTTCACCCTGTTCATGGTAGAATTTCCCATTTCTTGCTCAAAATTCCAAAAATCATTGAGGCTTGATTCTAGACCCAAATTAGCTCAGATTTCACCCATCTTTGAGGGTAATGACTCCTTAAGCATGAGGGATATTGGGTTGGATTTGAAAACATGATTTTCCATAAATGGAACCCACATGGGATTTTTGGGTGATTTTTTTGAACCAAAGCATATTAATGCAATATAGGTATCATTGGTCTCGTATAGATGAGTAGAATATGATTTTGATAGCTTGGCATCTTGCAGAAGCTTCTCACAAGAGAAAAGCAGAGATTTAGCAGATCTTGTGAGCTTTCTTCAGTGTGCAGTTCGGCTAGGTTTTATCTCTTTTAAGATTGAGCTACTTTATAGTATGTTTATGATTTTGTGTTAGATTTGGGATCAGTTTTAGGTATTGATGTGATAGGGTGTAATGTTTTAGTTAGCTGGACCGTTTAGGCCATTTTAGATATCGTTGGGCATAATTAGCTTAGTTAGTCATATCTTAGGTGAAGTTGACCTTGTGTCTCTTGTTTAGGATGGAAATGGCTTAGTTACTCAACCAATGAGGAGAATGTCATAGTCACTTAGGTTTAAGGTGAATCTTACACTAGTTGTCACTACCTTAGGTGGAATTAGCTTAGCCACTCTACATTAGGAGAAATTGTTATTTTAAGGCTAGTTGTGGCTTGTTTGACATCTAATAGTGTATTTAGATACCTTAGCCTAGTCCAGAGTATAAATTACTTAATAGATAATTTCAAACATTTAGAAATGGACTCTTCGACCCACCTTAGGCCAAGACTTGTGATAGTTATTGAAGACCCTTTGATACGTTTATGTACATCTAGGAAGATGATTATTTCAGTGATATTTAGACATCGTGGTACTTGTTTGTTATGGTGGATGACGTTGAATGTAATGCTTAATGAGTACGTTATGAATGAGTTACTGATGAGCTATTTAGTATGCTATTAATTTTGCTAATGATTGGGCTATCAAATATGTTATTGAATAAGCCCTTGATTATGATATTGACTAATCCATAAATTATGCTATTGATTGAGCCCATGAATGAGCTATTAACTATGCTAGAGGTCATGATTAATGACTACATTGGCGGTTAAGCTATAGATTATGCCATGGATTAACTATTGGTACAGATATTGATAAACTAACTAGTATGTTAAGGATGAACCATTAATTAGGCTATTGATAAGTTATTATCTATGCTTTTGATAACATATATTGATTATGTTGGTGATCATGTTAATTGACTATATTGGCAAATATGCTATGGATCATGCTTATTGATTATATTAGTGATTATGCTAATGATTATGCTAAAGATCATGCTCATTGCTATATTGGCAATCATGCTATTAATTATGCTAGAGCTCACAATTTTGATTATGATTTGATCATGTTAATATACTATGTTAATAGTTATGCTATTAAATACTCTAATAATTATGCTATTGGTCATAATAATGATGATGATATTGATTATTTATACCCAATAAAAGTCCAGAGGATGGCAATGATAATGATAATGATATTGACTATTCATACCCAGTAGAAGTCCGGAGGATGACTATGATATTGATTATGATATCGATTACTTGTACCCGATAGAAGTTTGGAGGATGACTATGATATTGATGATGATATCGATTATTTATACCTAGTAATAATCCAGAGGATGGTTATGGTATCGATGATGATATTTATGAGGATATTATTGAATATCCATACCGGTTAAAGTTCGAATATATATATACTATGATGTCATACTTATTAAGATATGACGATCTCGGAGTGTGAGATTGACAATAGTGATTCTAGCTAAGTATGAAAATAAGAAAATAGTTATAATGTGGTATGATATGAATGGATTATAGTGATATAACAATTAATTGACAAGTGATGGTTAGTTGAACAATAATGATTAATTTATAAGTGATGGTTAGTCGTTATATAAAGATTAGTCGATAAGTGATGTTTAGTTAATAAAGAATAATTTATTGATACATGAGGATTAGTTGTTATATGATGGTTAGTTGATAAGTGTTGATTAATTGAAAAATAATGAATAGAGACAACCGTTGATTATAGTATGGCATGACTTGGATGAACTCCAATGATATTATGAGAGTTGATAAATGATGGTGGTGGGTTATTCTATCTTGTTTGTACCTTCCAGACTTATGGGGGCTTATGGTGGGTTGCCTACCTTTCCACCCTATTCAGCGATGAGAGCCAATTTTATAGTTATGATTGCATGTACTGATGCTTTATGCTATGTTATGCTATTATTCTGTTTTATTCACTTATTTATGCACAGTGAAATTAGAGCTACTTCAGGTTTGTCTATACCTTAACTTAGTTATGTTATCTGGCATTTTATTATACTTATATCATGATTTAGCTCAGTCAGTTGATGATGCCTACTGAGTACCCATTGTTTTGGTACTCATACTACACTTCTGTACCTTTTTGGTGTAGATTCAAGTACTAGTTGTTGTTGTTGATCAACATTCGTGTTGTGCTGATATCTGAATATAGGGGGAACTCTTTGAGTCAGGGTCACCTATTTCTTTCTATCCTTCTATGTTTAGTCTTTTGCTTTGAGACAAATGTTATTGACTATCCTAGATACTTGGGTTGTATTATTATTACTAGATACTCTTGTACTGGTTCTACCAAGTCATGGGATGGTATATATGTTAATAGTCTTTATCTATTTCAAGTACTATGCTTATTTATAAGTTGTATTACTGATTTTCGTCTATATTGGGCATTTTAAACCAAGTTAACCTCTTTTTTTAGCTTCGAGTTACAGTTTGGCATACCTATTGGTGGGATAGAGTAGGTGCCATCATGACTCATAAATCAAGTCGTGACAATCTTAGTCCAACTTTCTAAAAAAACAAAGGTAAAGAAAATAAGGGGAAGCCTATGACATTCTATACACATTGATTGGAATTTATTTTGTGAGTATGAGTGTGAGTGTCTCGATATCGTCCCTGCGTTGATATGCATGATCATACTATGAGATTGGGATTTCTTTGCTGTGAGAGTACATGGGTTGTAGCTCTAGCTGCTTATCTGTTCAGGTACTGTATACTACATAATTGCTTGGTTGTTTGTTGTTATTGTAATGCCATAGCTTTGTTCCTTTGTGTTGCATTTTTATACTACATAGATCCATATTGTTGATTTTGAAAAAGTTGAAAATGGGAGGGGGGTAAAAATTATTGAGTTGAAATTGAGTTGACTGTCATAGGTGCCTTAGGTTTCTCTTGATTAAGCATCGGGTTATTTTGTTTTATGTTTGTTTCCTGAGGACATGCAAACGTTCCAAGTATAAGGTATTGATGTCTATAGTTTCATGGCACTTTCAATGCTTAAAACTGGAAAATATGCAGGTACTTAGATCCGTTTAGTTAGATATGATGTGTTTTTCTGTTTGTTTTACTAGAAATTAGGTTTTGGAGTTGAAAAGAAGAAAAAGAGTTGAAGTGTGCAAAGGACCCTACTCGGGTTGTAAGTGTAACTTATGGCTATCGTAAGTGGCTACGTAAGTGTCAGATGAAAAATGCTCTGAAAAGTTGAAATTTGATGTTTGTTCTTAGAGTTACGGAGGGTCACTTATGGGGCGTAAGTGGTACTTATGCCCGTCATAAGTGCCATCATAGTTGGTGTTCTACAGCATCTTAATTTGTTCTAAGACTTACGACCCACTGAGGCCCATAAGTAGTACTTAGGGCTTTTAAGTGGGTCCATAAGTTGTTGTCGACTTAGTTTTTCTTTTTTATTTTGGTTAGGATTTTTAGGGTTTTGATGTATTCTACAAATACCCTTTTTGATTTTTTTGATGTATTCTACAAATACCCTTTTTTATTTTTTTTCGTATTAGTTTACATACTCTTTACATTTACAACACTATATTGATTCTGACATTTGACTTTTGATCTTGGAATCCTTTGTTCTTGGTTTTATGATTGAATATTAATTTGAGAATTCTTGTTTCTTCAATTGTTTAATATTATTCATATATTTTCTTTTATGAATTTAATGTATATTCTTGCAAATATGAGTGTCTAAACCACCTAACTAAGGTTGTGAGAACCTTGATAGAATTACAAAGTAGAGAAAGTGTAAAGTTGTTCTTGATCAATATTCTTGCTTGTATTGTGATCTTCTTTAGTGTGATTGATTTCTTAATGACTGCAGAAGTTAAGAACTTGCCTATATTCAATACATACTTCAAAAGAGAGGTAAATATTCGGAAAAGAAGATCACAACAGCAATTTGAGGCTATCAACCCTCATCTAATTCACTTGACACTCAAAAGGTATTAGTTAATTTGGGATCTAGGATAAGGGTCAGTAAGGCAAAACTTTGAGACTCAAAAAGTAATGAGTGAAATTCACCAAAGCTGTTCACAAACAGTTGGCGATACATATCTTATCATATTCTGCATGCAAGGTATTGGGTTAGTTCAACAGACCACGATAAGTCTGCAGAGTTAGAAACTCAGGGGAAACACAGTCCTAGTAATCATCTCATATTAATTTTAACCAAAGCGATCAAGATTTGTTACTATTGATACTATTCTTACAAAATCCCCCTCCCATTCGTTCACTTTTTTGTATTTTTTTGGCTACTTCAGCAAGTTCGTGGTAGATATTCGGCCTATTCCTTGTAGGTTTGACCCCAACCTTTGTTGGGCTATATATTTGACAATGACCACATTATACTTCTTGGAGGTGTAGTTTTGGGCGACATCATTGACTTAAAAGAAGATTTCCTTTTAGTGGTTCGATGTTTGTAAGGCGAGCTTTCAAAAACTTAAGAATTTATTGACTTCAGCTCCTATCGTGACTTTTCCCAAGGAGGGCGTGGGTTTTATTATCTTCTGTGATATTTTTAATGTTGGGTTCGGTGTGGTGTTGATGCAGGAGGTATACTTTTCAGGAGTTGAATCCCCATAAGAGGAATTATCCTACCTATGATTTGGAGTTGTGCGCAATTGTTTTCTCTTTAAAGTTATGGAGGCATTACTTTATAGATTCCATTGTGAGATTTTCTGAAATCATTATAGCCTTCAGTATTTCTTCATCCAGTGAGATCTTAATATAAGGATGCATTGTTGGCTTGAGTTGCTTAAGAATTATGACTTGACTATTCTCTACCATTCGGGCAAGGATAATGTGGTTGCAGATGCCTTAAGCTGAAAGTTAACTAGCATGGGTAGTATGGCACATATTTTGCCCCAGGATAGGCCTTTGGCCTTAGAGATTTAGTCTTTGGCTAATCAAATGGTTAGGCTTAATGTTTGACACTTGTGTATGTCTTGGAATTCATAGAGGTTAGGTCTTCCTTCATGGTGCATACTTGGGCTAATTAGTTTGATGACGATGGGTTGAGAGTGATTCGAGATAAAGTGTTGAGTGGTGAGGCTAAGGAAGCCTTTCTTGATTTAGATGGTGTCTTGAGGATTGGAGGTCAAGTTAGTATGCCGAGAGTGGGTGATTTGATTAGGTTGAGTTTGCAGAAGGCATTATTCTAGGTATTCCATCAATCCAAGAGTGACTAAAATATACCATGATTTGAGACAACATTACTGATAGGGTGGTATAAAGAAGGTTGTAGTGGATTTTGTATCTTATTACCTATGTTGCCAGAAGGTGAAGGCCGATTATTTGCGAACTGGCGGTTTGCTTCAGAGGTTGCCTATTCTTAAGTGAAAATGGGAAAAGAACACTATGAACTTTATGATAGGATTGCCTAATACTTCTTGTGGTTCTGATAGTGTTTCGATTATCATGGATCGATTGACCAAATCTGCCTATTTTATTTTGTTTATGTTTTTTTCAGTGCTAAGAGGTTGCCTCATATCTATATTCGTGAGATAGTCCGTCTTCATGGTGTGTCGGTGTCTGTTATTATGGATAGAGGTTTAGTGTTCATATCTCATTTTTGGAAGACTTTTCAGGAGGATTTAGGTGGTCAGGTTGACCTTAGTACAGTATTTCACCCCCAGACTGATGGTCTGTCAGAGTAGACTATTCAGGTTTTGGAGGATATGCTTCGTGCTTGTGTGATATACTTTGGTAGTCAGTGGAAGCAGCATCTAGCTTTGGTGGAGTTTGTGTATAGTAATAGATACCATTCCAGTATTGAGATGGCTCCTTTGAGGCTTTGTATGATAGGTGTTGTCACTCTCCAGTTGGTTGGTTCGATGTTTTAGAGATTTAACCTTGAGGTACAGACATTCTTTATGAGTCTTTGGATAGAGTTTGAGTTATTTAAGATAGACTTTGAGAGGCTCAGAGTAGGCAGAAGTGCTACATGGATTGTAGACTTCGAGCCTTGAGTTTCAGTTTTCGTGATTATGTCTTTCTTCGTGTGACACCCATAAGGGCGTAATGAGGTTTGGGAAGAGGATCAAGATTAGCCCCAGGTATATTGGACCTTTTAAGATCCTTCAAACTATTCAGGATAAGGATTATGAGTTAGCATTACCTCCAAATTTATCAGTTATTAATCCAGTTTTTCATGTTTCTATGCTTCAGTATTACATTCTAGACGAGTCTCATCTCATTCATTGGGCTTCAGTCCAGTTAGATGAGCAGTTTTGTTTTGTTCAGGAGCATGTCTCCATTCTAGCCAGGGATGTTAGACGGTTACGTTCTAGAGTCATTCATGTGGTTAAGGTCAAATAGAGGCATCGACCTGTAGATGAGTCTACATAGGAGGTCTAATCTGATATGCGCAGTAGCTATCCTCATCTTTTCTGATTCAGGTATTTCTATTACCCTTAGATTAAGAACAAACTAGATTCTTAGTAGTGGATGATGTAATGACTTGACTTTTGGTGATTAGTGTGAAATATTTATTTCTATGTGATTTGATCATTTTACCTCTTCCCGCGGTTGCATTGCGGTATTTCTAGGGTGTGGGAATGATTGGATATTTCCCAAGGCTTTTCAGTGTGATTTATGCAAGATTGTAATTTTGATGGTCTTAAAGGCTTATTGGTTGACTTTGGTCAATATTTATTGATCTGTACCTTGGATGGCAAAATAGACTCCGGTAGCAGATCCAGAACATTGATTTTAGATTGGTAACATAGTTGGTGTGGTTTTACGGCTTTTATATCTCATTTCGATCCTTCATTTGGAAAGTTATGAAAATAGGTTTCGGGGGTCAATTCTGTGAAAACAACATTTTTTCAAATATTTGATATCATTATTGAGTTTCAAGCTTCGAATTTAGTGGGATACATAGTTCGTTTGTGTACTCAGGATTTCGGATGAATTTAAAGGGTTCTGTGGAGATGGAGACTTGAAATTCTCCAAGTCTCTAGCTGGTTCACCACTCAGCTAGTGTACTCGCTTAAGCGAAGTGTCGCCTAAGCGACACCAGGCTTGATTAAGCGATTGTTGTTTAATCAATGGTCTAGCCGCATAAGCGACAACCAAGTCTCTTACACTATAAGGCGAGCTTTACTTAAGCGATGCCTAGTCTCTTACGCGATAGCCGCCTAAGTGAAATGATAGTCGCTTAGGAAATGCTTGGTGGATTACTCCCCCATTTTTTAGATTCTGTCACTATTTTCGAGACTTGGAGCTTGGGGATCAAGTTTTTGGGCATTCTCTTCCATTTATAAGCTTGGGTATGATCCAAACTCCTATTTCAATGGCTTTTATTTGATTTGATCAATCAAATCTTGTTTAAACCTGGATTGACAGATGAACTTTGGGGATTTGAGTCCGAGAGGCCCAAATTAACATTTCTTTGACTCAAATCCCAATGTCATGCTGTTTTCACTTGGGTTTTCTCCTATGAGTTCCTTCACCTTGGGAAAGATATTTTTGGATCAAAATTTCAGTTTTACCCTTCTTTTTCAAAAATCCATTTCGGGGTTCATTTTGATCGTAAATCTGAAACTTGGTTTTACCCTTCTTTTTTGTAAACCTATTTTGGGGTCTATTTTGACCCTAAATCTGAAATGGGCAATTAGGTATTGTTGTCTTTCTTTTGATGTGTAGATTCTATATTTGTGTA
The DNA here is from genome assembly GCA_026120095.1 of Capsicum chinense. Lineage (NCBI taxonomy): Eukaryota > Viridiplantae > Streptophyta > Magnoliopsida > Solanales > Solanaceae > Capsicum > Capsicum chinense. Next base: position 184,789,379 of record JAPEIP010000010.1, read on the forward strand.
TTTTAAATGATTTTGGGTCCGTGCATAAGGTGAAAGCTCGGTGATAAAGGCTTAATTATTCTGGTTTTGACATTTGAGGTAGAATTTGACATTCGAGGTAGGTTTTCACCCTCTTCTTATCTATTTCATGTCTTATTTAGTATTCGGAGACAGATTTACCATTATTGTATCTTTGACATTCAAGATATATTTAGTAGTTCTCACACTATGACACTAGATTTTGAAATTTTGTTTGGTATATTAGATTATATTTCTGCTATTATCATATTTGTGTGGGTCGGCTTCGCTCTAGAAGCCTTGTCTTGGGTTTTGGTATTGACTTTCCTTGTTATATCAGTTTGGGTGATAGGCTTACTTGTCAAGTATTGTTGTGACAAGTGACGTCATGACCCTTGGATATATGTATGGTGACACATCGCGATCGCAATATCCAATTGATTTGGCCTTCATGAACGTAGCCAACGGCCTCGCGAACACGAAGACCATTTTTGGCCTACACCAACTGAAGCCTGCACTAGCAAACTTGGCATTTTCCAAGTCTCTGATTGGACCCTCGATATTTGTATGGAATCCAATGAATGCAAAAAAACTATGCTACCCAACCAAATTCAAAACTCCGTACTCGATAGTTTCATCAAAAATTTTATTTAGAGTCATTTCGATGAAATATGGATCCCATACCCAATGATCGTTTCAACCAAAATTTACCCAATAGCCCAAAATGAGTCTGATAGCCTTGGGACCCAAACTACATACCTCTCTAGCCTACAGTTGATGTTCCGGATCTAACAAAACTATCAGAATTGACATATAAGGTTGTTAACCTAAAGTTTAAGCCGGATACCCAATTCTCAACAATAAAAACATTAATGCAGGGAATTAGTTGTAAATACCAAAACTGTCTAGTAACTGAACTTTTAGATTCAATAAGTCATAAGTGACTTAGGGCATCTATGGAAAAGCTCTAAATGGCAAAATAAAGTGGAATTAGAAAATAGACTAGAGGGTCATTACCGACGGCAACTTGATATAGGTTTAATCTATTATCTAAAATATTTTGTGAAGATAGAATATTATGTAGAAAGTTCCTATGTCTAAAGAAATTTCATGATATTTTAGTATACGCACCTTTGAGATTTAAATATTATGTTTTACGATACCAAATCTGGACGAAACACTTCTAGTTTGAGCATCTCCATTGAAACAATATTTTGGATCTCTTTTGACCCGCAACAAGTTTCATTCAATAATATTATTACAACAATCGTATTTTTCTTACCTTTAATCTAGATATCTGATAGTGGTATTAACTTCTTTTGGGGTTTATTCCATCGATTATTTGAAAAAAAAAAATATGCTTTGAAAAAGATTTCAGTGGCTCTTAACTTAGCTGAAATTAGCTGAGTTGGAGGACCATAGATTGAAACTGGTGTGTGAAGATGTAGATTAAGAAAATTGAAAGATGGAGCATTTAAACCTTCATTTTTCATTCTTAAAGCACGGAGGATGGAGCAACTTTGGTTTTTCAGCTTTAAAGCACATGTCTACAAGATATAATACCCATTGAGGAACTAGAGTTAAATAATGAAGATGATGAGAAAATCCATGGTTATTCAGAGCATCAACTAGGAAGAAGGTGAAAGTTCCTTCGAGAAGATTCATCACATGATATATTTTGTTTTGTCTGAGGGTCTTTTGATTTTCTTTCATATTTCCTTAATTCTTTGTGGATTAGTTTTTCTGATTTTTCCTTTTTTGTTGATTTTATTTTGGATGGGCCACTTTAGGGCCTGCTCCATGTTCGAACTTTTTTTTCTTTTCTAATAAATAGTAGGGGTGCGGATAACTAACTTGTGAAGATATTTGTGAAATAGATTTATTATATATAATGGATCTATTTTTCTTTGTGATATTATTTCATCCATATTTTCTCTTCAATATTTTAAATATTTGTAATCTATCATTTTATCCTGTAGTAATTACAGAGTTACAGATTTCTGTATAATAATTTATCCTAATTGTATTGTAGTGTATATCTAATTCTAGATTTTCAATGTTATTTATTATTTTGTATTGTTCTTCTCGTAGCAAGTTTTTTAAATTATATAAATTATCATATGTATTTTTTCCTAAATTTTCTAAAGTTTCTTCTATCCATATTAATTTTTCTTTTAGATTCTCTATTATTTTTCTAATTCGGTTTCTATAATTAATTTCTTTATTTAGATTATCTTGATTTTCTCTAGTTTTTCTAATATATTCTAACATCT
>JAPEIP010000010.1:184809963-184821825 GCA_026120095.1 Capsicum chinense
ATCAAGCATAAACTAAGAAAATAAACCCTACAAGGTTTTATTTATACAACATTACAAATAATAGAGAAATGACAAAAGAGCCCTTTAGTGACTAGTCTTCAAAAATACTCAAAAGTATCATGATCATGATCATACTTGTATCATCATTTCACCACCATTCCATAATTTACCCACATTCTATAATGTTACCATCATTTAACAACCTTATCATCATTGCTCACTAATCACTATTTATTATCTAATCATTATTTGTTAATCAACCCATTTAATTATTGAAGTCCATTTATGTCATACCATATTATAATCATTTTTTCATTTTCTGACTTAGCCAAACTGCTACCTTTCAATCTCATATCTTGCTATTGTCAATCATAAAAAGTATGCCATCATAGCATAGTATGCATATTCAAACTTGAACAGGTAAATACAATTAATAGCCAGACTTAAACTGGTAAATAATCAATAGAAGGACTTGACCTAGTAAATAAAAAATAGCTGGACACGAACCGATAAATAATCAATAGTCGTACTTGAACCGGTAAATAAAAAATAGCTGAACTAAAACTAGTAAATAATCAATAGTGCCATAATCATCCTCCAAACTCAAAATGGATAAATAGATATAACCCACATCGTAAATAGTATCATCAATATGCATAAATAAAAGCATAGTTAATAGGTGTAAACCCTCACATCAACTAATACAACAATCAAGTATCAATATTTCTCAATATTATCTTGATACATACTTCCAAGAGAATAATAAATGTAAAGGGTTTATAAAACTAACATGTGTCATAGTCTAAGGTGGATTACGAGTCCACTTCTAATCCTCAAGTCCTATTCTAGACAAAATCTACCTGAACTAGGCTTAAGGTGTCTAAATCCACTTTTACATGTATAACAATCCACAATTAGCCGTAAGGTAAAGATTCTTCCCAAATATATTAGCTAAGCCCCATAGAAACAAAGGCAACCTTCATAGGTGTAAGCAACTAAGGCCAAACTTACCCTAAACATGAGTAACTAAAGCATTGTTATCTATCTTGAGTGATCTAAGGCATTCTCATGTAAAGCATGAGAAATGAAGCCTAATTTACCTAAGGTATAAGGAACAATTTAAGTGTTTCAAACTTACGATTGCATATTAGCCTAAACATTCAATAACCCCAACTCTTGAATTTCATCAATACAACACCTAACCCATCCTAAATCCAACAATATATCATAAACATACTATGACATAGCTCAATCTAACAAGGGATAAACCTAGCCTACCTCGTTGCTGAAAAAAGCTCAATGAACTGCTAAACCACTACTTTTTTTCTGAGAATCCCCCTCAAGATTCTAAACTATTATTAACATATTTTACTTATCAGTATGAGAATAATGATACTCATATTGCACCATTGTGTTTCGGGTTCAAAATCACATCAATAACCCCATGTGGTCCCCACTTACGAAAATTGCATTTTCGAAATTAACCCAACATACTATTAAGCTCAAGGAATTATAATCCTAAAAAAATTGGGTGAAAATTAAGCTAAATTGGGGATAAATAAATCCCTAAAGTTTTTGATGTTTTTAGCAAATAATCAAGAAATTTCACCAAGAAAAGGGTAAATTCTTACCATAAATGGATGATAATCATGAAAATAAATGTTCATCTAGCTTCTCAATCACCAACAAGATTTGATTTTAAGCTCTCATACTATTTAGGGTTCTTAGATCTTAAAGTAATGATGAAGAATGCCCAAAATTCATGGAAAAAGGGGTTATTTTATTCTACCAGGGCCTCGGCAGTTGCTATAATGACCTGAGGCCTTGCGATCGCAAAATCTCCCCATTGCAACATGAGTCATGATCATGACACTATTTTAGAATTACAGCATCTCCTCTGCAAAGGGAGATGTGATCGTGGTCAAGGTTCTTTTATCATGGTGCACCAGATTTTCCAAGTCCCAAAATGGGCTCAATCGGGTGCACGAGATTATTTCAAAATCCTGTATACACAAACAAACTATGTAACCATATTAAATTGGATATAACATATGCGATAGGGCATTTAGATTTTCTATTTGGGGTCTTTTCAATGAAATATGGGTCTCACACCTATATATTAGTTTCTTAACTTTCCGACCAATAGATCAAAATAAGCCCAAGTGCCTCAGGACTCAACCAAAGGTCTACGTAGCCTAAAATCAATATTCTAGATCTACTGGCCTAGTCATAATTTGCATACAAGATCATTTTACTGAAGTTTCTGCTCAGTGGCCATTTGGAACCAACGAAGACTTCAAAATAGAAAAATGGCTCTAAAAACCAAACGAACTGCCCGATAATTGAACTGTCAGCTCCAGCAAGTCATAAATGAATTAGGGCGGCTATGGAAAGGTCTAATAGTTAAAATATGCATAAATATGAAAAATGAACTGAAGGGTTATTACATCTAACCTAGTGGAGGGACCAGTCACATCAACTGGTGTCCTAGTATGCTGTTTTGCAATTACAAGAATTTATTAAATGTCAGTTGTCCAGTACACTCTGGATAGTGTCAGCATATTAGTGGGATGAATCCTCAGTGGTCCTTTTTCAACATCCACCATTGAGAAAGCTTCTCTACCAATACTCATCATATATATATTCATCATCCTTCAGAAGATAAGCTCAAGCTTTTGCACAAATACAAAATGAATTTTCTCAAGCAATGGCCTCATCTAATATTTTAAGATGAACAATTTAAAAGCTCCTTGCTCATAATGATATATGTTTTTTTTTCAAGATTGATAGAGGTTTTTGTTTTATGGTCTTATATTTGTAAAATTCTACAGATTCTAGTGAGTATTTTTGCATAGCTTTATTTTCAAATCTAGATTGTTTTCCTAGCTATAGATAGCTAAAGGAGTGCCCATAGTAAAGATATTATAAGGGTGTGTTGCAATAGAGTTCTAACAAGGTTGTAAGAATTAAGAGGTTAATTCATAGGTTGTAATTGAAGGTTGCTCGGCATTTAGTGGAGGTTATTAGAGAAATCCTAATAGGGTAGGTGATGGTTTTACTCCCTTGAGTAAAGAGGTATCCACGTAAACATCCCTTGTTATTTAATTTACTTTCAATTTCTTTTTGTGTTCTTACTATTCTTCAATATTATCATAAAGGGACTTGCTACTAAAGTAGGTCTTAGTTGTAGTAGTGGACTTTTATAAATCATCAAAACCTTTTCAAGGGCCTCAAAAGTTAGAGAATAATGGAAGAAAGCTAGGAATGGGAATATATTATAGTCAATAAGTCAACTGAAATTCGGGTGTTCTGGAATGAGGAATAGAAGGGTGAAGTCCTGACTGATAGATATTGGTAGATCACCATCAAATTTGTGCATTTTAAGGTAGACGTAGTGCATTAAAAAGATTAGAGTTATAGGAGTATTTGTAGGGAAATATTTCCATCATTGATAAATAATATATGTAGGAGGTGATTTACTGTAATCATAGATAAGTAAGAAAAATAGGGAGGCCTACTGATTACTCAACATGAGATCGATGACTTTGTCCAATGTATCAGTTCATGTACATCAACTAATTTGAAATTTGTAGGTAGAAACTACACATAGTGGAATAGTAGAATAGAGGAGGGATGTATCTTTAAGGACCTAATAGTGTCTTTGGAAATCAAGAGTTCTTGAATGAATTCCCCTCCATAGCGGTGCAATATCTGATTAGGCGTAGATCGGATAATGCCCCCTTACAAGTATGTTGTAACTTAAACTGAGAAAAGGTGAGAAAACTATTAGATTCTTAACTTCTGGACCAAGCATGCAAAATTCCAGGAAATGGTGAAGTAAAACTGGTGTTTGGAGATACAAGGTAATCCTTTCCATATTGTTCAGTAAAATATGAAAAATTTAATAAGGGTATTTTTCAAATGGAACAGGAAGACCTACTGGAATGTGTTTCAAAAAGTGGCAACACTAAAAGATATTGTGAGAACGAAAGAAGTGAGATTAGAGATAAATAATATTGAGTAGAATAGGAAGGAGTTGATTGGGGCGGAAGAGGAGTTGAAAAAGAATTATAAAATAGGGAAGGAGTATTGGAAGCAAAAATCATGCATGAGATGGTTTATAGATAGGGATAGGAACACCAAGTTCTTTCACTCATGTGTAAAAGGAATAAGGAGGAAATTATGGCTGAATAAAGTGGAAAATAATCAGGGGGCCACTTTAAAGAACACCAACAATATAGAGGAGGCAGTTAGGGTTTTTGAGGATCATTTTCAAAGGGTCTTCTCATAATGGAGTCCTTTCAATAATTGACTGCATCTAAGAATTATCACAGAAAGAAATATGAGATAGGCATGACTCCTACTAAAGTAGAGGTGAAGAATGCAATATTTTTTATGAATAAGGATAGTGTAAGTGGCCCAAATAGTTTCTCATGTGAGTTTTTCCAAGGTGCTGGGCAGATTATTGGAAAAGACATGGTTGCAATGTTAGTGGCATTTTTTTTGGGATGGAATACTAAGATATATTACCCACAAAAACCTTGTCTTAATTCCAAAGAAAGAAAAGGTTGAAAAAATCACATGTTGTAGACCAATAAGTCTAAGCATGTATATAAATAAGGTAATTTTCTAAACTCATTCATGGAAGAATAGAAATTTTACTTCCTAATAGTATCTCCAAAAATCAGACTGGTTTTAAGAAAGGAAGAAGCACAGTAAAAAATGTACAGCTGGCCTAAGAGAGAATTAAAGACATCAATTAGAGAAACAAATTCCATAATGTAGTGGTAAAGCTGGATATGGCTAAGACATATGATAAGGTATCATGGATATATTTGATAAAGGTGATGAGAAAGTTTGGATTTTTTGGAGAGAATTATAGACATGACATGGAAACTTGTATCAAATAACTTGTACTCTATACTAGTTAATGGGAATACTTTTGGCTCTTTTCCTCTTCAAGAGGACTACATGGTTTGAGTGAACAATGAGTTCAGAGGTTTTAGATACCTAAGTGGAATGAAAATATTAATCACTTATCCTATCTTGATAATACAGTATTATTTTATTCAGGGGATAAAGGGTCAATCGAGAAAATGATGGAAGTTCTTGAGAGATATGAGAAGGTTTTAGGGCACCTTATCAATATAACAAATAGTTTCATATACTTACATGACAAGGTCCCAATGCTGCTAAACACAAAATAAGAAAGGTCACAAAAATTGCTATTGGATCATTTCCTTTCACCTACCTAGTCTGCCCTATCTTTTATGGCAGAAAAAAAAAGGCTCATTTTAAAGATCTAATCGAGAAAATGCCCCAAAAGGGTAATGACATGGCATGACAGATTTCTAACCTATGGATAAATGTATGTATTAATTGATAATGTCTTTCAGTCACTACTAACATTTGTTGTGCCTACCATGAACCCTTAAATGGTGTGGTAGATCAAATTCACAAGATAATGGTTAGATTCTTTATGACAAAGTAGGAGGACTCAAAGGAAAACACTATATTACATGGAATGACTTATGTCTACCAAAGGAAGAAGGAGGAATTGATTTCAGATCACTACATACTATAGTTGATGCATTATTTACAAAGCTATGGTGGAATTTTAGAATATCCTTTGGACCACTATATAGTATTTTTATGTGAAACAAATATTGTAAGAAAAAATATCATGTGGTAGCATAAGGAACGGGGACCTCACATATGTGTGGAGAAAGATGATTCAAGTTAGAGAGGAACTGGAGCATAATATTTGGTGGCAAATCAAAGCAGGTGATGCAAGCTTTTTGTTTGATAGCCAAAACAGAGGCATTGTACTATGTGGAGGAGGATAACCAAGGAAATAAAGAGATGAAACTGAAGGATTTAATCATAATATGTCTCTAAATCCTTCTCAAGAAAACCCTAGCTCTATCAGAAACCCTAGCTTCGTCAACACCAGTGGCATGGCTGTATCAGACATTGGTCAGTCCGACGTGGCTAGCCAAGTGTTCTCAATCACTTCCCTTACTAACTTCCCAGAATTATATCATTCATAATCCCCTAAAAAATGTCTATCTAATGAACCTATGATATTGCCTAATGAAGATAACAATATGGAATAACGTAATCAAGAGACGTCGACAAAGCAAAATAGATTGACATTGTTCAGCCAAACATCAATATACAATTAGAGAATAAATCTGTTTGTGGCTCTATCAAGATGAAACCTCTTGAGTATTATAATGGGGTACAGAGAGTTACTTAGATGGAAGAGGATTTGCAACTTCAAGTGATTGGGAAATTCTCCTATGGCTGGCTAGATTTGGAAGATCTAAGAATTCAAATCCCTAAACAATGTAAAATGAAGTGAGAATACAAAATAGGACTGCTTAGATAGAGACGTGTTCTGATGAGGTTTACTTTGATGTAAGATTCTGTTAACATGATTTCTAAGAATGCTCATAACATTACTATGAAGGATGGCATGTCATATCACATGAGACCCCTTATTTGTGATGCCAAATTCAAACCAAGCAAAGAGCCCACTCAAGATAAGGCTTGGATATCCTTTCCTGATTTATTTCCCATATTTTTATAAAGGAATCCATTTTTTGTTTGGCTACTGCAATGGAAAAACCTATATATCTTGATATGGACACTATCAATAAGACTCATCCTAGTTGTGTGAGGGTAAAGGTTTGGGTCGATTTGGCTGCGAAATTACCATATTTGTAGGGATTGAGGTGTTGAATAACATGACTAAGGAAGAAAGAGTGCAAAGGATCAATATTTAATATGATATACTACATAAATATTTCCATACTTGTAAGTTACAATGACATGAAGAAATTGAATGTAGGAGCTTTGGTAAAAAACAATAGAAGTCTTATGAAGAGGAATTTAATGGAGAAGATCAAGACAAAGAAAAGGAACAAATAATTATCCAACGAAGATTTTTGAATGAGAGAAGGGATGTGTCAAAATAGAATCCCGCTAGTAGAATGTTTAGACTGCACAAAGGCACAACAAAGTTGATTGAAGCAGATAATGAGAAAACTATGACAAATACTAATAGTGTCATTATCACCAACTCATTTGATGAAATTAATAATGTCATAGAGGATAGATGTGATGGAGTGGATGGAAGTGAAGCAGTCAGGGTCAGTAATGCAAAAGACGAGCAATAAACACATCAACAAACTGTGGAAAAGAATGCAGAAAGAGATACACCACATAATATCACCACCAGTAACATTAAAGAAATCCCACAACATGAAAAAATAATAGATACAACAATCAACAGAGTTAATGAAACATATTCAGACGAGAATATTGATTATTAGATCTTTGTAGTAGAAGTGACTAATACATAATCTGCGAATTCCTCAAGCCAGATATTTGTTACAGTTATCAACACAAAATATATTGAAATCAACAATGAAGATATGTACATTAGGAATGAATCATAACAAGCCACTTACCATGAATCATTGCAGGTTGATCAGTCTAAAGCCTTTGACAATGCATTAGGGTTGATTGGTTCAAACCCATTGCTAATTGCAGCACTTTGTTGATAGAGAATCCATCATTTAAGGGTGATAGAAGGAGAAATGAGATAGCAATAATATGTAAAAAAAATCACCACTAATTAAAGCTTTGCATAACATAGTTTCACACTACATAGAGGCTATAATAAATAGTGCATTAAAAAAAGATACAAAAAAAAGAACAATTAGAAAAAAGAGATGCAAGTCTTAAAGAGTACTGATCTTACAGAACAGTCAACAACAAAATCATTCAAAGGAAAAACAAAAAGGGAGGGTCTACTACAAGGTTAAATCCCAAGACAAGTGCAAAATCAATTTTATGAGCATGAAGGTGTTGTCTTGAAATGTAAGGCCAGTTAGGACCCAAAATGCATCCCATAGAATAGAGATGTTACATAGATTTCATAAATTCTCCATTATTTCTTTGATGGAGCCTTTTTAATATGTTAGTCAAATCCAAAAATAAAAAAGAAGATTAGGGATGAACTATTCTAATTACAACTTGAATGGAGAGATATGGGTCTTTATTCAGGAACACACACAGGTGGAGGTTATATCTAATTAAAATAACAAATACCTTTGAAGCTTAATTTTATAGAACTGGCAAATCTTTGATAGTCATTGTGGTGCATGCTAAATATGATGCCCAAGAGAGATTGAGCTTATGGGAAGACAAATATTCTATTAGTATGTATGCAGGGATGCCATGGCTAGTTGGTGGTGATTTTAATGTCATATTAAGTGATGAAGAAAATATTGGTGGCCTTCCTGTATATCCTCGTGAATGTGAGGATTTTTCTTTGTGTAAATTATTGTGACTTAATAGAAATTAATTTCAAAGGCAACCTTTTTGCTTGGTGAGACGGCAAAGCTGATGATGAATGTATCTTTTAAAAAGATTAGATGGATTATTGGCCAATCAGATCTTTTTGGGTGTATTTGGTCAAGTAAGGGTGGAACACTTAGCCAAGACTGGTACAGATCATGCTTCTCTATTACTATCATGTGGTAATCATTCTAAATGTGTGAGGAAATATTTAATATTTCTCAATTTCTAGCTGAAAGAGAAGGATTTTCAGCAAGTGAAGAAAGATAATTGGGGTTTCCTGTGATCTAGATATTTTTATTAATCTCAAGGAAAAATTGAAGTAGACGATAACTGTTTTGTCTAATTGGAGTAGAGAGAAATTTGGAGATATCTTCAAGTAATTAATAATAACAGAGGAGATTGTTAGGCGCAAAGACGATCTTTTCAAGAGAATCCTTTTTCTATAATAGAATGGTATTACAAAGAGCTCAGGATGAGCTGAAGTAGTACATTCATTATGAGGGAGAGTTTTGGAGGCAGAAATCTGGTATAAAATGGCTTTACAAAGGAGAAAAGAACACTAGATTCTTTCATAGCTTAGTTAATGGGATAAGAAGGAGGCTGACTGTGTCTAAAATCCTTAAGTCAGATGGTACATGGACTGAGGGTACCAATCAGGTGGGTGGGGAGGATTTATCATTCTTTCAGGAATAATTTTTAGATTAACATGGAGATATAGATACATTTTTATTGTCACACATTCCCCTCTTTAATTTCTAATGAGTGCAACAATTCCATTAATGCATTTTCCTCACTTGAAGAGGTCAAGAAGGTGGTGTTTGATTTAAGTGGGGATAGTGCTAGCGGTCCTGGTGGATTTATAGGACTTTTTTTCCAAAATTGTTGGGACATTATGGGTGAAGATATCTTCAGATTGGTGATTGATTTTTGGGGGGTTGCACTCTTCCCTAATCCATCACACATACCAATTTGGTACTCTTGCCCAAAAAAGATATTGTGCAATTTTTTTCTGACATGAGACCAACTAATCTGATCAATTTTTTGAACAAGGTTATTTTTGGAGTTGTACATGATAGACTTGAAGGATTATTACCTTCTAAGGCTAGAGATGTGGATGGTTACAAGTTTTGGTACTCTGGGAGTGAGAGGCGTAGGAATGGAGTTGGCATCTTAGTAGATGAAGAGCTTAGAGGTCAGGCAGTAGAGGTAAAGAGGATCAGCGATAGGTTGATGACTATTAAGTTGGTCATTGAGGGGTTTACCCTGAATGTGTGTAGTTCTTATGCGCCGCAAGTGGGCTTGGATGGGGAGGAGAAAATGTGGTTTTGGGAGGCTTTGGATGAGGTGGTGAGAGGTGTGCCTAGCTCGGAGAAGATAGTTGTAGCAGGAGATTTCAATGGGCACATCGGGGCGTTACCGGGAGGCTTTGGTGATGTGCATAGTGGTTTTCGTTTTTGGGAAAGAAATGAAGAGGGGGCTACTCTATTGGATTTTGTGAGGTTCTTTGGGCTGGTGGTGGTGAACTCGGGCTTCCCGAAGAAGGACGATCACCTGATCACCTTCCGAAGCGCAATAGCCAAGACCCAGATTGACTTTTTGTTGCTTAGGAAAGGGGATAGGGTGTTGTGTAAGGACTGTAAGGTCATCCCGAGTAAGAATCTTTCGACCCAGCATAGGCTCTTGGTTATGGATTTGAGTATAAAGAAGGATAGAAAGAGAAGGGGCGAGAAGTGTAGACCTAGAATTAAGTGGGGCGGCTTGACGCCAGTAAATGCATGGGAGATAGGGGAGAAGTTGGTGGGAATGGGGGTATGGGAGTGTGGGGGGACATGGATAGTATGTGGGATAGGGTGGCTAGGTGCATCAGGAAGAATGCTAGTGAGGTGTTGGGTGATTCTAGAGGCTGGGCCGGGCATCATCGGGGGGATTGGTGGTGGAATGAAGAGGTTAAAAAGAAGGTGGAGACCAAGAAAAGGGCGTATGCTAAGTTGGTTGAGAGTAAGGACGAAGAAGAGAAGCGGGTAAATAGGAAAGAGTACAAGTTAGCTAGGAAGAAGGCTAAGTTAGCAGTTACGGCGGCTAAGACGGGAGCATTTGAGAGCTTGTATGCGGGGTTACAGGAGAAAGGAGGGGAAAAAAGTTGTTTAGACTCGCTAAGGCTAGGGAGAGGAAGGGTCGTGACCTCGATCAGGTGAAGTGCATTAAGGGGGACAGTACAGTGTTGGTGGAGAACGGCCACATTAAGAATAGATGGCAGTCGTATTTTCATAGGCTCTTGAATGACGAAGAGGATAGAGCTATTGTGTTAGGGGAGCTGGAGCACTCATAGGAGTGTCGTGATTTTAGTTATTGTAGACGTTTTAAGGTAGAGGGGGTTAGAGAGGCTGTTCGCAGGATGCGAAGGGGTAGGGCGATGGGGCCTGATGAGATACCTGTGGATTTTTGGAAGTTTTCTGGCGAGGTTGGTTTAAGGTGGTTGACTGGATTGTTTAACGGAATTTTCAAGACGGCGAAAATGCCCGAGACTTGGAGGTGGAGTACTATGATCCCTCTTTATAAGAACAAGGGTGACATTCAGAGTTGCAATAACTATAAGAGTATTAAGTTATTGAGTCACTCTATGAAGATTTGGGAGAGAGTGGTCGAGGTGAGGCTGAGACGGATAGTGTCTATTTCGAAGAACCAGTTTGGATTTATGCCTGGCCGCTCGACGATGGAGGCAATTCACCTGGTACGGAGGCTGGTGGAACAATATAGGGAAAGGAAGCAGGACCTGCACATGGTGTTTATCAACTTGGAGAAGGCATACGACAAAGTCCCCAGGGAGGTGCTTTGGAGATGCTTGGAGGTGAGTGGAGTCTCGGTGGCATATATCAGAGCAATTAAGGACATGTATGATGGAGCTAAAATTCAGGTGAGGACGGCGGGAGGAGACTCAGAGCATTTCACTGTCTTGACAGGATTGCATCAGGGATCTACTCTTAGTCCCTTTTTGTTTGCTTTAGTGATGGATGTGTTGACGCGGCGTATTCAAGGAGAGGTGTCTTGGTGTATGTTTTTTTACAGATGATGTAGTTTTGATTGATGAAATGCGGGGAGGGGGGGAGGGGGGTGTGAATGATAATAGAGGTGTGGAGACAAAATCTTAAGTCTAAAGGGTTCAGGTTGAGTAGGAGTAAGACAGAGTATTTGGAATGCAAGTTTAATGATGCGAGGCTGGAGAATGAGGTGGTTGTGAAGTTGGAATCACAGGTGGTATGTAAGAGGGATAGTTTCAAGTATCTCGGGTCCGTTATTCAGGGTAACGGTGAGATTGACGAGGATGTCTCGCACCGTATTAGGGCGAGATGGATGAAGTGGAAGCTCGCTTCGGGGGTGTTGTATGATAAGAAGGTGCCGCCCAAGCTTAAAGGCAAATTCTACAGGGTGGCAGTCCGTCCGGCCATGTTGTATGGAGCGGAGTGTTGGCCAGTTAAGAACTCCCACATTCAA
>JAPEIP010000010.1:184822011-184862534 GCA_026120095.1 Capsicum chinense
GTGTGAGAGGCTAGCTTTGGAGGGTTTTAGGCGGGGTAGGGGTAGGCCGAAGAAGTACTGGGGAGAGGTGATTAGGCGGGACATGGAGCAGTTACAGCTCACTGAGGACATGACCCTAGATAGGAAGATCTGGAGGACGTGAATTAGGGCAAAAGACTAGGGTCAGTTTAGGTCGCTAGTGTAGGGAATTACTTGGTGGGGGTATTATTCTTGTAATGATACCTTGTTTCATGCTTTATTATGAATTTGTTTACTTTTCTCTGTTTACTATTACTTGTGGGAGTCATATTTATGTTATGCCATCTTGTTCCATGCTTTACTATGAATTTATTTAGTATTCCGTGTTTCGAGCTGGGGGTCTATCAGAAATAGCCTTTCTACTTCTTTAGAGTTAGAAGTATGGACTGCGTAAATCTTACCCTCCCCAGACCTCACTATGTGGGAATACACTAGGTTTGTTTGTTGATGTTGATTATCTCAAAAAACCAATCAGGGTTTGTGAAGGGGAGGAATAAAATTGAAAAATGTGTTGTTAGCTCAAGAAACTATTGCAGATATAAGAAAGAAGGGTAAGCCGGCAAATGAGGTAATTAAGCTTGATATGGAAAAAGCTATTAATAGGGTGAATTGGCATTATTTAATTAAAGTGTTATTAATTAAACATGGGTACCTCTAGCTCTGTTCTAATTTCCATCGAGTGCTGCTCGACGATTTGTTTCCTGTCTTTGCTCAACAGCTCTGCCTCCTTAGCTACCCGCTGAGCTTCTTCCATTGCCCTCCTCTCGGTTTTAGCTTGAGCTAAAAGCTCACCAGTTTGTCAATCAATAATATCCCTCCTTCAGGAGGAGGGAGAGGTACAACATCACAAACCCCTTCAAGAATATCATCTTTTTTCTGTTCCAGCATCTTACTAGGTGTTTGTAGGATCCTCTCTGGATTCAGATTCATTGAGAGTAAGGGATTACCTCCACCCTATGTGTGAGGCATACACCTGAGTATACCCAACTAAGAATAAAAGCAAAAAGAAAACCTAAATACCGCAACAACATTAAACACAAATCAACACCGCATTCCCCGACAACGGCGCCAAAATTTGGTGAAGTCTAAGCTACACCTTCTCTCAGAAGATGATACAGTCGCTACCAAATATAGTAATCCAACAAAGGTTGGGGTCGAATCCCAAGGAAATATATGGAATTGTGGTTCTCAGCTATTGTAATCAATGAGCGAAACTGGAAAAGTAAATGGGGGTTTTTGAATATCAATGTCGAACAAATGGCGAATATTAACTTCGATTGTAATCAGTCATAGGTGAACACTAGGATTTTGTTCTCCCTGGATTCTCAACTCCATAGGCTTATCGTCCTTTGTTGATCCAACTCGATACCTTGCATGCAGAATCAATAAGGTATGTACTTTCTACAGTCTTTTGGACGAGCAGCCTTCACCTTTTGAGACCAGGATGTCACCTTACGAACCTTTATCTTGATCCTAGTTAACTATTACCTTTTGAGTCGCTAGTTATTAGATGAAAAATAACCATCTTATGTAGATAAAACCTAGTAGCACGGATCAATAGTTAAACTCCAAATTATTGTTGTCATTATCTTTTCCTAGTCATTACTCCTCTTTTGGAGTATGTATCAATAATCTTGACGGGATACTAATGTGTGCACTCATTAAAAAAACTATTAAAGCAAAGATAATACAATGCATGCATGGATATCAATTTAAAACAACAGTAGCGCTTCCACTACTTCGTCAATTCGAGAGGGTTTCTACAACCCTAGCTAAGGGTTTTTAGCCACTCATGCTTGTGAAGTAATCAACAACATTCATGATTGAAAGAATACAAGTAAAAACCCAAAACCATAACTGAGATAATCAACCAAAATCAATACAAGAGAATTCCAAGACTAAAATTGAATCTTGCAATCAAAATATATTTGTGAGTATCAAGAGTGCATAGCTTTTACTAAAAACACATAAGGGGTATTTATAGTACATGAGAAAACCGTAAAACCAAATCCCAGATGAAATAGGAGAAAAAAGGGTCGGTGGCTACTTGTGGTACCTACATGCACCCTGGCCTCGAGTGCATGTGGTATATGCTGCCTGTAGGGTGGGTGCATGTAGTGACCGCATGTGCCCGGACCGAAAAATCCTGCAGGTTAGCTCTCGATATTATGGACTTCTGACACATGCTTTGCCTACATGTTGTCCATATATGCTACATGCGGTCCGCATGTTGA
This sequence comes from Capsicum chinense, assembly GCA_026120095.1. Lineage (NCBI taxonomy): Eukaryota > Viridiplantae > Streptophyta > Magnoliopsida > Solanales > Solanaceae > Capsicum > Capsicum chinense. The sequence goes on from JAPEIP010000010.1 coordinate 184,824,264, forward strand.
CTTAGCATGTATTGGGAGTTTTTTTTTTAGCTTTTATTCAATTCCCGCACATGCTGTGATCACGATCAATTCAGAAAGTGTCCTGAACATCCATAATTGCTCCTATAAGTAACCAAAAATACCTTTTTCATCCTTTTCACAAACTTAGCATCCAAAATATGATTTATTGCAAAACATACCCAAAATGCATGATATCTAACAAAACAACCTCAGAAACTTGCATATTTTCACAGTTGTAAGCGTCGAAAGTGTTATATTTCTATATCACATCAACACCCTCAACTTAGAACATTTGTATGTCCTCAGGCAACAAAACACAACAAAACTAAACTATACTAAACATGACACTTAATTAAGAGAATCTAGGTTATTCAAGGCAGTCAGTCAACACTTTAAGCTCAAAACACAACACCCCTACCTATCTTACTTTTCAAAACCAAATGTATAAAAACATGAAGCACAACAATGTGACACAATGGGATCAAGGTGTGACATTACATTAGCAATAGACAACCATGCATATGTACAAGTTACACTACCCAAAACAAGCAAGCAGCTAGCAAATTGACTCATGTGCCCTCACAATAAAGATATCTCACTCACTCATATGAAATAATCCATGTTAATGCAGGGACAGTCAAGAGACACATTTAAAAGAGAAGTTCCAATCAATATGCATCAAATACCATAGGCTTGCCCTTATTTTCTTCACCTTTGCATTCAAACAGTCAAGTTAGGATCACTATAGGACTTTTCTCGGCTTGTAATGTAGGCTTGAGGGCTGGTATGGTTCATATGGACATATCAATTGACTAAGCCTCCTTGGCACTACACTAACCGTAGGGTCTCACTTACTAGCCAATTTCCTTTTTATTCCACCCTTATTTCTCCCTTTTTATTATTTTATTGCACATTCAGGTTAGGTGTGGTCTTTTATTCTTTCTTTTTCATTTTTTCATAATTTTTCTTTTTCTTTTTCTATTTCCTTTCTTTTGGCTACCTCACCCAGTCCTACTAACTTTTTCTCTTAGTTTACCTTTCGACATACTCAGTTTACACTATGCACCCTTATGATAGCCATCCTCAACTAAGGCATTTTGCTTAAGTTGAGGTGCACGATGTCCAAGGAGGAGCAGGGACAAAAAAGGTTCATTGTAATCCAAATAGAAAGGTGAATAGGTAAAACAAGAAAAATAGGCTACAAGACTTGAAACAGGAATCAAGAGATACTATTTCACATAGGGAAGGTCACTTAGGCTAAAAGTGGACTAGAATCTAAAACGGCCTATGATCCTTTCCTAATTGACTATCCTTCAACCTAGGCAAGACTAACTAGGCAAGTTCTGAATCCAACACACAAAGGGAATTCAGTAGCATCTCGCACACACATAGCACAGACTCAATATCACAAGCTACTACTCATCCGGTTCATGCAATTGTTAGCCAGTGACTATCATATCCCTAATCCTAATGCCATAACAAGATCCACAATGTTCACATATATATACATTCACACAATTGTAAAACACAAATTTTGAAGGGGTATCATTTTTCTCAAATATCAATAAAAACATAGCAACTGCCCTAAATACTTAAAAACTTCCTAATTACACAAAAACACAATACAATACAAAACAAAACACAGTATGAAACAAATTATCCTAGACATGCCAAACCTACAACCATACAGTAACTGTCATGAAAAGAAACACGGCAACAAAAACCAGCGGCAGCTATGGTATACCCCACCCCCAACTAAAACATTTTTCATTGTCCTCAATACGTATAAATAATACAAAACAAAGGAAAGTGAGAACATACCTAGGACACACTAAGCATTTGCGTCCTGAGCATCCCCAGATCGGGGATATAAGCTTGCGGGGATGGGGGCAGTGGTGGTGGTGGTGCACTACTAGAAGATGCACCCACTACTATCGCATTATGCCTAACCCTCTTAATGACTGTAGAATCCATTGAATCATGTCCGGCCTTTTTAACGGCCTGATCATATGGTATATCAAGATTTTGCAAGTCTCTTATGTGACCTTTCTTAGTCCTAACTGCGGAGACCTCCTCATCGTCCTCTTCAAATAATCAAAATATCTAGGTGTACACAAAGGTGATATCTAGACCACTGGGGGTATGACTGATGTGGCATGGAAACACAACACTTTCGATGCATAAAACCATAAATTTATATGTGAACTTAGGGTATTTTGTTAGATGTGATGCACTTTGGTGTAAATTACAGGTAAAACAGGTCTACAATAGTATTTGAACAAAGAGAGTAAAAAGACCAACTCTGATCAGCATACAAGTCAGCTCCTGAGTCGTAACCATCCGATGCGACACATATGTTGAATTGTATGAATAGCAGAACCAAAAGTAGAATGAAGAAGCTAAGTATGAGGAAGACAAAACACAAGTATACCAGTCGCAAGACAGGATACGAGTCATATACGAAAGTCATAAGAATAACAGAACGTAAGCTACCATCCAGAAGTTGAAGTGTCAAAAGTATACGAGTCAAAAGTCTGAGTACAACTGGTATAGGTATGGCATATACAAACCAGTGTTCAAGACTTGGAAAGACTGAAGTCCCAGGTGGATACGAATGGAAGACATGAGTTGTACACTCAGGTACGACTCGTACGAAGAAGTCATGCTGATAGAACATTGAAACCTTGGGAAGATCAGGAACCGAAATCGATATGAGAGGGCAGGGTATGACTCATATTGAGCCGATATGAGTGAAGATCGATTCGTACCGACTACTGACATTACTTTACCTTTCCTATTTTTATTAGGATTTTGGTTATTTTTGAGATACTGTAAATACCCTAGGGTTTATCTATTATTAGGTTAAGTTCTATTACACCTTCTTACGTACTTTTACATATTACTACCATACTTTACAATTATTTTTGAGATCTTAGGGTTTTACTCAATTAAAGACTTTGGAGTTTAATCATCTTTTTCTTGTGCAATTGATTTCATGAGCCTTTCATTGATAATCATGGTTTCTTGCACAAACATGAACGGCTAATCTCTTTAGCTAGGTTTGTGGGAAGACTGGCGAATTGGCTACATAGAGGAAGTGTGAGATTCAATTATTCTAGGGTTTCTGCATGTATCTTAATCTTCTCTGTAAAAATTAATTTCAAGTATTTGTCGTACCTTGAGATAGCCTGTATTCGCATCCATTCGATAACCAAGGAGTTTGCGATTGGGAAAAAAAGTTAAGATAGTGATTTGGGATTTTTACCTTCACCTTTTAGTCCCCGCATCTTATATTATCACTTGATCCTACCCTAACAAGTGTAACTGAGGCCATATCATGAGGCAACAACAAAACACCCTGAGACTTACACAATTTATTTTTGAGGTTACCCGACAGTTTATAAGACATATCTTGTAGGCTTTGTATGCAAAACAACAAAACTATTGGATTGATCACGAGAAATTTATGGAGTTAAGAAGTCAGGGGGAACACAAACCTAGCGTTCATCTCATATTGATTACAACTTAAAAGCACTCAAAATCTGGTTACTATTTGTGATTGATAACAACATCCACGCATTTACTTTCCAGTACTACTCATGGATTATAGCAAGATAAGCAACTATTCATGTTTTCCCTATGGGATCGACCCCAACCTTGTTGGGTTATTATATTTGCAATCGGCCGCATTATACTTCTAATTGGAGTGTAGTTTTGTGTGACATCAAATTTTGGCACCATTGTAGGGGAAGACGGTTTGAGTAGTGAATTGAATTGGTGAAGTTCGTGAGTTTTTTTTTGTTTTGTTTTTGCTTTGGCATACATCGATGTATGCCAAGTACTAAGAGTAAAGGAAATCCCTTGCTCCCATTTGATCCAGAACCAGAGAGAATCCTTCAAACTTCGAGAAGGATGACAGGACAAATTCATAAAGGGGATCAAGATCCCCCCACCTGTAGATCCAAATGTGGCACTCCCGCATGCTCCATTAGATCCACAAAATATTGCAGACTTACAAACATAACAATTGTTGGAGTAAGAACATAGTGAAGAAGAAGAAGAAGACAGACTTGCTGCAAAGGCCGCAGTAGCTCAGTAGACTAGCAATGCCGAGATAGGTTGTTGATCATCGAGTTCAAAAAGGCAGGGCTTCATTAATTCTGGAATATCAATACTTAGACCCATATAAGGAAGATGATGAAGATCTATGGTATATTGATCCTACTGAGTCTAAGTCATTGTTCCTCCCTCATTAGCCCCTAATGTGAAGTTTGATATCACTAGTGCTATGATCTTGAATCTGAAGGGTGTATTTTTGGGTACAACTAAGGATGATGCAAACATGTACCTAACAAATTTTCTCAGGATCTGCACAAATTATAATATTCCAGGGGTTAATCAGGAAGCATTGAGATTGAGGTTGTTTCCATTTTCGTTGATAGGTGAAGCATTACTATGGCTAGGGGAACTTCTAAGAGGTTCTATCACTACTTATCATGATTTGAAGACACGGTTTCTGAGTAAATTCTTCTGTTACAGTTGAAGAATGAAATTTACAATTTCAAATAACTACCTGCAAATTCTATGTATGAGGCGTGGTTTCGATTCAAGAAGAAGCTTAGCATGGTACCAAATCATAGAATTAGAGGATCTAACTTGTCTGAGATCTTTTATCGATCATTGAATGATAGTTCAAGATCAATGATAGATACTATTTTAGGAGAAACATTTATGGGTCTTCGTTGGGAAGCTGCACAGGAAATGCTTGATGATATTGCGATTACCAATAGAGGATGGCATACTCGAGATTCAGAATATGGTGGTGGTACATATGCTATTAGAGCAATAAATACTTATGGAGAAGCGAACGACATAGTAGCACAAGAGGTGGCACAGTTTCGTACAGATATTAGGTTGCTTAAGAAATAATTTTTGTCAATGAATGCTGAAATAGTGAATGCAGTTGTGGCACAAGGGTCTACTTCCAAACTATTCTAGATCAAATTTGAAGAAGAGTCAAGTATCTTGATTGTAAATTAGTGGATTTCCGATCCCAAGGGCAAAGGAATTAAGGTCTGAACTATTATAATGATAGATACAAAGATAGAAGTAGAGACAGAGATGGTGATTGGCGGCATAAAGATGTCAATAAGGAGAAGAGTGACAAATACATTTCATCAAGTAGTTGAGATACAGAGTCCAGAATAGAGGCCCTTTTGGCCAAGCTAGTCAAAAGGGCAAGAAATTCAAGAGAACTGCTTGAAGGATATCAAAGTTGATCTGTCAGGATTGAACCAGAAATTTGAATCACATGCTAAAATAATCAAGCAGTTGGAGCAGTAGTTTGGTCAGATATCAGCCACAGTGAATCAGAGACAACGTGGCACTCTTACAAGCAATACAGTGGTAAATCCCAGAAATGATAGTCAATGCCATGCCATTACCACTTGGAGTGGTAAAGTTACTTCAGACCCACATATACCCATAGTTGATGAGAAAAAGAGTGAAGATAAAATGATTGATGTTGGGAGAAGCAGCAAGCAGAATAGAGAAGAAGAGAAGGCTGTAGAGCCTATGCTAAAGCCCATTCCAAGACCATTTCCTCCCTATTCACAAAGATTGAGAAAGAAACAAGAAGAAGGTAAGTATCAGAAATTTTGTCTATGTTAAAAGAGTTAACTTTCAACATATCGCTTGTAGAGGAATTAGAGCAGATAGTAGCATATGCAAAATTCATGAAGGATTTTATCACCAAGAAAAGGTCAGTCAGTTATAATCCAGTTGATAATATTCATCATTGCAGTGCTGTAGTTACTAGATCTTTGGTAGAGAAGAAGGGGGACCTTGGCACTTCCACAATACCTTGCATTTGGGTCTTTCAGCTTCACTCGAGCACTATGTGATTTAGAGGCTAGCATCAACCTCATGCCCGTTGCTATATTCAAGCAGTTGGGGTTGGGATCTCCCAAATCAACTACCATGAGACTAGGGATGGCAGACAAAACAGTGAAGAAGCCTGTTGGTATCCTTTATGATATTTTGGTAAAAGTGTCTTTTTTTATATTTCCCACTGATTTTGTTATATTAGATTATGAAGTGGATTTTCAAGTTCTAATTATTTTGGGAAGAACATTTTTGGCTACAGGTAGGATGCTGATTGATCTTGAGAAAGGACATCTGATGTTGCGACTCATCAATGAACAGGTGACATTCAATGTATGTAAATCTATGAAGCATCCTGACAAATTGAAAGTAGTATCTGTGATTGATGTAGATGAGGAGACAGATGTATTTCATGATGTTGATGTAGTTACTATGTGGGATAATGTTTCTGATATGGTTGTTCCTATTGAAGAGAGGCTAGGTGTCGAAGCTCTTCCAACTATGATCATGAATTTTGACTCTGATAGTATTGAGGAGTATGAGGAGTTAGTTAGTGCACTGCATGGGAATGGTTATAATTATGCACCAAAGAAGCTTGATATAGATTTAAAGAATTGAACCACTGCACCTACTCGCCCATCCATTGAGTAAACACTAGTGTTAGAGTTGAAAGCCCTCCCATCTCACTTGTCGTGTGCATTTTTGGGGGCTTTGACGGTTATTATTGCAGCTGATCTAAGATAGGCAGAAATTAAAGCATTATTGTCAGTATTGCGGAGATTCAAGAGGGCCATTGGATGGCCCATTGTAGATATTGTGGGTATTCCGCCTGCTTTGTGTACTCATAAATACAACTTGAACTGGATTATGTTCCATCAGTGTCAACTCAATTCTCCTATGCAGGAGGTGGTGAAGAAAGAAATAATCAAGTGGTTGGATGCTGGTGTAGTGTATCCCATTGTTGATAGCAAGTGGTTCAGTCTGGTATAATGTGTTCCAAAGAAAGGTAGAATTATTGTAATGCCTAATGAGAAGAATGGACTAGGGCCTATGAGGCTAGTCACTGGATGAAGAGTATGCATGGATTATAGAAAATTGAATGCATGGACCCAGAAGGACCATTTTTCTATGCCTTTCATGGATCAAATGTTAGACAGGTTAGCAGGCAGGGGATGGTATTATTTTCTTGATGGGTACTCAAGCTACAATCAGATCACTATTGCACCTGAGGACCAAGAGAAGACTATTTTTGCATGTCCCTATGGGACCTTTGCATTTAAGCATATGCCATTTGGGTTGTGCAATGCCCCAACCATATTTTAGGAATGCATGATATTTATTTCTCTAATATGGTCGAAGACACCATTGAAGTGTTTATGGATGATTTTTCATTTTCTGGTAATTCTTTTGAAGATTGCCTAAGGCAATTGGTAAATGTTCTCCAAAGGTGTGAAGAATGCAACTTGGTGCTTAATTGGGAAAAGTGTCATTTCTTGGTCAAAGAGGGAATTATGCTTGGGCATAAGATTTCAGAGAGAGGCATAGAGGTTGATCGAGCAAAGATTTAGGTGATTGAAAAATTACCTTACCCAATTTCTATGAAGGGAATTCGAAGTTTTCTAGGGCATGCAAGATTTTATAGACGATTTCTCGAGGACTTCTCAAAGATTGCAAGCCCTCTTTGCAAGCTTCCTTAAAAGGAGGTAAAATTTAATTTTGATGATGCATGTAAGAAGGCTTTTGAAAGCCTAAAAGAGAAGTTGGTGACTTCACCAATCATTATGTCTCCCGATTGGTCCTTACCTTTTGAGATTATGTGTGACGCTACTAGGATAATGGAAAGAAAAGATCATTCATACCATCTACTATGCTAGTAAGGCATTAAATCCTGCTCAAAATAAATATACCATGACAGAGTAAGAGTTATTGGCAGTGGTTTTTGCCTTTGAAAAGTTTAGATCTTACTAGATTGGGACAAAGGTGATTGTGCACACAGATCATTCGACATTGTGGTACTTAATGGCTAAGAAAGATGCAAAGTCTAGGCTTATCCGTTGGGTGTTGTTGTTGCAAGAATTTAATTTTGAGGTAAAAAATAGAAAAGGCATAGAAAATAAAGTTGCATATCACTTGTCTAAACTGGAGGAAGAAGCTATGCTGAAGGTTGCTGAGGGATTGGAGATTAATGGAAGTTTTCCAGATGAACAGATATTGGCAGCTTCCCAAGATTTAATTCCATGGTTTGCAGATTATGCAAATTACTTAGCAAGCGATCTAGTCCCAGAAGATCTTTTATATCAGCAAAGAAAGAAGTTCATGCACGAGGTAAGAAAATTTTTCTGGGATGAACCTTACTTCTTTAAGATTTATGCAGATGGAATCTTTCGCAGATGTATACCTGAGGTAGAGATGATAAGCATACTTAAAGCTTGTCATTCATCACCAGTTGGGGGTCATCATGGAGGGTCTTGCACAGCTCATAAGATAAGCAATGCGGCTACTATTGGCCGACCATATACAAAGATGCTCATGACTATGTTGCTGCTTGTGATCAATGTCAGCGACAAGGTACTATTTCTAGAAGACATAAATTACCGATGACCCCTATTTTAGAATTAGAAGTGTTTGATTTATGGGGTATAGAATTCATGGGACCTTTTGTGAGTTCATGTGGAATAAAGTACATACTTGTGGATGTTGACTATGTTTCAAAGTGGATGGAAGCAATTGTGTTGCCTAACAATGAAGCAGGGAGTGTCACTGTATTTTTTAGAAAGAACATCTTTTCTTGATTTGGTATGCCAGGTGCTATTATTAGTGACGGAGGGTCACATTTTTGCAATCATCTATTCATGAGTCTGCTTGAAAAATATGGAGTAAACCACAAGGTGGTAACACTTATCATTCGCAGACTAGTGGACAAGCTGAAGTATCCAATAGAGAAATCAAATCCATATTGGCAAAGACTGTGAATGCTAACGGGACTGATTGGGCAAGAAAGTTAAATGACGCATTATGGGTTTACCACACAGATTACAAGACACCCAGAGGTGCTTCACCTTATCAGTTGGTGTATGGAAAAGGTTGCCATTTACCAATTGAGCTTGAGCATAAGGCACTGTTGGCATTAAAGAAGCTGAATTTAGAGTGGAAGTATGCAACAAAATCAAGGTTGAATAACATCAATGAGTTGGATGAATTCCGACTTCGGGCATATAAAAGTTCAATGCTTTACAAGGATAAGATGAAATTGCATCTTGACCACAATATTGAGAAAAGGGTATTTGAAAAAGGCGACCAGGTGCTACTATACAATTCCAAGCTATATTTATTTCCAGGTAAGTTAGAGTCGAGGTGGCATGGTCTATTCACAGTAACAAAAGACTTTCCCTATGGTGCTTTAGAACATAAGAGGGCTGGTGATCGGCCATTCAAGGTAAAAGGACAAAGAGTAAAGCACTATGTGAAAAATATAGAAGAGGTAAAAGAAGTAGTTGATATTGACCTTGATGAAGTCCGAGTAATCAAGGTAGCTACGTCGTGCCGCAACATTAAATCAAGCGCTTCTTGGGAGGCAACCCATGTTTTTGTACTTATTTCATTTGTAGGGTAATATGTTTGTTCAACGTGCAGGACTAAGGAATGGAAACAAAATCCAGAGAAGGTAACAATGTACTCATACAGACTTTTTACGAGTCGTATCTATATGGTACAACTCGTAAGTAGGAGTCGTATTGACCTGGGAGAAAAATTAGAACCATCCAAAATTTTCTGGAATGATATGATTCTCAGAACAAGTTGTACCCTCAAGGTACGATTCGTCACCTTGAGTCGTACCCACTCCAGAAACCCAGGTAAGATCCAGGCCTATACGAGTTAAAGAAATGACCCGTAAGCCTGGGTACGAGTCTTATACACAACTCATACCCAAGCTTACTAGGTCAATTCTCGGGTTAACCCAGCCCAAGACCTTAATTAAAAGAAAAGAAAGGGCACCGAATACACCATCTCGTACTCGAACCATTTTTCACTCAAATTCTAAACTCCAATCCACGAAATCAAAGTGTTTTCAACTAAATTTAACTACCAACAACTTCAAAATCTTTAAATTTGTGTAATTTAAACTCGAATTTAGAGGAAATAGGATTCAAAATCGTGAACTCATATTCTTGACTCACCAAGTAAGTTTCACGGCTCATTTTTTCTACTTTATAAGTTGAAATGAGTAGTATTTGATCGTGTAGACTTAATTCAAAGTAGAATTGCTACAATTATTGATTTGTTGGTACCCTAGCTTCGATATTGTTGTTGAAAATTGAAAATAGGGATAGAGCTAGGGTTAGGAGAAATGAATTTGAGTTGTGTGTGGGGGTTACAATGTTGGAAATATCTGAATATAGTAGTGGGTACATTGGGAATTTCCTTAGAGTCAAACGTTGAAGTTGGACTTCCATGTTGCAGTGGATATGAGACTTTTTATGTCTCGTACCCATCGTTACGGGAGTCATAATGGGACTCGTGTACCCACCGACAACATGGAAGTTTAACAAATTTAAAGTTCTGGAATGGATACGACTCAACCATATGAGTCGTATCCAATCTACACAACTCGTGCACACTAATCAAACCTATCTGGGAAGAATTAAAATAGAATAACTATTTTTTATTTGCTTACGACTATTGATCACGAGTCATACCCAGCCGGTATGACTGATAAGGAGGATTCATAAGCTGACTAGTAAACAAAGGTCATGCACTGTCTAAGATATGACTCGATCATACAAGTCATACCCAGTGGTTACGATCGGTAGCCACCACTCGTACCCAAATCAGATAAGGCACATTGAACTTTAGTTTTAAATTTTTTCTTTTCTTCCTTTTCTTAGTTAGTAATAATAGTGTATTTGTAGGAATTATGCCTCCAAAGAATGCCTCCTCGTCCAAACTAAGTGCTAAAAAGATAAACAAGCAAGCACTGGTGGAAAGCAAGAATCCAGTGAGTTCGAATATGATACCATATCTGAAAGCAGTGGAGAAGAGTATGACGAAACCTCAACAAAAAAAATGCTAAAAAAGGGAAAACCCCTGCTAAAACTAAGGGGAAGAAAGTGGTTCCCCAAGAGTCGGATTCACCACTACCAAAGGGGTCAAGAAGGAAAAATATGACTATTTCGCTGCCTCATACACCACAGTCGGTTGATGACGATGATGATGATGAAGAGGAATCTAGCTCAGCAGAGGCTAGATCTGAAGAAGCTCAGGGTCCCGAGGTTGATGCTACCCCGATAGACAGATAGGACCCCCCACTCACATTTACCACTACTCTAGTGCCCATCATTGAACGATGGGGGTACCCACGCACGCAAGAGAGATTTAACACAAGATTGTTCCATCTACCGAGTGGTAAGATAAAAAGGATGATATATCCGGAGAGGAGAATAACGACTACTGGGATGGCTGAATTACCCGAGTTTGTAGAGCAATTCAGGAATTATGGATTACGATGGATGATGAGAGCGCTTGGGAGATACAGTGAAGTTCTAGTCTGTGAGTTCTACATAGCCTATAAGGGTGAGCTGTGAAGGTAATACCCACAGGGCCAATTCTGGAAGGGTGGTGAGCCTATCACATCCTCATGATTCGAGGAGTTTGAGTTGATATCTCAAACCAGTACTATTGAGAGGTTTGTGTATGGTCTGAAATATTAAGCTTCGGCCGACGCAATAGAGATGGACTACAGAATGGCCGAGATGAGAAAGATAACTAAACAGATGTTGGGTTCTGCAGATAAAATGGTAATGTTTAGATGGATTACGGAGCGGATAGCTTCGAATAGTGTGCATACTATTTGGGTTGAAGGTGGTATTGGAGATTCACAGTAGATAAATAAGGGTTCCCTCAACTTTGAGGGTAAAGCTTAGTGGACACTAGCCCGGCACAAGATGTGTCCGACGACAGTAGATGATGTTTTGAGCTCAGTTCAGGCGGCTATGATAGCCGGTTTTCTAGCTAATTATGCATTCGATGTTGGTGAGTTCCTAGCCTAAGAGATAATAGATAGAGTAGTTGGAGGGCAGAAGGCATTACTGCCTACCCTTGCATAATCATACAGATTTTCCTGGTAGCGGGAGTTATGAAGCTCCCTAGGATAGACGAGATGATTGAGGCTCGGAGGACGTTTGACATCGAGTTGATTTGAGATGTGGCCAACCCCTTGGCCCGACCAATTATAGAGGCAGTAGATGATATGGCGGGATAGTTCCCACAGGATGATCCTGCCTCAGTTGAGGCAACTGAGACAGGAGCACAGACTGAGGGCACCCATATCGATGAAGTGGGTACTTCTAGTGCCCCACCACCAGTCTAGTCTATGATACCTAGGCTGCAGGGTATGCTTCTACGTATCATGATGATCTCCCAGGCTGCATGGACCGAGGTAGTGACTCAGTTAGCTACACTTATTGCGAAGGTAAGTCATATAGAAGGCGAAGTATAAACTTGGATGGACTGGCAGTTTGAGGTGCTGGATAGGTAAGTCCAAGAGTGCCTAGATATATTGAGTTGAGAATTACTCGATAGTTGGGTAGTGGGCAGACACCTAATATTGCTGATGTCAGGGCTGAGATGGCTTAAATAAAGAAGATGGTCGCAGATCTGTCTGAGAGGTCGGTGGTTGCGAAGCTAATAGTGGAGACAGTGATTCCTACAGTCGAGGTGCCTAATATTTAGGCAGACCCGACCGATGGACAAGTTGAGGACACCAAAGAACAAAAAAAGAGAGGAAAAGAAAGAAGAGAAAAGATAAAGTTGCTGAGAAGAAGGCCACACGCGAGAGTATCTAATATGAGCGGGACCACGAGACAAGGGTTCATGAGATGGCTACTGGAGTTGGTGGATCGAGAGCTTCGATTTTTGTTGTTGAGGGGGCGAATATTGTTCCCCTGTCTTCTGATTTAGTCCCAGTTATTAGGACAGTAGCTGATGAGAGTGGGACCCGACCTGAGGGCGCACGTTTTGATGCTTGAGCATCTAGTTATAACCCTTATCCTTACTTTATTTATTATTTACAGCACTGGGGATAGTGCGATGACCTTTAGTTGGGGGTGGGGGTTATTCCAAAAATTTTAGGAGTAGCTGACCGATATAGCTAAAATTGAAAGCTTGTTATGGCTTATAGGTTTGATACGGGCAGCTAAGATAGGAAGTAGATCAGCGCACCTATGGCAGCAGATATTTTTTATTTGATTATGATTTTGAGGATTTTGAAAAATTTCAGGTTGTATTGAAAGATTTTTTGTTTTAATTGATTTTTAAGTTTCGATTGTTGAAACAATGCTAATTTTATATGTTGAATTGTGAGAAATGGTACCCCCTCAAAAAATTTTGTTAAATAATTGCGTAATTTATATACTTGTGTAAGACTGTTGTGCATCTAATAATGGCATTAGGATTAGGGATAGAACTGTTAGGTACAAAACAGTTGCACAGTTAGACAACTAGTACTTAGTAGTGTAGCCCTGTGCAAGTGTGTGTAAGGTTTACTGAGTTCCCAGTTGTGTTGGAATCTACAACTTACCTAGTTGCTTTTACCTAGGTCTAGGATAGTCAGGTAGGAGATGATCATATGCCTTGTTGTATGAGTCCACTTAAGCCCAAAATGCCCTAACCAAATGAATAAATCCCTTTGATCCAAATATATGAGCCTTTATAGACCAATTTTTCTTGTTACAACTATCACCTTCCCATTTAACTTACAATGAACCTACTTTGGTCCTGATCCTCTTGTGGACACTATGCACCTCAACTTAGGCAAATCGCCTAAGTTGAGGGTGGCTATTACAGGGGTGAGTAAGAGAAAAATGAGTATGAAGATAATAGGTAAAAGAAAAATAGTTAAAACATGGGCAGTTGTGATGAAAAGAAAAGAAAGAAAAGTGCAATGTATAGCATAGGAAAAAAGAATAACAAAAATAAGTGATCGAAAGCCACATAACCCAATTAAAATGTGCTTAAAAGAAAAAGGGAGACATAAGAGTAGAAACAAAAGAAAAAGGGAAAGTACGTGGACCCTGAGAATGGCGTAGTGTCCAGGAGGCTTAGTCACTGAATGAATCTCAAAAGATATCATACCATCCCCAAGCCTACGTTACAAGCCAAATAAATTCCTATAGTGATCCTTCTATGACTATCTGACAACTTAGGAAAAGAGCGTAAGGGCAAGCCTATGTTATTCTATGCTCACCGGTGATACTTCTTTGTGAGTGAGAGAGCCATTCGTTATATCCCTTAAAAGATTGGTTTATCTATCTAAAGAGTGAATGGGATTTCCTTGACTGTGAGCGCACATTGGTTATGCTGCTAAGTTGCTAGATTGTTTGACGAATGTAAACTATATCTATGCCCACATTTTTATTGCTAATGTAATGCCATCATTTGGATCCCTCATGCTTCCACGCGTGCTAAATTGTCATACACAACTGTGTTTTGTAGAGTAGAGTTAAGAGGGGAACCACAAGATTGAAATTTAATTCAAAATCACTGATGGGTTGCTTGATATCTTCCCATTTAAGCATCAACTTCATACTAGAAAATTGTATTTGGTTTGGTTTGCCTGAGGACATGCAAAAGTTTAAGTTGAGAGTGTTGATATGGCATGGAAACACGACACTTTCGATGATTAAAATCGTGAATTTATGTGTGAACTTAGGGTATTTTGTTGGATATGATGCACATTGGTGTGAATTTCAGGTTAAACAGGTCTACAACAGTATTTGAACAAAGAGAGAAGAAAAAGACCAACTCTGATCAGCATACGAGTCAGCTGCTGGGTCATAATCATCCAATCAACTCGAATGCTGAATCGTATGAATAATAAAACCAAAAGCCAAATGAAAGAGCTAAGTATAAGGAACAAACAACTCAAGTATCCCAGTAGTAAGCCAGGATACGAGTTGTATACAGAAGTTGCAAGCATAACAGAACGTAAGCTACCATCCAGGAGTTGAAGAGTCGGAAGTCAGAGTACAACTCGTATAGGGATGTCGTATACAAACCAGCATTTAAGACATGGAAAGACTAAAGTCCCAGGTGTATACAGATGGAAACATGAGGTGTACACTCAGGTACGACTCGTATGAAGAAGTCGTGCTAAATAGAAAGTTGAAACCTTAGGAAGATCAGGCACTGGATTGATACGAGAGGGTAGGGTGTGACTCGTATTGAGCCAATACGAATGAAGGTCGAGTTGTACAAACTGCCGACATTACTTTACCTTTTCCGTTTTTATTAGGTTTTTTGGTTATTTTTGAGATACTACAAATATCCTAGGGTTTATCTTTTATTAGGTTATGTTCTATTACACATTCTTACGTACTTTTACATATTACTACAATACTTTACAATTGTTTTTGAGATCTTAGGGTTTTATTCAATTAAAGACTTTGGAGTTTAATCATCTTATTCTTGTGCAATTGATTATATGAGATTTTCATTGATAATCTTGGTTTCTTGCACAAACATGAGCGGCTAATCTCCTTAGCTAGCGTTCTGGGAATCCTGGCAGATTAGCTACGTAGAGAAAATGTGAGATTCAACTGTTCTAGGCTTCTGCATGTATCTTAATCTTCTTCACAATAATTAATTTCAAGTATCGGTCGTATCTTGAGCTAGCCTGTATTCGCATCCATTCGATAACCAAGGAGTTAACAATTGAAAAAAGAAGTTAAGACAGTGATTTGGGATTTCTACCTCCACCTTTTAGTCCCTGCATCTCATCATATCACTTGATCCTACCCCCGACAAGTGTAACTAAGGTCGTAGCAAAGGGAAATAAGGCAATACCCTGAGACTTACCCGGTAAAGGGTGAAATTTATCTTCAAGCTTACCCAATAGTTGATAAGACTTATCTTGTAGGCTTTGCATGCAAAACAACAGAACAGTTGGGTTGATCATAAGAAATTTACGGAGCTAAGAAGCCAGGGGTAACACAAACCTAGCATTCATCTCACATTGATTACAACTTAAAAGCACTCAAGATCTGGTTACTATTTATGATTGATAACAAAATCCCCCCATTTACTTTCGTGTACTGCTCGTGGATTATAGCAAGACAAGTAACTATTCATGTTTTTCCTGTGGGATCGACCCCAACCTTGTTGGGTTATTATATTTGCAATCGGCCACATTATACTACTAATTGGAGTGTTGTTTTTGGCGACATCAATGGCTAAAAGAGTGGCTACAACATGGTTCTCTATGAGGGAGCGTACCTCAGCTTGCAATATATCCATCTCCTCCATTATCTGGGCTAGATCTGGTGCCTCTGTCTCAGTAAATTGGGTTGTAACCCATCTCTCAAACTCATCAAGACATGCTTATAAGTCAGCACGTAGCTTAGACAAGTCAACTCTTTATGCGGCCTCCCATCTAGACTCTGTCATCTCAAATGTAGTCTGAACCCCTGAACACATCTGCTCATACAGGGTAGTCATCTCAGTCTTAACAACTCATAATTAAGAATTAGTTTCCCTCTAACTATCCACTAAGCTCTGTAAGAACTCTCGAGATATAGTAATCATACCGGTAGCAAGAGTTATAGTGGATGGGCGAGTAGGCTCTAAAGTTACACCAACTGGCACTGAGGTTGAAGTCAGGGCTGATGAAGAAGTGGTTGGTGTCCCCTCGCCCTAAGAACTCATATCTGGGGCCTCTCTCTATTCCCCTATCTCTATATCAACAATAACTCCCACATCGCCTCTATGTGTATCACCAGGCTTTATGGAAAATGATGGGCCCTCAATCTGGGCCCGAGGTACTGCAGCAGGCTCTCTAGATCTCCTAGGAAGACCTGGACATTCCAGATCCTTCATACTCTTTGTATGCGTAATAGCCGTCACAAGTACCCTCTCATTTGCTTCCAGTATCTTAGGTACACCAGCCTTGTCACATAGTCTCTGAATCATGCAAGGGAATGGCAGTTTAGTTGTCTTCCCAAATGCTCTATCATAGATCTTATGTCCGAGGGTGGCAACACAATCAATAGAATATCCAACCATCATACTAGCAACCAGGGTTGCTCCCTTCCAAGTCAACGAACCCTGTTTGATCATACCATGACCCTCGATCCATGGGGTCGCATCACCCAAAGGTAAAATGTAGGTAGTTATCCACCTACCCATCTCAAATCTCTCTCATTTATGCTCAGCCTCCCGCATGATGTATCTATCATGTGCGACTCTTATTCTGTAGTCACACTCATTTATGGATGCGAGAGTGATATAATCTAGACCAAAAATAACCCGACGGATAGTCTCTGCTGAAAGATCAACTTGGACCCCTCTCACAAGTGCATGATTAAGTTATGGCTGCTCCATGTACCTCATCGAACCTAGCAATCTACGAATGGGAAGAAATATTATGGCACGATATGATTCATAAAACTCGTGTACCATAGCCAGGCTGTAAGAATCGAGTGGTCTAGTCATCCACTCTAACTAACAGCGATCAAAGGAAGCCCGCAACTGTGGTACTCTACTCAGCCTCGATAGATCAATCTAATGCTCCTAAAAAATAAGCTTCTTAGGCCTTCCAGTATCTGAGATACGACTGTCTATATCATAAATCACCCGCATATCCTCTACACACCACCTTGGATGTGACTCTGAGACATGTGTGGCTGAAAAACTCTTCCTCTACTGTATTGGTTCCTCATGGGAAGCCTGCTTTGTACTCTCCTCATACTTGGGTACATCTGACTGTTGTACATGAATGGAGGTACCCTCATCAGACTAGGGTACTGCTAATGACTCCTCCTGCTCTTGCTCCTCGGATAAATCCTGGGACCCTTTCTTAGACTAGAGGTCCTGAGATGCTCCATGTGTACCTGACTCAAAATTTGTCTCCTCATCATAATCTAGTGGAGAAGTATGTGGGGTTTATCTCTAGGCCAACTTCATCCTTGGCTGGGCTTCAATAGCCTGGGCTGCCTAGCGCATCTGCCCTCTGGTCACTCTGTGTCTCGCCCCAATTACAGCGTCTCTATGTCACTAAATTGGGTACTCCTCCACCAAATCACTAGGCTTAAGAGACTCATCCCGTTTCTTAGATGTATCTCCCATCTTTTTCTTATTAGCTTCAGGAGCCATATGTACCTGAAAAACTAGTTGTTAGTTTCCAAAAAAATGAGGAATTGTCAAAGTTGAAGAAAAACTCAAAATTCAAAAAATTTGAATTTTTCCTTAATTTTCACACCTTTATAACCTATTTGAAATCCTAACAAGTCCAGTGTGCACACACTTATCAAGAGTCATGATTTTCAAAGCAGACTACACATGCTCAACCTGTGGTACTATACTCATTCAAGTTTTTCAGTTGGGACCTAACTTTAGAATTTAATTCAAAACAAGGCCCTACATTGAGATTATAGGCTACTTCAAGGATCCTACATACATTCATTATGGCTTCTATATATTTTGCATGGGTATACACATATCAACTTGTTTAATTAATAAATAAATCAATATATAACCATTAGGAGTTGAGAAAGTTACCTCCTTTATGAAAATCCACAAGTGAACAATGAAGAAATCAAGCAAACCAATGTTGGAACTTGTTTTTAGTGTGTTGAGACAAGTTGGTATCTCAAACAAGTTTCAATTTAGCCTTTATTGAAGCGTGGGGTTATTTTATATTGTAAGAGGGAAGTTTGAATTTAAAGAGAAAAGTGAAGTTTTGGAGATTTGAATGAGTTGGAATGAGGCTAATGATGTTTAAATAAGGATGGGGGGTTGTATTAGCTCTTAAATATGTGTTGGCGGGCCCAAAATTTTAATTAAAATTTGGTCCCACAATTGATCTAGCCGCGGCAGCTACATGCGGCTAGGTATGGCACATGTGGCCAGCATGTGCTGGGCCAAAATTTTTGGCCTAGAACTTGGTATTTTTACATTTACCCAACTACTCATGGTCCAGAAACATAATACCAAAGTCCATAACTTTCCATTCTCATCCTTAAAAATTTCATCTTTTCAATTTAATGCTTAACTTACCTGGGTTTGTTGTTGTTGCTTAACTTACCTGGCCCGTTTAGGATTTGTGACCATGATGGGTTAATCACACAGTCCCCTTACCTGGAAATCAATAAATGTATCAATTTTACCATATTTTGAGCAAGTCCTAAAAACCTATAAAATAAAAACAATAAAAAGTGAACACTAAAATAGTGGGTTGCCTCCTACTCGGTGCTTGATTTAACATTGTGGCATGATATGGCTGTGTTAGTTACTCAGACTTCACCAATAAGCCCATGGGTTGCCTTCCATGTAGTGCTTGATTTAATGTCGCGGCACAATGCGGGTATCTTGATTACTCAGAATTAATCAAGATACCCATAGAAGTATCCTCCAGGGTCATCAATACAATCAATCTCCGACACCACCCTCATGTTGGTAGGTTACTTCATTGATTTTTGAATGTTGAATGTGGCCTCTTCACCATTGACTCTAAACTTTAACTCTCTTTTCTCCATGTCTACCATAGGTCTACCTATGTCCATAAATGGTCTTCCGGCATCTCGGTGTCAACCTTATAGTCCAGGATAAAAAGATAAAGTTATCATCTCTCACAATCACATCAAATGAAATTCCCATAGGTTTCTTCACCATACAGTCAGCCACTAACAGCCGCATGGGTTCAAACCCAATTGCTTGAATACGGCCAGTGGTATGCTGGATCCTAAGTCACATAAGGCTCTGGCAAATCAGGATGATCCAATAGTATATAGTATCGTGAATGCTCTAGGATCACCCTTTTCTTGACCAAAGACCTCGTAGTGGTTGCACTACAGTGGTACAAGTCATCAAAATCCTCAATTGTCCCTTCTTTATTCTTCGTGACCAATTATTTCATAAACTTAGCATATCCAGGCATATGCTCTAATGCCTCGAGAAGAGGAATATTCAAGCTCAATTCTTTCAGAATCTTAATGAATCGCTTAAATTTTCCTTCCTCTCTTTTCTTCTTCAGTCGCTAAGGAAAAGGTGGGGACGGTCTAGGAATTTGTCTTATTTCCTACTCAACAACTGGACCCTTACCTCTTTTCTTACCAACTGCATCATCACCACTTGTTATCTTTTCTGATTCCACAGTAGATGTCTCATCAACAATAGCTTCTGTAGCAAGTAGTGGGGTATCTATAGTAGTCATACCACTCCTCGTGGTAATAGAAGAACATGACCATCATTTTTGGATTTTGCATAGTGTTTCTCAAAAGGGTACCTAGATCCCTCTGGTTCAGAGTTGCTGACATCTGCCCGAATTGGTGCTCCAATTGCTTAATAGCAGTTGCGTGAGATTCGACCTTCTGGGTCAAACCTGAAATGTCGGCCTTAATCTCTTTAAGGCTGACCTCCTGATCTTCTTGACCCTTTACCAGCTTGGTTAGTATCTCTTCCATTCTCGATTTTGCATCTCGTCTGCCAGGTGGAATGTACCTATATCCTTTCTCTCTATAATTATCCTTGTTCCCCTGATCACTATCTTGCTCTTTACCACGGTCTTTGTATCTATCATAGTAGTTTCGACCTTGGTTCCCTTGCCCTTGGGCTCGGAAACCCGCCAACTAACGATCCAAATAATTTGCTTTCTCCTTCAATTTTGACTCATAAGCTTTGGAAGATCAACCCAATGTTGCTATGGCATTCAGTTTCTCAAAACTTATGGTTGTAAATTGCTTTGCCAGTAACACAAGATTAGTTCTTAGCAGTGGAATCTCTTGAGCTAAATCATCAGCTACTTCTAGTCACAAGAGGCACCAATAGCATATGTGCCATATCCCCTCTCAGCCACCTAAGTTTTCCACCCTTGGTTAATGAGCAATATCTGGTCTAGCATCTCTAAAATTGCCTCCCAGTGTAGTCTCATAACAGCTCCTCTAGATATGGTGTCTGCCATGCTCTGGATCTGATGGTCAAGGCTCGGTAAAATTTCTCCAATAAGCTTATCCCTGACATCCAATAGTTGGGCACCATACTCAGCTTCTTCTTGAACCTGAACCATACCTCATACTGACTACAGCTACCTGAAATTATAGATCTCGTCCTTAAGTTGCAACATCATGAATGGAGAAAAGAATCGGTTCAAGAATTGCCTGCGCAACTCGTTCCATGTAGTGATAGAGTCTCTTGGCAATTCCTCTAACCATAAAAATGCTTCGCCTGTAAGTGAGAAGGGGAACAACCTCAGTCTAAGTGTTTCCTGATTTACCCCTGGAATGATATACCAACTGTAGATCCCGATAAGATTTGCAAGGTGCATATTTGCATCATCTGCTGGCAGACCCGTAAATACACCTTTCATATTTAAGAGGTGGATCATTGCGCTCGTGATGTCAAACTTTATGCCTAGGGGTAAAATAGGAGGAATGATGGCTCTAGTTTCTGCCAGCTCAACATATCCCAGATCTTCTTCATCATCTATATATGGTTGTACATACTTATATGTTAGGATCACTTGAACACGGGCACCTCTAGCTCTGTTCTGGGATCACTTGAACACGGGCATCTCTTGCTCTTTTCTGATTTCCATCAAGTGTTGCTCGGTGGTCTGCTTCTTATATTTGCTCAGCTAGCTCTGCCTTTCTAACTACCTGTTAAGCTTCTTTCGTTGCCCTCCTCTTGGTTTCAGGTTGAGCAAAAAGCTCACTAGACTTTCAATCAACAATATTTTATACTCCTTCAGGAGGAGGGGGAGGGACAACATCACGAACCCCTTTAGTAATATCATCCCTTTTCTGTTCCACCATCCTACTAGGTTTGTGTAGGATCCTCTCTAGATTCAGATTCACTGAGATTAAGGGATTGCCTCTACTCCTTGAGTTAGGCATACACCGGCATATACCCAACTAAGAACAAAAATAGAAAGAAAACCCAAAAACTGCAACAACTTTATATCACAAATCAACACCGTAATCCTTAGTAATGGCACTAAAATTTGGTGACGTCCAAGCTACACCTCTCCTTAGAAGATGATATGGTCACTACCAAATATAGTAACCCAACAAAGGTTTGGGTCAAATCCCAAGGGAATACGTGGAATCATGGTTCTCAGCTATTGTAATCAACGGGCGGAACTGAAAAAGTAAACGGGGGTTTTAAATATCAATGTCGAATAAGTGGTGAATATCAACTTTGCTTGTAATCAGTCGTATGTGAACACTAGGATTGTGTTCCCTCGGATTCTCCACTCCATAGGCTTATCGTGCTTTGTTGAACCAACCCAATACCATTCATGTAGAATTGATAAGTTATGTACCTTCTACAGTCTTTTGGATGAGCAGAAGGATTTTACCCTTTACCTTTAGAGTCTTAGGATATCGCCTTACTAACCCTTATTTCGATCCCAGTTAACTATTATCTTTCAAGTCTCTAGTTATTATATGAAATCTAACCATCTTACGTAGATAAAACCTAGTAACATGGATCAACAGTTAAACTCCAAACTATTATTGACATTATCTTTTCCTTCTTAATACTCCCCTTTTGGAGTAAATAGCAATAATCTAGCTGGGATCCTAACGTGTGCACCCGTTAAGAAAACTATTAAAGTGAAGATAATACAATGCATGCATGGGTATCGGTTCAGAACAACAATAGCGATTCCCCAACTTCGTCAATCTGCTAGGGTTTCCACAACCCTAGTTAAGGGTCTTAGCCGCTCATGCTTGTGAAGTAATCAATAATATTCATGATTAAAAGCATAAGATGAAATCACAATAATCACAAGTAAAAACCCAAAACTGTAACAGAGATAACAAACCAAAATCAACACAAGAAAATTTCGAGACTAAGATTGAATCTCAAAATCAAAATATGTTAGTGAGTATCAAGAGTGTGAAACTTTTACTAAAAAACACATAAGGGGTATTTATAGTACATGAGGAAACCCTAAAGCCAAAGCTCGAATGAAATAGGAGAAAAAAGGGTTGGTGGATACTTGTGGTCCCTACATGTGCCCTGGCCTCAGGCGCATGTGGTACATACGGCCTGTTGGTTGGGCGCATGTAGTGACTGCATGTGCTCGGACCAAAAAATCTTCTGGGTTAGCTCTCGAGATTTTGGAATTTTGATACATGCTTTGCCTATGAGTGGTCCACATATGCTACGTGCAGTCTGCATGTTGACTTAGCATGTGGCAGAAGTTATTATTTTAGCTATTTTTCAATTTTGACACATGTTTTGATCACGATCAATCCGAAAAGTGACCCAAACATCCATAATTGCTCCCATAAGTAGCCAAAAACACCTTTTTCATCTTTTTCATGAACTTAGCATTCAGAACATGATTTCCTGCAAAACATACCCAAAACATATCATATCTAACAAAACAACCTCAGAAACTTGCATATTTTCGTAGTTTTAAGCATCGAAAGTGCTATATTTCTGTAGCATATCAACGCAGTAGAGCATAGAGCATCTATTTTTTATGCGTCCTAATGCTAAATTTGTTTAATTACTTTCGAGATAGTGCAGGGGTGGATGATCCTTTTTTATAGCTTAAGGTTAGTATTTTAAATTAGTGGAACACTAAAACTGTTCCTAAGCTTAACATGCTATTCAAAATTGTGTCAATGTTCATCTTATGACAGACATGGAAGAGGAGGAATGCAATTAGGCATGGGGGAAGAATGTATGTTAACAATATGAGATTGGAGATTACCGAGAGCATTGTTTACATGGCTAATTACTTATGGATGATCCATATTCCTAACACCTGGCTAGATTTGGTGAAGTTTATGAAGGATTAATCACCTAGTATTGGGTGCAAGGTTGTTTACCAAAAACTCCCTATAAGGGGTACTTTTAAATAAAACTCCGATGGTGCATCTAAAGGTATCCCTATGCCTAGTTCAGGTGCCTTTTGTGTCAGGAATGAAACAAGTCTAGTGGTTAATGCAGAAAGTTTTAGAATTAGGGATACTTTAAATTAATGGATGAGGTGGTGCATTAAGGAGGGGCTTGGAAGTGTGAATTTCTATAAATTATGTTTCATTATGTTTAGAAAATGACTCCCTATCAGTGAACATTCTGGATAATACATGGGAGACTCTCTGGTGCATAGCAGATGAAATTAACAAGATTCATGTATTGATGAAGGACAGGGATTTGGTGGTGGAGAATATTTACAGAGAAGGCAACAAGATTGTTGAATTTTTAGCTAACCATATTTTTCCTGTTGCGGGATTAAAACAAGATTTTTTTCTCATGATTCACAGTTACCAAAGGAAGCTAAGGCGTTAATGATTTTGGATAAGCAGCAAGTTCCCAACTTAAGAGTTAAAAAGTTACAAAATGGAATTTTTAACAATCAAGGAAGTGGATAACACACACAAAAGGAAAGATAATCAGCATGTACAGAAAAGTCTCAAGTTTAATAAACCCATAGAATTGAGAATTCATCAAGGTAGAAACCAACACAATATTATTAATTTGTCGAGATAGATACAACGTCTCAAGATTTCAGCGGGATAAGGGGTTATTCATACCTATGGAGACTTTTAACGGATCTTTAACTCTTTCTACTTTAGGCAGTGGTTTTAGTTCCCTAGTGAGCTCAGTCTGTCAAGGAAAACAAAGTAAAGAAAAATTAATAGTCGAAATCGATCAAATAACTTTTTAAATCTGATGAAGACTTATCTTGGACAAGGAAAGCTAGATCTATGGTAAAACGAGTTGAAGAAGTCTTTGATTGAAATGATTTCATAGCATTTGTTAGAAGTTAAAATGCCCAAAATGAAATTACCTAAAGCTCGAACTCACTCTTGGAAATTGATGTTTTCTTATGTCCATAGCAGAGCTTCTTATCAGATTCTCTAGATCACTGATCTATAATGATGTTGTAGACGGCAGATTAAAACGAAGAAGATGAAGCATCTAAAATATCTAATTTTGTTTAGCTCACTTCTCTCATTCTTTCTTATTTGTTTTAGTTTTGCCTGAAAATGGACAATATTGGGTTGGGACTACGGTTGGAGCTGATAATGGTCCATTTAATTTTTGTGTAAATAGCTCATTTCTAATAAAAAGTCATCTCAGGCCTCTTTATGGATAAAATAAAGGATTTTATCATAAATGGAATATGGGATAGGGAAAAACTAAGGCAATACATTTCTGAAGAATAATTAGAGCATATAATGGAACATATTAGTTCGGCAATCCATGAGACTGGAAGAGATTAAGCACAATGGATAAGGACAAAAAGTGCACAATTCACTATTAAATCAACCTAGGGAATATTGAGAAATAAAAGAAAGAAGAGGGAGGTTTTTAAGATGACATGGAGTAAATGGATACCTTCTAAAATAAAATTCTTCCAGTTGAGGGTATAGAGAGGAAGGATAGCAACTGATGATAATTTACTAAGGATGAGAATCAATATAGTCTCAAGGTATTGGTGTTATGAGGATTACAATCAAGAGACCGTGTAACATCTTTTTCTAACAGCTCCCATAGCTGTAAAGGTATGGAAGTATTTTGCTAATTTTACGGGTTTTGGGGTAGAGGGAATGCAATTACCACATGTCAGTATGACATGGCAGTATTCAGAAGTTCCAACTAAGCTACAATAGATTCATAAGGTGATACCAGCATTTATCATGTGGGAGTCATGGGAAGAGAAGAAACAACAAAAATCATGATGGAGATACAAGCCTCAATAATATGATTTATTAGGTGCAAGTGGCCATCAGTCAAATGATAAAATGAGGTTCCCATAGGTCAAGAATCTAGGGATTGAATGAAGGGAGTAGATTAAATTTATGGGTAGATACAAGCCAAAATTATATCATTATGCAGTCAAGTGGGGATTGCCAAATGAAAGAGTGATCAAGTATTACATAGATGGGGCAACCAGAGGAAATCCAACCTCGGGTTAATATGGAATTTGTTTAAGAAATAGTAGAGATGACCTAGTGTATGCTCAGGCAAAGAGCACTGGTATCACAATCGATGTGGAAGCTGAAATTAAAGCAATACTAGAATCTTTAAGCTACTATGTACGGAAGGGAGTGCAAAAGGTGGAGCTACAATCAGATTCCTTATTGATGTGAAAACCATTAATGAGGTTTGAAAAGTTCCATGGTAGATAGCAGAACTGAAACATACATATGGAGAAGGTAACAGACTTGTAAACTACTTAGCTAATCTAGCTATGGAAATAGAAGAGATGAAAGAATTCAATAATTTTCAGCAAATACCATCTATATAGAGAGAAATAATAAACACAATCAAAGCTCAAATTCCAGCAATTAGAGTAAGAATAATAAGGATAAAGCCATATTCACACAGTTGTTATCACAGAGAAAGTATGCATGATGCAGATTCTAAGCATTCAGAGAAAATACACAGTTATAACATCGAAATAATATGGACACAACAGATAATAGATGGTAACAGATATCAAAATCAAGAAAATTCATGTATAAAGCTAATACTACGATAAATATGATGCTCCTAGTTAGACTCCCACTAAGACTAAACCAGTCAAAAAGTGAGTCAAAACTCAACTACCTACTAACCTTCTACCCTAATCCACGACGCCTCTTCCAAACAATTCATAACCTTCTACCCTAATCCACGATGCCTCTTCCAAACAATTCATTGGCCGACCTCTACCTCTCTTCATACCCGTTATATTCACATTCTCACAACCTCTTTATTGGGGCATCCATACACCTCCTCTTCATATGTTCAAACCATATCAACCTTGTTTTCCTCATTTTGTCGAAACATATCAAACTTGAATATTAAATATGACATAAGCAACGAAAATTGCATTAGAGATCATTCTTATTTTTTTGAACTCCATAATGAATCAATATTAGTTACAAATCACACCTAAACAAATCAATTTTTATGAAATTTGTTCAAGTCGTCAAATTATTAAGCACTTTTACAGGTCAAGAAATTTGGAAAGAAACTGAAGAGAACAAGGGTTTTCTTTAACAAACTCAAACGAATTAGTGTAGAACTATTTTGAGTGAATAATTTAACACAACTACTTATAATAATTTTATAATAACATATAAAGAGGATTATGGAAAAGCAGAGAAGAGGGCAACTTGAAATTGCGATGGAAGAAAAATGAAAATCATGCACCAAGAAGCTAACAACACAATACATTTACCACGTCAAAATCAGAATCACAAAGTCAATATTTATTTCAGAAATTACAAAGTCAATAAGATATGAGCAGAAAATTACGATAGAAAAATGTAAAATAAATAGAAGAGTATTTCTACAGAAAAGTGGAGAGAAGAGAGAAAACTTCTTATTTCTTTTGCAAGATGAAATATAATGAATAATAATGCTTTATTTATAGGATAGAATTGACTTGGTCACAAAGCAACTAACCCTAACTATGTATAATTTAAATAGAGAAGGATTTAACAATTAAATTACTTTTTGGTAAAAAATATAATAATTACACCGAAATCTTGGTAAAACTAAGACATATTCTACATATGCTAAATAAAGTCACATAAATGTGTAAGTTTTTACAATTCTTATACAAACACAAATAAGAAAATAATATATAAGTAAAATTTCGTTGTACTTTATTGAAAGTCAACAAACTTTCGTATTAAGAAAAAATTATTTTTTTCTTCTAACCATCTATTTTAGGATCCCTTAATCATTAATTATTCTAAAATATTTTATTATATAGTTTAGAACTTTTTAATTATTAGTTCTTCTAATAACTTTTATCACATTTAGTACTTTTTAATCTTTTATATTATAAAAATAATTAAATAATAATTTGAGAAAATAAGTGAAAAGATGATTTTGTCTAGAGCATAGACTTCTAATACAACAACAACAAACCCAGTGTATTCCCACATAGTGAGGTCTGGGGAGGGTAAGATGTACGCAGTCCATACCACTACCTCCGGAGAAGTAGCAAGACTGTTTCCGATAAACCCCCGGCTCAAGATAAAATAAGTAATCACAACCGTACAAAATGCATGGAACAAGATGGCAAGACATAAAAACGCCCCTACAATGGAAAGTAAACAATGAATAGTAGGCACTCGTAATATAGTATGCAACAAGGTAGCCTAACAAGAGTAATACACCAAACAGGTAATGTCCTACCCTACCTACCCTAATAGTCACTAGCCTTCTATCCTAATACGCGTCCTCCAGCTCTTCCTATCTTGGGTCATGTCCTCAATAAGCTGTAACTGCTCTATGTCCTGCCTAATCACCTCTCTCCAATATTTCTTTGGCCTACCCCTTCCCCACTTGAAATCATCCAAAGCAAGCCTCTCACACCTACGGACTGGTGCATCTGTGCCCCTCCTCATCACGTGTCCGAACCATCTCAAACGGACCTTCCGCATCTTGTCCTCCATCGAAGCTACTCCAACCCTCTCTCGGATAATCTTATTTCGAACTTTATCCCCCCTATTAAGACCACACATCCAACATAACATCCACATTTCCGCCACCTTCAATTTTTGAATATGAGAGTTCTTGGCTGGCCAACTCTCCGCTTCATACAACATGGTCGGGCGAACTTCCACCCTGTAAATTTTGCCTTTAAGCTTGGGCGGCACCTTCTTATCACACAACACCCCCGAAGCAAACTTCCACTTCATCCATCCCGCCCCAATCTGGTGAGAAACATCCTCGTCAATCTCATTATTCCCCTAAATCATAGACCCGAGGTACTTGAAACTATCCCTCTTACACACCACCTGAGAATCCAACCTTACTACCACCTCGTCCTGCTCCCTCGAGCCATTAAACTTACATTCCAAATATTCGGTCTTGCTCCTACTCAACCTGAACCCTTTAGACTTAAGGGTCTGTCTCCACACCTCTAATTTATCATTCACATCTCCCCAGGTCTCGTTAATCAAAACCACATCGTCCGTAAAAAGCATACACCTCTAAGGACAAAAAATTTGAATCACTTTGTAAGACTTTTTATACTTCTAATATATTGTAAATGTAGATATAGATGATAGATGTCGATATATAGATAAAGGGGCTTCTGCCAAATTTGATTTTAAAAGAAATAAAAAATATGATTCCATAGTAAGAAATTCAAACAAGAGATCATGTACTGACACTGACACATGTTGGCACCCAATTTTGGAATCTTGATATGTCTCGTAGGCTATTTTTTTACCAAAATTATCAATTTTGAATATTAATATTTTTTACATATTATTTTGATATCAAATAAATAGCGACGTGTCACATTCATGATTTTTAACTATATAATTTATTTTATTAAGTAATTTTATATTTTATATAACTTAATATTATATTTTATATATAATTTAATTAATATTTATTAAACTATTTTCACAAATATGTTCACTCATAATTTATAAATTTATTGTCTACTACTACTACTACTACTACTACTTTGTTGTCGTTGTTGTTGTTGTTGTTGTTGCTGCTGCTATTATTGTTGTTGTTGTTGCTGCTGCTATTGTTGTTGTTGTTGTTATTTCTAATTTATTCTGAATGTATTTCCAATAATTTTATACAATATTTTTTACATAACAATAATTTTTACATGCGTAATTTATTTTTAATATCGACATCTTATTATTTTTTCGTCATTACAATATTTATTAAATAGCAGCCCAAATTCAATTTAAATTTTCCCAATTCTTTAACTTCTAGCCCAATTTATTTAATTTATATCAATTTTAGTCAAGACTGATATAGTTGAGCCACAATTCAGAGATAAGAAAAGACGATCATCAAAGAGACCCACCCTCAACTGATATGGAATCTACCTCTAGAAATCATTCCAACATTTATATTCAAGCCTATTATTCCCAATCCTTCATGAAACCTCCTCCTCAAACTGTTTGGTACCCACTTTTATTTATTGCTACAACATCAAACTACCTCCCGGTGTCTCACCAAAATCCACCAATAAATCAACGATCCTACCAATTTGTCAAACCTCAACATAAGCTTCAGAAAAATCCACCAAAATAGTACACTCCTCTAGGTGAACCCATAGATCAACTGTATGAACGACTCAAAGAAGCGGGCTACATCACGCCTATTATTGTCGTATCTTGTGATACTAAGGTTGTGTGGTATTGGCCTGATCAAATTTGTGCCTATCATTCTGGCTTGAGAGGAAATCCTACTAGGGCATGTTTTTCCTTGAAGAATATGATTTAGAAATTGATCGATACCAAGGTGATAAATGTGACAGGGTCAAATTCTGATGCTGATTGATTTCCTAAGCTTGACTTGTACTTGTTGACATTGGTGAAGAGGATATTGTAATGGCCTGTATTTCCCTAGCATAATATAAGTCCTAATACATGAGTATTCATAAATAAAATTTTCGAAACACTCATTATTTTTCAGTTTAGAGCCTTCCATTGCGTAGAAATTGAATTAACTTTCCAACAATATAAAATTCGCCTAAATTCGATAACCGGGTAAGAAGTTATGGAGATTTAAAGTTTCAGTCATTAAACACCATCATTTTAACCCTTAGCGCTTCGCGTAGGTAGGCCAAATAATAATTTTCAATTTCCAGTGTGACTCTGCGATCATGGCGCATCGCGGAGCAGGACAATTTCTCGTTTGTCAATTTCCAGTGGGACTCTACGATGTTGGTGCATCGCGGAGGTGGCCAAAATGGCATCCAAAGGCTTACCGCAATAACGGCATATTGTACCATCAACCCAGTTTCCAGTTGTCAGTTTCCAGTGACACGCGCGATAACGCCGCGTCGCGCCAAGTACCCATTTCAGAAAAATTCAATGAAAAATTAATATTTTGTTCAGGGATAAAATAGTCCTTTTTTCATTATTTTATTCCACCCAGGTGTGATATTTAAGCCCTAAAAACGTTTTTAAAATCATTCTTTAATTAATTTCTCACAAATCAAAAGGCATTCTCTCCCAATCAAGAACCCTAACTCTCAAATTCAAGGTCAATCCTCAAGAATTCACCAAGAACTTCAAGAAATCCATCAATTAAGGTATGTTAGATGTTCATCCATGGATTCCTTTCATCCATGGAGTCCAAGTAACCTATTAAAATTTTAAGTTTTAATCTTTTCAAGCTATTTGATTTTAAATTATGATTTCATACATGAATCTCCATGTACTATTGATTTTATACCATGTTACCATGAAATTATTGTTATTATTTGATCCTCCGTCTGTTAATATTATTATTTATTGAATTAAACCGTGATTTAATGCTAATATGATGAATTCATGTTATTCCTACAAGTTTCATGACATTCTTGTGATTGTTTTAAACCATGAACTACAAGTGTTTGATAAAATGCCTACAAAAGTGATTTATTTCATAAGAGCCTTCATGTTTTGATCTCCAAG
Source organism: Capsicum chinense (assembly GCA_026120095.1). NCBI lineage: Eukaryota > Viridiplantae > Streptophyta > Magnoliopsida > Solanales > Solanaceae > Capsicum > Capsicum chinense. Next base: position 184,855,535 of record JAPEIP010000010.1, read on the forward strand.
TTTTAGTGTCATTCTACTATTATTGTTTTGAGTCCTGGGGGTATTGAATACCCAAAAACCATAGCTATATACTTAGTCTCATTGCAGTATCTTCAGAATAACTTTAGATTATATTATGAGCATTATTAGAACAGTCAGTTAAACTCAGAACAGTCTAGTATTTCAGAGTCTTTTAGTTAGGAGTAGGATTTAGCACCGAGCGAGTGTAGGGATGGAGGCTTCCCCATCAGATAGGTAGAGTCGCTAGTAGCAGTCCCTAAACTCTAGAACTACATACCCAGCGTAGGATATGAGAAGTCACCCATCAAATTAGGCTTGACTATCTCGCAGGGGTCATCCGTCAGTTCAGGAGTGACACCCTTAGTCCTTTGGACATTATATCAGTTTAGTGGATCCATACAGCCATTGTTAGTACCCATGGCACGGTATTAACACCCTTCCAACTGGGGTTACAAGTTGAACCCCGATTAGCTCAAATTGGGGAATGTTAGTTAGATGATACCACCTGCAGTCTCAGGTATAGTCTTAGTTACAGTCTCAGTTCAGTTAAGCAGTCTTAGAGTTGCTTGACCAAAGCATACAAATATCAATATTTTTTAGTATTTTATTTTACATATTTTACTCAGTCCATGTTATATGCTTGGTCATGCATTCCCAATGTCCATAGATTTTCATGTATATTCAGTATTTAGAAACTGTCAGGCATACTTGGTATTTACAGATTCTCCATATATTTTTAGTATCTACAGATTCCATGTTCTCTACTTAGTACTCCATGTTTTACATCCATATTCAGTTAATTATTAGTTCTGTTTATAAAACCATGCATATCAGTCTACCTCATTTAGCATACCAGTACATTCAAAGTACTGATCACATACCTTTCTTTGTGCTATGATGTATCATATCATAGGTGTTGATGCTCAGTTCTTGGATCGCACTTAGCCTCTCAGATCATCAGTAGTACAGTAGCAGTGGTAAGTCATCATCATTCGAGGACAAATTATATTACTTCTTGTCTTTATCTCAGTAGTTAGTAGAGTTAGTTGGGGGCTTGTTCCATCAACTCACAATATTCAATTTAGAGGCTTTTCAGACACCACAGTTAGCTATTCAGGTTATTTAGATTTAAGTATTATGCCATATTCATAATTCAGTAGTCATTTCATTATTAAAACATTATGGCATTTCAGTTATTCTTTTGTATTCATGATTATATTATTCAGTGCTTACAATAGGGACCATCTCATGGGTTAGCTTGTGGTTTTTTGGAACCGTAAGTACTGTGTAACGACTAGGGGGTAGTCTCAGGTCATTACAAAGTTGGTATCAGAGCCTAAGTTTTTAAAGTGTCCTAGGAAATCTAAAAGCCACGTCAAGTAGAGTCTTGTGCATAGGTGTGTAGTGCGCCACACTTATAGACGAGAGGGTACAAGGCGTTTAGGAAAAGTTTCCCTTCTTTCAGTCTTCATGTCGTGCGATTGAGCATGAGCTCAAGTTAAAATCTCACTCTAATCTATTTTTTCTTTCGTTTATAGAACATGCCTTCCAAGAAGAACGGAAGAAGAATGAAAAATTAGCCAGCCCCTCAGCTCGCCCAGGTATATCCTCTGGACGAGCATGTCTCTCACGCAGAATTCAGGGTTGCGTTCATTACTTTAGCCAATTCAATAGTAGCATAAAATAAATGACCAGCTGCTGTTCTGGCCAACATAGTAGCTAATACTGCTGTAACTAGAATTCAGGATTTCACCTAGATGAATCCTCCTTCTTTCACAGGATCCAAGTTTGAAGAGGATCCACAAAAATTCTTAGATATGGTGTAAAAGGTAACAAATGCTATAGAGGTGACATCTAGTCAGAGTGCTACGTTGGTTGCATATCAGTTGCAGGATGTATCACATACTTGGTTTAAGTAGTGGAAAGTTGATAAGGGTATAGATGTAGGGCCTGTAGAATGGGAAGAGTTTGCCACAACTTTCTTAGACAGATTTCTCCCATTGGAGTTAGGAGAGGGCAAAGTGTTAAGAGTTTATTAACTTGAGGTAGGGAAGTATGAGCGTGAGGGAGTATTCCCTCAAGTTTACTCAGTGTAATACCCCGAACTTTTCTTAAGCTTAATTTTGCCTCGAAAAGATTAAGGAATGACTTCCTAAGCGAGTATCATTTAAACCATATAGAATTTTCCTAATTTCAAATTTTTATCATGTGGGAAATTTAATTAGCTTTTCAACAATATAAGATCCACCCAAATCCAATAACCGTGCAAGAAGTTATGGCTAATTTAAGTCCTAGTAGTAAAACAACATCATTTTAGTCCTTGGCGTGTCACGGAGAGGGTCTATTTGACAATTGTCAATTTCCAGTGGAACTCCACGATAGCGGTGCATCACACTAAAGTTCCAGGTCTCAACCAGTGGGACAACGCGATAGCACCGCGTCGCGGTGACCCCCAGAATCCCGTTTGTCAAATTCCAGTGAGCCACCGCGATAGTGGTGCGTCCGGTGGCCTATAAAATCAGGTTTTCCATTTCAATTTTTTCAACTTCGTACAAAAGTTAAAAAGGGCACTTTGGACTTTTCCCAAGCCCCTTAAATCATCCAAACACCTCATCCAAGGTCATTTCAAGCATCATATACGACTTTTCTCAAAGAATTCTCTCAATTAAAAACCCTAAGCATCCAAACTCAATTCCAAGAATCTCCTAAGTTCACCATTAATTCTTTAAATTGATTCAAGAATTGGATTTCTCAAATCAAGAGTATCAAGAATATCCATTCAATTGTACGAATAGAGTCCCAAGGGCTAGAGTTCACCCAAAGCTCCTAATTCAAGGTATGTGGGGTTTAAACAAGAACACTTCTTTCATTCTTATGCCCAAAGATTTAATTTTTACAAATGAATTTCATGTTTTTGCAAGTGGGTCTATACCCAAATTATATTATTTTGAGAATATAAATTGATAAGTTGTTCAAGCTTTGAATTGCATGATTATTTCACTTATTTATGATTTGAATTGATAATTCATGTTGTAAATTGCACATTCCTATATTGATGTGATATTTTCAAGGGTTTCCAAGATTGGTGTCATGAATTAAGCTTTATTGTGAAATTATGATCCTTTAAGATTATACATGTCTTAAGTCCAAGAATGAATTGTTGATACTTTCCAAAGTGTTTTAAGAAGTGTATTGATATTTCCATGCTATTAAAGTTTTAAAGCCTATTGGCGATAGTCTACCAAAGTTTCAAGAAAAGATTTGATTTTAATCCTAAGCTAAGAAATAAAATCCACACCATTTGATTTAAGCTAAGAGGAAGCATAGTTGGCTTCCATTGCATATTTCTGAGTTGTTTAAGGTGGATTTTTCTTAAAAGTTCTGAGCTTAAGTATGGGAGTTGTATTTAGCACCGAGTTAGGCTTGATTTCAAGGTCTCATGCCCCAAAACTATGAGCCACCGTAGGATTTGATTTACCCCAAGTGGGTTAAGCTAGTGATCACTAAAAGTAAAAGATATTACTCTAATGGCAAGGATAGAATAGCTCTCCCCAACGTGGGCAAGACGTTGGACTCCATGTAGCTCACATAGTATATGTTGGTTAGAAGAAACTCCCAAGTTTCCTAGAGTCTCAAGTCTTTAAGTTATTAAAGTTTTAAGTCCTTGAGTTTCAAAGAAGTTTCTTATTTTCAAAAGACTAAAGTACATGTTCTAAAAGTTGTTATTTTAAGAGTTCAACTAGTTTACAAGCTTGAGATCAAAGAAAGAATACAGATTTTGAATAAAGTGTAATGGCTCACGTGAATTATACTACATGTTTCATTATTCATGATTTATGAGAGTTTTATTCAAGCTATGTGAGTCATCTACAAACCATGTATGTTTTCCATAAATATTTATTATATTGATATTTAGTTGCATACACCCCCATATACTCAGTACATTCCCAAGTGTTGATCCACATATACGTCTGTGTGCTACATCATCTCATAATGTAGGTTCAGGTACTCAGTCCCAGCACTGTCAGTGATCCCGAGTACTTTTATCTACACCTCCATTATGGTGAGTCTTCATAGTTCGAGGACATATCTCCAGACATTTCAGTATTTTTAGTAGTTGTTCTACTGCTTTCAGTTCAGTTCGAGTCAGTTGGGGATCTGTCCTAATGGATCTCTAGTTTGTTGAGTAGTAGAGGCTTTGTCAGACTAGATGGTCAATATATTTAGATTTACAGTATTTTGTTACTTTTACAATACTCATTCGGATTTTAGTTAGACATGATATGACATGATTCCTTATTTTTCTCCCATTATCTTTAAGTAAGCTTTATACCAAGTAGCAGGCTCAAACGGTTAGCTTGGGGCTACTTGTAGCCTTAGGCTGTATTTGTTTTTTTTTAAGATTCAGACATCTGAATCTGAATGCACATTTGAATGATTAAGATGTTATCTCTAGATCTAAAAACTGAATGATTAAGACTGTTTGTTTTTCAACATCTGAATGTGCAAAAAAAATTTATTTGTATATATAATAAAATAAAAAATACAATTCAAATAACAAATTAGTTATATATTATTAGAAAAGTATATAATTTAATACAACAAAATTATTATTTAATTGAGAAAAGTCATTTATATTTGTTAGTGATATTGGAGATAGTTTATAATGATGGTTGCGGTGACAATGATTGATGTTAGTAATTAATAATATTGGTGGTGATAGTTGTGATGGTTGATATTGTAGTTATTATTATGATGGTGGTGATTGATAGTGGTGGTGGTTGTGATGTGACATTTCTGTATGTTAGTACTTTGAGGTGTTGATTATGTTGGTTGAAACATGAATGCATGATGGTTGACAATGTATCAGTGCTAGTTGGAGATGTTGTTTATTGTGATGGTGAAGATGATTGATAATAAAGATAAATTGTGGTGATGGTAGTGGTTGAAGTGGTGATAGAGATGGCTTTACTAGTGACAATGATGGTGACGGCCAAAGAATGTATGAAGGTTGTGATGTATTAAGGATAGTTAGTGATGGTGCTAGTTGTGATAGATGAGTTGGTCGATAGTAATTGATGATAGTGGTTCTGTTAATGAAGATGGTAGCGGTGAATGTAATTTGAATAATAAAGGTAGTAAGTATGGTAGCGGTTGACAATAGTGGTTAGTAGCGATATTTGTTGTCGATGATGGTTGTGATAGTGAAGGTGGTTGGTGGTGGTGGTTGACAATGGTGATAGTGGTTAGTGGTGGTGACTGCTGATTATGAATAGAGTGGTGAATATTATCCAACACCATAATATCTCTTTAGACCTATTAAGACTTAGTTCTAGATCTGAATGATTAAGACCTATTCAGACCGATTAAGAGCAAAAATCTTAATAAAAAACAAATGTACTTAATGGTCTGAAGTCTGAACCATTCAGATTAGGGGTGATAAACGGGCGGATTGGATTGGATTTGGACTAGTTAAATATGGATCGAGCAAAAATGGTTTGGATTGCAATCCTCGCATATAAATATGGGTAAATATTGATTGGGTAAACATGGTTTCAACCCACTTTAACTCCTAAGTCAAAACCTTAAAACTTCTATATCATATTAACTTGATTTTTTTTTCATTTCTTTTTTTTTAGTTTTTTCTTTTTAGTTTTTTTTGTCTCACTTCTATATGTAGCCTCTAATTTTCTTTTTTTCTTTTTTCATTTTTTTGTCATTTCTTTTTTTTTTCTCTCTTCCATCTCTACCCTCTACCCTCTACCCTTTGTTTCTCTTTCTTTTTTCTTTTTTTTCCTTTTCCTTTGTAGTCTTCTTTTTTTCTATTTTTTATTTTTACTTCTTTCTTATTTTTTTATTTTTTGATTGTATTTTATGTTTTATATTTTTTTATTTTCGAAGAACATAGTTAAGTTGAGTACAAATTATGAATGATGAATAAAATATCATAACCACTCAGTATATTTATTTTCACCATCGTCTTTTTTCTTTTTCCTTTTCTCCTTTTTCATTATTTTTTCTTTTTGATTTTTTTTGTATTTTTTTCTTTAATTCTTTCTTTACGCTTTTTTCTCTCTTCTATCTCTAACTTTTACCTCTCTTTCAACTTTTTTTTCTATTTTTGATTTTTTTTATGATAACGAAAATATCATAAGCGCATATTGATTTATATTCGCCCAACATTTATAATTCGAGGGCTATGTGGATCCTCAATCATATATATTTTAGTTTCAAAAAATATAATTAATTCATATACTTTTTTTTGATTTTTCATCCGCTGTCCGGTGCCTGCATTGGAGCCCCAACTAATCTGGATCGGGGGTTGCAGGGCCCATTAAGGTGGTAGCACTCCCAACAGAGTTTTCTCCATACCCACGGTCGTACCCTCGACCTCTGATTAATGGTGGAGCAGCCCCATCCACTGCACCACAACCCATGTTGATTTTAATTCATATACTTATTTGTATATAAATACAAATGATAAATTGCACATATTGACAATTAAACTATTCAAATATAAATAATAAATTTATTTGAAATATATAGTATGAGACAAATAAATTTAAAGTAAAAAAATATAAAATGCAATGACAAAAAAAAGATAAGGAAAAGAATATAAAAAAATTTTAAAAAAATGATAAAAATGACGAACCAAAAATGAAAAAGCGGGAAACAGAAATACAAAAAAAAAAGAATGCAAAGAAATAAAATTGAAAAAGAAAAAAATGATGAAAAAGAAGAAAGAAAAAAAGTGTAAAACAAGTAAAAAATAAGTGAAAAAAATGAAAAAGAAAAAAAAGTAAATTAAAGGAAAAAAGAAAGAAAAAATAGTAAATTAAAAAAAAAGAAAAAAAAAGAAATAAAAGATAGAAAAAAATAATAATAAAGGAGTGAGACTATGGATTATATTTAATTGATAAGAGATGTTATGAATTATATAAGCTAAATGGGATAATTAGAAGCTTATATTTATTAAATCATATAGGTCTCAAGCGAATAT
>JAPEIP010000010.1:184868400-184890260 GCA_026120095.1 Capsicum chinense
AGTCCAAGTAACCTATTGAAATTTCAAGTTTTAATCTTTTCAAGCTATTTGATTTTAAATTATGATTTCATCCATGAATCTCCATGTACTATTGATTTTATACCATGTTACCATGAAATTATTGTTATTATTCAATCTTTCATGTTTTAATATTATTATTTATTGAATTAAACCATGATTTAATGCTATTATGATGAATTCATGCTATTTCTGCAAGTTCCATGACATTCCTATGATTGTTTTAAACCATGAACTACAAGTGTTTGATAAAATACCTACAAGAGTGATTTATTTAATAAGAGCCTTCATGTTTTGATCTCCAAGTTTTAGTGTCATTTTACTATTATTGTTCTGAGTCTCGGGGGTATTGAATACCCGAAAACCATAGTTGTATACTTAGTCTCATTACAGTATCTTCAGAATAACTTCGGATTATATTATGAGATTTATCAAAACAGTTAGTTAAACTCAAAACAATCTTGTATTTCAGAGTCTTTCTGTTGGGAGTAGGATTTAGCACCGAGCGAGTGTAGGGATGGCGGCTTCCCCTTCAGATAGGTAGAGTCTGTAGTAGCAGTCTCTAAACTCCAGAGCTATATAGCCAGCGTAGGATATGAGAAGTCACTCGCCAGATTAGGCTTGACTATCTCGCAGGGGTCACCCATCAGTTCAAGCTTGATACCCTTAGTCCTTTGGACATTATATTAGTTTAGTGGATCCATACAGCCATTGTTAGTACCCGTGGCACGGTATTAACACCCTTCTAACTGGGGTTACAGGTTGAACCCCGATTAGCTCAAATTAGGGAATGTTGGTTAGATGATACCTCCTACAGTCTCAGGTGTAGTCTCAGTTATAGTCTTAGTTCAGTTATGCAGTCTTAGAGTTGCTTGACCAAAGCATGCAGATATCAGTATTTTTCAGTGTTTCAATTTACATATTTTACTCAGTCCATATTATATGCTTGGTCATGCATTCCCAGTGTCTGTAGATTTTTATGTATATTCAGTATTTACAAACTGTTGGGCATACTCAGTATTTACAAATTCTCCATATATTTTTAGTATCTACAGATTCTATGTTCTCTACTCAGTACTCCATGTTTTACAAGCATAATTAGTTAATTATTAGTTTTGTTAATGAAATCATGCATATCAGCCTACCTCATTTAGCATACCAGTATATTCAAAGTACTAATTGCATACCTTTCTTTGCGTTATGATGTATCATATCATAGGTGCTGACGGTCATTTCTCGAATCGCACTTAGGCCCTTATATTATCAGTAGTACAGTAGCAGTGGTGAGTCCTCATCATCCGAGGACAAGTATATTACTTCCTGTCTCTATCTCAGTAGTTAGTAGAGTTAATTGGGGGCTTGTCCCATCAACTCACAGTATTCAGTTTTGAGGCTTTTCAGACACTACAATTAGCTATTCAAATTATTTAGATTTCAATATTATGCCATATTCATAATTCAGTAGTCGTTTTATTATGAAAACCTTATGGCATTTTAGTTATTCTTCCGCATTCATGATTATATTTTTCAGTGCTCACAGCAGGGACCAGCTCATGGGTTAGCTTATAGTTCTTCGAGACCGTAAGCACCGTGTAACGACTAATGGGTAGTCTCAGGTTATTACATACATCGTATTTATTCTCCACTCCGGACTCTCAAATATTTGAAATTTCTTCAAGTTTTATTATTTGAGTTTCTTTTTATGTTTTCCCTGCTTATGTAATTTGAACTACGTTCAACCTGATTCCCATATAAGAGGGATACGTAGATGCGCATTGAATGAGTTTAGTCTCATCATAATAAAATCTTCTTTCCCCTATTTTATCATTTTTCTATATGGAATTTGATGAATCAACAATATAATGTGATATCAATTACAAAGAATGTTTTGAATAAACAAATCTGATGTTCAATAAAAATTAATCTTCTTCATTTCCTATCTTCTTATCTTATTTACTATCGAACAAATTCAACATCATATTCTATCACCATCCTATTTTGTATGTTAGGAGCTCAAATCTTTACGCCTAGATCACTTATTAAGTCCTAGTCTTCATCCTAAAATGCCTTTTGTTTTTATATTTATTATGTTTTGAACTTATATGTGATATGTGGTAATTTTTATTTGGGCTTGTTAATTTTGTTTAAAGATTGTCTAGCATTTGAAGACCAAATCGGCTAAGAATTTATAAGTTGACAAATACACCTAACCATTTTGATCCTTTTTCTAAGAAATTTTCTTCTTCCAAACAGCATAAGATACTTTCTTACCCGCATCTCCTTATTTATGTCCTTGGTACTTTGTGAAATATGGTAACATAAGAGTTTCTTGACTTGAAAAAAAGATAGGATGAGGTCTACGTTTAAAGGGAATTTATGACTTGAGGTATAAGAAGTTGTGTCTACATCCAACAGTTGATTTGCCTTCAGGATATAAAATTCCAAAATTCAATATGTTTGATGGGCATGGAGACATGATCACGTATCTAAAGGACTACTGTAGCAGACTAATTGACATAGGACACAATGAGCTCTCCTAATGAGATTGTTCATCCAAAGCCTGTCAGTAATAGCACTTACTTGGTGCATCAAACAAGCCTTTGACAAGTGGCATACATGGGAAGACATGACCCAGGACTTTGTGAGCCAATATAAGTTTAATATCAAGGTCGATTTGATGATGTTGGACTTGTTCAAAATAAAAAGAATACTCATGAATCTTTTAAGGATTATCTAACACGGTGGAGATCAGAAGCTTCTAAGATACATCCTCTTATGCCTGGAGAAGAGCTGGTTCAAGCTTTTATTAGGTCGCTAGATAGTATCTACTATCAAAAGTTTTGTTGTTTATGTGTTCAAAGGTTCGACAATCCAGTTTGATTGAGAAGACATTAGAATATATCATTCGAACAGGAAAGGTTATTGATATTTCCGCAATACAAGCTACTTTCCAAGCACAAAAGGTCACACCAAAAAAAAAAACTCATGAACTACGTTTGACTTGACTTTCATTTGGATATGTAGGCAGTCCATTTGGGGTCTGGTCTTAATCTAATAAAAAATTGCTTTCCCTTCCCTATCTAATGCGAAAATTCTTCTCAAATTTCTACACCTTTAATAGACCCGACTTTTGAGCATATAAAGGCAGATTCAAATTGAGATGCTGATGCTCAAATATAGGACAACCATTTCTTTTGAACTTATCATTTCTTCTAGTGATGCAGGGACTAAGACTCCACAGGTATAAACTAGGGCAAATTTTTTGAGATTACCTCAAAAATTCTACCAGCAGATGACATTTTGATTCGCAAGAAAGTGCAAAATATATTTTAAATTGGGGTAGAAATTTTTTAGGGTGCTCAAAAATTTTGAATGACAAATAAACACACATCGAGTTCATCCATCCTAAAATTGGATATGATGGGGTCATCCACCCTAAAATAGGATATGTTTGACATATCAGGTTCCTGACACGAATCGAAACTGGGCCATGTCATATGGGTACCTCAAGCCCTCATGAACCGGAGGTCCCCCCAAAAACTCAACCTAATCATTAATATAAATCACATGGGTCGGATGAATTCCAACCATACAATAAGATAGCGAAAACAACTCCAAAATTCATAACTTAAATATGTTTAAACACCTCATTAGATTTATCAATCTATTAAATATACCCATGTTCACGGCCATCCACAATACCTTTATACAAATTGATGTTTAGAAATGTGCACGTCGGGACAAGCACCGAACAATAGGCAAACCAATTCTAAATAAGACTAAGTCTAAAGATAAGAGACCAAGGATGAATGTCTTACGATGTAAGAAAGCTCACAATACCAAAGTCAATGCACGAACTGCTTCGATTGTCTAAGCACTACACAGGAAAAGAAGATGATGCTCCGACCCCTATGTCTTATGGGGACATAGCGCCCGGAGACGGTTAACGCTTGGAGAGATAGCATGTAACTCAAGGATAAGGATACAATAACATCATCATTCAACAAAAAGTCAATATATCATATTCTATCACATTTATACACTTCTCCATACATATAGGTACACTACATGCCAAATAAAGGAACAAGTCCTATCGACACTCTTAAAGCACTCATTCATTATACATAAAATGGAGAACTATGACCTTCCACACTTATTGATTCAAACGTTCTCAATAGACAGAGGACTTTAACCATATTCATATTATTATTAGACATGGGACTCTAACCATACACACATATTTATTAGTCAAGGACTTTAACCACATACACGTTCATTCAAACAACGGACTCTAACCACACACTCATCTAGGTGAATTCAATGGGCCAAGGCCTTAATTCAATTCATCATTTAATTCAAAATATGGTCCTCAAGACCCTTACTCAAGCATGCATTCTTTATTAGCATACATATATCACACTCTAGTTTTGACACAATTTAATCAGATATTTTTGAGACTTTTACCCCTTTTTAGCCATCAAACCAACAAGTCACAATTTAATAATTATATGGCTAAAAATGTCATCACATTTCCATGTAGCAACCACTCACACTAGTTGGGCCATTGCCCTAGTTTAATGCCTCACAACATGTAACTAGTCATTTCACTTAGATATTTTTACAAACACCTTGTGGGCATACCTTTACCAAGGCCAAATTCAAAGCAACAATCATCAATATTAGGGTTTCTTCAGGACCCCTTTGTTAAGCAACAAAAAACAAGTGCCCACACATGCAAAACATCAACAATAGCATACATCAACACAAGTCTAAACAAGGGTAAACATTATTCATCAAAACCCTTAACATTTGATTTCAAAATCTCCATGTACACTTACTAATCCTAGTGTGAAATACATGGTTCTTGAGTTATTTAACAAGAGAGAGAGTTACATGCCTTAAACAACTTGATGCACCTAAGAAACTTGACTCCTCTTTCTCCTAGATGGACACCCTTGAACCCTAGCCTCCAATTCTTCTAAAATATATTTGAGAGAGATTTTTGAATCTTTGATCCACTAAAAATGAGTTTTAGGAGGCCATATACACTTATATAGTGAAGGTACTTAGGGTTTTGGGTAAGGGAAATGACCATAAGGTCCTCAACTAAAAGCTAAAAATTGGCCACCATGTTGGGTATGACTCACTTTAGTCAATCATACCCTAGGGTATGAGTGGTACCCTAACTCGTACTTAAGGCTTCTCCTAGGTCATCCATACTTGTTAGGGTATGAATACCAACCGTTGAGTCATATCCAAAGGGTAAGACTCATGCCCTCACTCGTACAATTCACCTGTACCAAAAATAGTCCACTTCAAGTCAAGACCTCACTCTATACGATTGGGTTATGTACGACTCGTACACTTAGATACGATTGGAAGAAGGATCACTCATACCTAAGATAGTGAGTAACCTTCACCACACTGCCTAGGGTATGAGAAGGGAGGGTAAGGAGGATAATACTCGTATCCAAGGGGTACGACTCATTCCCCTAGTCGTACCCACCCTAGTGACATCAAATAAAGAAATTTCTCAATGGTTTAAAGTCTAGGTGTTTCAATTCTCCTCTACTTAGATCATTCGTCTTCGAATGATGGGTAAGGCAAGTATAAACATAAGTCAACATATTATCACACATCAAATCAGCCTTCAATTGAGTTAGGACAAAGCACACAACAAGGATACAACACACAACATGCTCATTATCAATTGACTATTCATTTTATTAACTTTGGGACTCAAACCCATCATCTATCAAAGACATGAATTAACTCAATCTATTAGGGACTTAAACCCATCACAACCAAGACAGACATAATTTCAAAGCATTAGATACTTGAACCCATGGTCTAACAAGACATAAATCAATTCAAAGTTTGGGGACTTTAACCCTTTGTCTAAACAAGGCACAACTCAATTCAACACATTGGGAACTTTAACCCATTGTCTATCAAGAGATAAATCAAGGTAAGAAGATTAACACATACCTTCATCACAATTTCCAGGATGGGAAACAAATATGGATACTTGGACTTTAAGTCCTCTTCCACCTCCCAAGTATTTTCCTTGGACTTTTGGTTTCCTTATAGAACATTTACCGAAGCCACTTCTTTCGTTCACAAACGGCGAACTTATCGATCCAAGATCATCACCAAGATCTCCTCATAGGACAAAGAGTCTGAGATATCAACATCCCTCAAGGGAACAACCAACAAAATATCACCACCTACACATTTTTGCAACATAAAGACATGGAAAACCAGTGAATGGAGTTTATGCTAGAAGGCAACTCCAACTTATAGGTAACATTACCAACCCTTTTCAAAATCAAATAGGGACCAATATATTGAGGACTAAGATTCCCTTTTTTACCAAACCGTATCATTTCCTTCATGGGAGATACTTTCAAGAATACCCTATCGCTAACACTAAACTCTAAGCCCTTACGTCTCACATCTGCATAGGACTTTTAGAGACTTTGAGTAGTTTTCAATCTATCACGAATTACCTTTACCTTCTCTAAGGCTTGGTGCACTAAATCGAGTCAAAGCAACTTGCCCTCGCCAACTTTGTACCACCCATTTGGAGATCGACATCTCCTACCATACAATACCTTAAAAGGGGCCATGCCAATGCTAGAATGGTAACTATTATTATAGGTGAACTCAATCAAAGGTAAGTGGTCATACCAACTATCACCATAATCAATCACATAAGCTCGTAACATATTCTCTAATATTTGGATGGTCCTCTTCGCTTGCCCATCTATTTGTGGGTGAAAAGGGTACTAAGGCACACTCTAGTACCCAATCCTTTCTGGAACGACTTCCAAAAGTGAGATGAAAATGGAGGACCATGATCCGAGATAATCAAAACCAAAGCATCGTGCAACTTCATAACCTCCACAAAATACAATTTAGCATAATCTTCCACTGCATAATTAGTCTTCACGGGCAAAAAGTGAGCAGACTTGGTTATTCTATCAATAATGATTCAAATAGAATTACATTGATTCCGAGACTGCGGAAGATTAGTAACAAAATCCATATTAATTGCCTCCCACTTCCATTCAGGTAATGGAATCTCTTGATACAAGCCCCCGGGCCTCATGTGCTCAACTTTCACTTGTTGGCACACCATACACTTGGCCATATAACTAGCCATATCTCGTTCATATTACCCCACCAATAGAACTCTCCAAGATCATGATACATCTTAGTAGAACCAGGATGTATAGCATACCAAGATTCATAAACCTCGGCTATGATTCTTTCCCTCAATCCATCGATATCAGGAACACATGCCCTACCTTGGTATCTGAAGATACCATTACCACTAATTACAAAGTCTGTAACTTTGTGTCGACCCATATTACTCTTGATCTTCATAAAGTCGAGGTCTCATACTTGCTTTTTCTCTATCTCATAAACAAGAGATAAACAAGAGATGACTGAGATACCAGATATACAAATACACCACCATTCTCAAAGTCTGCAAGTCAAAATCCAAGATTAGCCAAACAGTGAATGTCCTTCACAAACCCCAGCTTGTCCTCATCCATATGGGCTAAACTCCCCATGGATAAATGGCTAAGAGCATCGGCGACTACACTGGCTTTAGAGAAATGGCAATAAGACTCAGATCCTAGTCTTTCAACAACTCGAGCTACCTTCTTTGTCAGAGATTTAACTCTTTTTGAATAATGACATACTGAAGGCTCTTATGATCGAAAAAAATATCGAGATAGACACCATAAAGATAATATCGCCAAATCTTTAAAGCAAAGACCACGGCTAATAATTCTAAGTCATGAGTAGGGTAGTTCTTTTCATGAACTTTTAAATTCCTAAAATCATAGGCCATCTTACCATATTGCATTAACACACAACCGAGCCCAATTCGAGAAGCATCATAATATACCACTAAACCATCACTACCCTCGGGCAAGGTCAAAACCAGAGCTAAAGTCAGAGTATCTTTTAACTTCTTAAAATTACCCTCACACACATCCAACCACAAGAACTTAACCTTTTTTTGGGTCAACTAGGTCAATGTGGCAGCTATAGTCAAAAAACTCTCCACAAGCCTTCTATAGTAATTGGCTAGACCCTAGAACCCTTGAATATCTGTTAGAGTCGTAGGTCTAGGCCACTTCTTAACTGCTGCAACCTTTTAGGGATCTATCATGATCCCTTCACTAGAGATAACATGACCAAGAAAAGCTAAAGTTTTTAACCAAAACTCATACTTGGAGAATGTGGCATGCAAATGATGATCCTTCAAAGTTTGTAACACGGCACAAAGGTGATCAACATGATTCGCCTTACTCTTAGAATAAACTAAGATGTCATCAATGAAGACAATTACAAATATTTCCAAGAATGGATGGAAAACCCTATTCATCAAGTTTATTAATATCGTCTGGGCATTGGTCAACCCAAAAGAAATGACAAGAAACTCATAGTGACCATACCGGGTTCTAAAGGCAGTCTTAGGGATATCCGCATCGCTAACTTTAAGATGATGATAACTTGATCTAAGATCAATCTTAGATAAATACTTCGCAACCTAAAGTTGATTAAACAAATTATCTATTCTAGGAAGAGGATATTAATTCTTTATGATCATTTTATTCAAATGACGATAATCAATGCACATACGAAGGGAACCATCCTTTTTGCACACAACAACATGGGATCACCCCAAGAAGACATACTATGATGGATAAAACCTTTATCTAAGAGGTTATTTAATTGCTCTTTAAGCTCTTTTAGCTCTACCGAAGCCATTCTATAAGGAGGGATAGAAATCGAATGAGTGTTTAATACAAGATTAATCCCAAAATTAATTTATCTATCGGGTGGAATACTGGAAAGGTCATTGGGAAATACCTCAGGAAACTCATTAACCATGGCAACGAATTCTAGTGAAGGCTCTTTCGAGTTAGAATCTATAACTCAGACCAGATGATACAAACACCTCTTTGAAATCAACCTTTGGGCCTTAAGATAAAAAATGAACCTTCCGTTAGGTATTAAGGATCCACCTTCCCATACAATGACCGGCTCATAAGGGGATTTGAACATGACCCTACGGGTCCAACAATCTAAGGAAGCATAATACGAATGCAACCAATCCATCCCCAGAATGACACCAAAATCGACTATGTCCAACTCTATCAAGTCTATAAGAGTATCTCTACCACCAATAGATACCACACACCCCCTATAGACTCTTTTAACAACCACAGAGTCTTCTATTAGGATAGAAAAAGAAAAGAAATCGATAGACTCTTAGGACCAAAATCAAGACAGCCAACTACATACGAGGTCACATAAAAAAGAATAGACCCTGGATTAAACAAACAGTACACATCACTAAAGAAAAGTTTCAACATACCCATGAAAACACCAGGAGATGTCTTAGAATCCTGGTAAGTAGCAAGTACATCCAAGCGGTTCCAGACAGTGCCGGTGACAGTACCAGAAATAGAAATAGCAGCAGACATAGCACCCTTTGGTGTGGGAGCAGATGAATTAGAAATAGGAGTTATGTTGGCCCAAGAAGCTGCTAGAAAGGGGAACTCATATTGCATGTGCCCAATCTGAGCATAATGAAAATATCTATATCTCCCTTTCTCACACTGACACGATGACCCTGACCACGGAATCTGCAAGAAGGGCGGGGTGGAGTTGACTTAGCACCACTAGCCTGGAATTAGGCACCTTATGCCTGAAACCCACCACTAAACTGAGATCGATGATCACCCAGCAACTTCAGGTAAGGAGAGTGAACACTAGCCGAGGAGAAAAAACTTGAACTCCCCCACTCCATTTGTGGTCACTTTCCACCATCTTTACTACTTTGCTCAGAAGGTCTAAATTTCTTTCATTGCCTTTCACAAATCTCAACTTGTCTTTTTTTCTCTTCTTCCACTTATTGCCTATACATAATCAACCTCGAGATATCCATGTTTTCAATCATCAAGGTCGTTTTGCTCTCAAGGACTAACTCAGGGGACAATCCTGAGACAAACTTACATATTCTATCCCTCATGCTAGAAACCATCTCAGGAGCATACCTTGACAGTTGATGAAATTTCTAAAAATGCTCTTGAACGGATATTTTTCCTTACTTCAAGATCATAAACTCTTCTGCCTTTGCTTTCCTCAATCTCTGAGGAAAGAAGTTGTCTGAGAAAGCCTCGAAGAAATCCTCCCATAAGTTAGGACTAGCATTAACACCTCTAGACAATTCCCACCCTTTATACCATTTGTACGCTACATCTGTCGATTGGAAAGAATCAAACTCGGCCTCAATTTTTGAAGCATGCATGATTTGAAATATCTTTTCTATTTCATTAACTAAGCCTTGAGGATCCTTCTCAACCTTTGTACCCGAGAACATAGGAGGTTTCAACCTCATAAATTGGCCACCTCTTGTGGCCTGAGAAGAATAGTAGCCGAACCACCATGATCCAATTAAGAGGCTACTAATTAAGCCAAGAGGATAATAGAGCGACAAAACTCAACATTAGTAGCATCCCCTTGAGGTGATGGAATAAGAGGGTCACTCTTATAGTCGGGGTTGGTAGGGACAGGTGGAACCCTACGAAGATGGTCGATGCCACATCCCTAGCTCGAGTTTCAACTCCATAAGTTGGAAGAGCTTCATCCATATGGACCTCAGTTAGGGCAGAAGTGTTTACCTGAACTTCAGATATCCTTAGAGGCAAAATCTAAAAGATAGCAAATGAAAATCAGAAGAATCCAATCCTTAGACTCTATAGCTTGAGATTGAAGCACAAGAAAGGGAAACATTTCAAAAAATGTCTCGTAGCCACTCTTTTATAAGTGTGACGCGCTTCACACCTATAAAAGAGACTCTACTTAACACGATATTGTAGACACCCCATTGACCATAAACCTAGGCTCTAATACCAACTTGACACGGCCTAAAATTGGGCCATGTCACATGGGCACCTCAAGCCCACATGAATCGGAGGTCGCTCCAAAAACCCAACCTAATCATCAATATAAATCACAAGGGTTGGATGAATTCCAACCATACAATAAGATAGCAAAAATAATTACAAAAGTCATAAATTAAATATATTTAAACACCTCATTAGATTCATCAATCTATTCAATATACCTAAGTCCACAACCATCCACAATACCTCTGTATAAATCGATGTTTAGAAATGTTATATCGGGACAAGCCCCCGATGATAGCAAAACTAATTCTAAATAAGACTAAGTCTAAAGATAAGAGACCAAGGATGAATGTCTTCTGAAGTAAGGAACTTCACCGCTCCAAAGTCAATGCATGAACCGCTTTGATCATTTAATTACTGTGCAGGAAAAAAAGATAATGCTCTAGACCGTATGTCGTGTAGGAACATAGCGGTCGAAGACGGTTAGTGGAGCGCTATCATGTAACTCAAGGAAAATGATACAATAACATCATCATTCAACAATAAGTCAATATATCATATTTATACACTTCTCCATAAATATGGGTACACCACATTCCAAGTGAAGGAATAAGTCTTATTGACACTCTTAAAGCACTCTTTCATCATACATGAAGTGGAGAACTACGACCATGCACACTTATAGATTCAAACATTCTCAATAGATGGAGGACTTTAATTATATTTATGTTATCATTAGATATGGGACTCTAACCATGCACACACATTCATTAGTCAAGGAATTTAACTAAATACGCATTTATTCAAACAAGGGACTCTAACCACATACTCATCTAGATAAGGGACTCCAACCTCATGCCTATTTGTTAGATAAGGGAATCTAACCTCATGTAAGACTTGGACTCTAACCACAAGTCATTTTATTCGATGAGGTGCTTTAACCTTAAGAGATCTCTTTAAGCAAAAGACTTTAACCTCGAGCAATTTAATTAGGCAAGGGACTTTAACCTCAAGCCATTTTATTAGGCAGGGGACTCCAACCACAAACCATCACAATTATTATTAGTTGACATTAGGACTTTAGCACAATTTCCATGAATCAACATGCATTTAAATCATCACTTAAGGACTTTAACCTACCTATAAATTTACATTTCAATGGTCCAAGGCCTTAATTCAATTCATCATTCAATTTAAAGTATGGTCCTCAATACACCACATTCCAGTTTTAACACAATTCAATCACATGTTTTAAGGACTTTGACAATATTTTAGACATCAAACCAATAAGTCACAATTTATAAATTATATAGCTAGAAATGTTATCATATTTCCATTTAGAAGCCACTCACACTAGTTAAGCCATTGCCTTAGTTTAATGCCTCATCAACATGTAACTAGTCATTTCACTAAGACATTTTTACAAACACCTTGTAGGCATGCCTTTACCAAGGCCAATTTCAAAGCAACAATCATCAATATTAGGGTTTCTTCAGGACCCCTTTGTTAAGCTACAAACAACAAGTGCCCACATAAGTAAAACATCAACTATAACATACATCAACACAAGTCTAAACAAGGGTAAACATTATTCATCACAAGGCATCAAAACCCTTAACATTTGATTTTAAAATCTCCATGTACACTTACTAATCCTAGTGTAAAATACATGGTTTTTGAGCTATTTAAAAAGGGAGAGAGTTACATGCCTCAAACAACTTGATGCACTTAAGAAACTTGACTCCTCTTACTCCTAGATGGACACCCCTGAACCCTAACCTCCAATTTTTCTAAAATATGTTTGCGAGAGAGTTTTGGATCTTTGATTCACTCAAAATATGTTTTAGGAGGCAATGTACACTTATATAGTAAAGGGACTTAGGGTTTTTGGTGAGGGAAATGATCATAAGGTTCTCAACTAAAAGTTGAAAATTGGCCACGATGTTGGGTATGACTTACTTGAGTCAATCGTACCCTAGGGTACGAGTGGTACCCTAACTCATACCCTAGGCTTCTCCTAGGTCATCCATACTGATTAGGGTATGACTACACATTATTGAGTTGTATCAAAATGGTACTACTCATGCCCTCACTTGTAAACTTCACCGGTATAAAAAATAGTCCACTCCAAATCAAGATCTCACTATATACGATTGGGTTGTGTACGACTCATGCACTTAGATACGATTGGGAAGAGTCTCACTCGTATCAAAGATAGTGAGTAAACTTTACCACGCTACTTAGGGTATGAGAGGGGAGGGAAAGGAGGATACGACTCGTATCCAAGGGGTACGACTCATGCCCCTAGTCGTACCTATCCTAGTGACATCAAATTAAGAAATTTCTCAATGGTTTAAAGTCTAGGTGTTTCAGTTCCTACCCTAAAATAGGATATGATGAACACATGGGGTTCTTCCATCCTAAAATAGGATATATTTGTCATATCTGGTTCATTCACCCTAAAATAAGATATATTTTACATACCAGGTTCCTCCACCCTAAAATAAGATATGTCTAACATGTTGGGTGTATCTGCCCTAAATTGGGATATGATGAACACATCTGGTTCTTTTGCCCTAAAATAGGATATGTTTGGTAATCCGAGTTCATTTACCCTAAAGTATAGATATGTTTGACACAATGGGTTTTTTCGCCCTAAAATAGGATATGATTGGCAACGGATTTGACGTTCGTGGTTCATCCACCCTAAAATAGGATTTGTTAGAATATCGGGTTTTATCCACCCTAAAATAAGAAATACTTGACATATTAGGTTCATCCATCCTAAAATAAGATATGTTTTAATCCACTTTAAAATATGATATGCTAGTCAAGTGGGCTTGTCCGCCCTAAAATAAGGACACTTACTTTTGCAGGTATAAGCTTAATGTGGTCAGTTGCCTAAAGGACAAAACTAGGGTAGATTTACAGGTACGTTTTCTTATCTCCTCTTATCATTATTATTATTCATTATGATTATTTTTATCTCATTGTTTAATCTTCTATATATATTTGGGCTAATTACTTTTTATCTAGTTATGTTAAAAGCGACAAGTAACAATTCAGAATCTTTGCTCCAATATCTCGTAACCTATTCATATTTCACCTTCAAAACCACTCACGCTCCAACCATGCTAACTCATGCTCCACATTTGTCATTTTTTTAGAAATCTCATTCGTTCCTCAATATAGAACTACACAAGGCCTGATTCTTGTAAACCTGAGATATTTAGGTGACTGAAAACCAAAGTCTCAGCCACATTATTTTTAAAACCACCTCCGCATTGCTTCTATTCCAGCAAATCATTTCCTCGGTTGAATATTGGCTACTAAGTCAACTTTCATTTCTCGATACTTCTTTTGTCATTTTCAAGAAATAAAGAGAAAGCTATTGACACATAATTTTGACCGCTCGATAGCTCTTGTAGGCTGTTATTTTACCAAAACTATTAATTTTCAATATTAATATTTTTTACGTATTATTTTGATATCAAATAAATACCAACGTATCACACTAATGATTTTTAAATATATAATTTATTCTAGCAAGTAATTTTATATTTTATATAATCTAATAGGATATTTTATATTTATTAAATTATTTTCTCAAATATGTACACTCAAAATTTATGAATGCATTATCTATTATTATTATTATTATTATTATTATTATTGTTGTTGTTTTTCTTCTTCTTCTTCTTCTTCTTCTTATTATTATTATTATTATTATTGTTGTTGTTGTTGTTGTTGTTGTTAATTTATTACAAATTTATTACTAATAATTTTATACAATATTTTTTACGTAACATTAATTTTTACAAGCGTAATTTATTTTTAAGATCAATATTTTATTATTTTTTTGCCATTACTATATTTATTAAATAACAGCCCAAATTCAATTTAATTTTTTTCAATTATTTAACTTCTAGCCCCATTTTATTCAATTTATGTTAATTTTGGTTCAAAATTAATTTCAAATTTGACCCAATCTTAAACCTCAATTTCAATTTCATTGACTCTTCTCAGTTTCAATCACAACCCTTGATCTCATACGATCAATGGCAGAGATTGAATCTACCTTTTATCATATTTTTTTAACCACAAAATCCCAAAGAAAAACCCTAAAAAAATATTTTTCACTTTCCCCTTTCCACAAAACAATTGCCCTCCCCATTCTCTCTTCTTTCTCTTTCAAAAACCAACAAACATCCATAACCATCGGTGACAGCTGCCACTGTTGTCCCATCTTCTCTTTTTTTTCTCCTTTTTATTCTCTCTTTAAGATAAAACCACCACCAATCACCATGGCTGACAAACTATCCAACTAATACCCCTCTCCTATACTCTTTTCTTTCCACTGGTCTAAGCCGTCGTTGGTTAGGCCACCATCGACGAGACCATAGGATAGTCATTGAGCTTTACCATTGAAATCAAAATAGTTGCGATATCAATAGATAAGCCACCGGTTATCTCTCTCTCCAACCTTTGCTCCTATCACCGCTCTAACCGACTCTACCAACAAAACTGTCCTATTATCGGCGCATCCCACCAACCAGTCAAACGCTTTGGCCACCCAGGAGCCATCTTTATTTTCATTCTAGATCTGGCCGGAACAACTTTTTCTGGTGCAACATCAACCAAAAAATCACTGTCGGCTCTATCTTTACCCTATTTGCTTTAATAATTTTTTTGTTATTGCCTTTAATAATAGTGATTCATTATCTCTAAGTTTTGCTTGTATATAAGTCTCATTTTAGAGATATTAAACTTTTGTGTGGTCACTTTCTTTGTCATTTCAGTTAGGTTTATTAAGATGATGTGATGGTCTTTCACATATTGATTATTGCATTTTGTTTCCTGTTTAGCATCTGGACTAATTTTAATTTTTGCTCATTGTTGATTGCTTAATAACACCATCATCTGGTGCTTCATTTTTTTAGCGCTTAACTTTGGAAAATATTAACATAATTTTATACTCTTAATTAATAGTGCTCATACCTTCAAGGAAAAGAATTACTTTGATGAAATTTTCTCCTTTTCTTTGTTGATTATTTTTATTTGTTTCTTTAATCAAATGATTTCAGCATTTAATTATGTTGAAATTTAAATTTGATTGACTGAATCTTTTTTTTATTTTTACTAATTATGATCCCTCTACCATATAGTTATATATGATAAGTATTAGTTGTTCAGTGTTTTATTTTAGTTTATTTTATTTTTATTGTTCCTCTTTTAACTCTACATATATTTTTATACTTACTTATTTATGATAAATTTGACTTATTTTATATTTTAAATTGATTCACTTGTCTCTCTCGGGAAAGTATGTATGTTGATTGATCCTTGTGAATATAATTTTTCCTTTTTGATTCCCCTAATTTATCATTTTCACATTTTCTCCTCGCCTCTTTGGCCTTTAAAGGATACTCTTTTTTCTCATTAGAGGCAGACGGAAAAGGGGCAAAAGGAAAATAAAAGAAACTTTCCTCCACTTTGTAATTTTTTATTTTTGCTTTTGGTGTTGGGTTACTTACACTTCTTATTGTTATTTCTCAAGTCACTATGATTCAACCTCTTCTTGCTCTCGGATTGATTTGTTGTTCCTCTACTTATAAATAGTTAGTGGTCTATCGACGCAATTACATATTTCTATGTGTCAAAATCTGTGTGTATATAAATTCTCACATTAATTCATAATATTTGAAGAATAATTTGACTGTTATGATGATAAATTGATTTACTCGTGTGTTTTCTTACAAATTCTATGATTTTTCTTCTTTATTTGTAATTGAATATTAAACTATGTATTGAGGTCTATTGGCTTGAGTGTTGTCTTGAGTGAATTCAGAACAATCTTATTATATCTCACAATCCCCCTTGATGTAAGCCTTGCCAGGGATCTTTGAGACGTCAGTGGGCAATTATGGGCTACCTAGGATTTTCTTTCAGATTTCATTAGTTTGTTTTGTGCACTTGTTTGCGTTTGACATGTTCCACTCGGGAGTCATTTGATTTAGATGAGATGAGGAGTTGCCAAGGATTTGAGAGTGTTTAAGGATTGTTGAATTGAGCCTTCTTTTTTTCACTAATTTTGGGTTTGTAATAATTTATATAAACTTTACAACCATAATAAAAGAAATATAGGGGGCTGCTTATGGGTGTGGGGATTATGTGCTTATATGAACTACTTTAGCACCTGGGAAAAACATATTTTAGGATCTTTAATTCAATTGTTTTAACACGTAGAAATCATATTTTAGGAATTATTAATTAATTTCAATTTAAATTTAGATCAAGCACGTTAATTTAACCTATGGCGTATAAAAATAATTTTTTAATATTTTTTTTGCATGTTTTATTAGTTTTCAACATGAAAAAAATTATCTTTCAGCATGTGAAAAATAGAATTCTAGAATATTAAAATAAATTTTTTAGCATATAAAATAAATTTCCAGCATGTAATAACGAATTTCCAGTTTATTGAAATAAATTTTCAATATATTAAAATGAATGTTCAGCATGTTTATAAATTTCTAGCAATATTTTTGTTTATTTTCAGAAGTAATAAGTATTTTTTGGAATCAAAATCGTGATCTTCAATATGTTAATTATTTTTAGCAGGTGAATACATTTTCTAAGATTAATTTCTAACACTTTTACTAATTTACAATATGTTTGATCATCTTTTGCATAATAAATTAACAGTTGTCATTCCCCAACATATTTATTTAACTTTGACATGCTTTTTGTTTTAACAAATTTACAATATTATTTTGAAATGATTTGATAATTATTTTTAAGACAATTATGTGTCACCTAGACATCATTCTTGTAGGCTTTTACTACATCAAAAATAAGTAATTGTTTATTTAGTATGTTAATCACCTTAACCAACCTCTAATTAACCAAGAGGCCTACTTGAAACTACTGTTAAATATTGTCTTCTGTGTTTGACACTCTTTGAGTCTAATTAGGAAACTGTTTTCTTATCTAGACCCCAATTCCAAATGTAGAAAGTCCAATGAATTATGGACATTAAGTTGGGAAGGGTAGACATCGTAGGGCACGCTAGCCTTTTGCCATTCTTAGAACACTTTTAAGTCTAATAAACAAATTAGGTGGGGGATGGGTAGACTTTCAAAAATGATGAAAGTTAATCCGAGCAGAATTTGACTATGTGACTTATGATATGATCTGAATTAAAACAAATAAATTTTTTGTCCAATTTTGCTAAACCACCGCAGATTTTGGTCTTGGAAAAATTCCTTGAGCTTTGAGCTCACTGGCTTATTGACGACTCATCATACGAGTCGTATGGTGTGGTTACGGGTCTAGGGACTCAAGTCACAACCAAACCCGTGTGTAATTGGCTAGGTTTTGCTTTGAGTACGATCGTAAGACCATGTTACGAGTGGTAGAGTTGAGTCATATGTTGTCCAGTATCTTATCTCTTTGGGTTCTATCTTGGATACGACTTGACCATATAAGTCATATGGTCAGGTTACAAGTGGGATCATGGAGTTGCAAGATGGATAGTGTATGGGTGTCCAACTCACTGCCTAGGATACTACTCATGGCTACGAGTCGTATGATGTGGTGATAAGTTGATAGGTCAACGTGTAACCAAAGATGACCTTTTTACGGTTTTAGTTAGGGGTACTTTGGACATTTTTCACTTAAAACCCTTAAGACCCCATGTCCCTAAAATACTTTGGAGAATTCATTCTACACTTTAGATGATTAAAATTCCTTTTTACTCTCTCAAAATCCACTAAAGTAAAATTAGCTAGGGTTTCTCCAAAGTGGTAATCAAGGGTTCAAGAGTTAGTTTCTCTCTGTGAATCTTTATAATTTAGGCATGTGACACTTTATTCATTATTAATTTACTTAATGCATATGTTTAAAGCATTATTCATGAATCATTAATGGTAGTTTTGAAATCAAGGTTGAGGGGTTTGAATGCATATCATTGAATATTGTTTTCTATCATTTAAATTATGATTGTATATGTTTTAATTATAGTTTTGCATATGTGGGTGCATGGTAGTGGTGAATTAATTTAAAGGACATGTTTGAACCCCAAATTTGATGATTTTGGCTTTGATAATGGATGACCTCAACCTGTTTATGAAATTGATAATGAAAATGATATTGTCATAAGTTGAATCGTGTTTTTAAGCTAAGGCTTTTGGCATAACCTTGATAATAATTGATGAAGGACTTTGTAAAGGCTTTGATGGCCATAAATTAAATTGAATTAAAACCTTAGGGGTTTGGTTGGCTTATCGGTTTG
This sequence comes from Capsicum chinense, assembly GCA_026120095.1. NCBI lineage: Eukaryota > Viridiplantae > Streptophyta > Magnoliopsida > Solanales > Solanaceae > Capsicum > Capsicum chinense. The sequence continues at coordinate 184,887,649 of JAPEIP010000010.1, forward strand.
AGTCCCAAAGTGTTGGATTAATTTATGTTCCTTTTTAACATTGGATTCGAGTCCCAAACTGATGTAATAATTGTCTTAGCATGTTGTATACTTTCAAGTAGGGTTGGTATGACAAAAACAATGGGATGCCTTAGGTAAGTAACAGGATTGATAATTATGACTGTGAAATAAATATTTAAATTAGGCTTTAAAGTGGGATATGTAGTCGGACCGTGAAAGTAAGGGTTCTAAAGAACTTACACTGGAAATTGCTAGTCGGTGCGGGTATCTAAATGACCGGGAGGTTTGAGTCCCCCGTATTGAATATATGAATGAGTGGTTCAAGTCCCCCTTATTGTATACATTGGTACTTAAGGTTAGAGTTCGAGGCATCTCCATATGTTGTTACTGGTATGTTGAAACTCTTTTCCCATAATGTGTACTTCTACTTGGTTTGGGTTCCACTCTCTCTTATGTGACACCATTTATGGTTGTGTATTTTGATTTCGATCCTGAGTGTATACATACCCTTTTTTTCTATTTCTACCTCGATGAGTGACTCTGTGATTACTAGAAGAGTCTATAGGGGTTGTGTGGTATCTATAGGTAATAGAGAAGCTTTGGTGGATCTGTTTAAATTAGACATGGTTGATTTTAATGTAATATTAGGGATGGATTGGTTAAACTCGTGCTATATTTCTCTAGACTATCGGACCTATAAGGTCATGTTTAAATTCCTTAATGAGCCAATTACTGAATGGTAGGAAATTTCCCAAGTGCCTAAGCGAATATTCATATTGTATATTAGAGCCCAGAAATTAATTTCCAAGGGTTGTTTTTATCATTTGGTCTGGGTTATGGATTCTAACTCAGAAGGCCCTTTCTTACATTATGTCCCCGTGGTAAATGAGTTTTCTAAAGTCTTCTCTAATGATCTCCCTGGTGTCTATCCTGATAGGGATATTGATTTTGGGATTTATCTTGTTCTAGACACTCATCCTATCTCTATTCTTTTGTACAGAATGGCTCCAGTTGAGTTAAAAGAGCTTAAGAAATAATTAAAGGATATTTAGACTAGGGTTTCACCTAACTTAGTATGTCCTTATGGGGTGCACTTATCTTGTTCGTACGAAATAAGGATAGTTCCCTTCGAATATGTATTGATTATCAGCAACTGAATAAGGTGACGGTAAAGAATAAGTATTCGCTTTCGAGAATTAATGATCTCTTTTATCAGTTTCAAGGTGCCAAATTCCTTTCTAAGATTGATCTTTGATTTGGGTATCATCAGTTAAAGATTAGGGAGGTAGATATCTTTAAGACTACTCTCTGTACTAGTATAGGCATTTTGAGTTCTTGGTGATGTCGTTTAGCTTGACTAATTCCCCTACGGTATTCATGGACTTGATGAATAGGGTCTTTCGTTAGTTTCTAGATTTGTTCGTGATTGTCTTCATTGATGACATCTTAGTGTACTCTAAGAATAAGGAAGATCATGCTGATCACCTTTACCTTGTGTTGCAAACCTTAATAGATCAACAATTGTATGTTAAGTTCTCTAAATATGAATTTTGGTTGAATGTTGTGACTGGTCTGGGTCATGTTATGTCTAGTAAGGGGATCATGATGGATCCACAGAAAGTTATGGTGGCTAAGAAGTGGCCTAGACCCACGACTCCAATCTATATTAAGAGTTTTTTGGGTTTAGCCGGTTACTATAGAAGGTTTGTGAAAAGTTTCTCTATTATTACTGCCCCATTGACCAAGTTGACTTAGAAGAAGGTGAAGTTCTTATGGTCTGATACTTGTAAGGTTAGTTTTGAGAAGCTAAAAGATAAGTTGACTTCAGCTCCGGTCTAGACTCTACCTGAAGACATCGAGGGTTTTGTCATCTATTGTGATGCATCCCGAGTTGGTTTAGGTTGTGTATTAATGCAACATGACAAGATGGTTGCTTATGCCTCTAGACAGTGAAAGCTTCATGAGAAGAACTATTCGACTTATGATTTAGAGTTGTTAGTCGTGGTGATCGCATTGAAAATCTGGCATCACTATCTGTATGGGATCCATGTTGATATCTTTTCTGATCATAACAGCCTGTAGTACCTGTTCAACCAAAAATATCTTAATCTCATGCAAAGAATGTGACTTGAGCTGCTCAAGGATTATGACCTAAGCCTTTACTATAATCTAGGTAAAGCTATCATAGTTGTTGATGCTCTTAGAAGGTTATCCATGAAGAGTTTAGCTCATATGGACAAGGATAAGCAAAAATTAGTGAAAGATATTCACTGTTTGTCTAACCATGGAGTTCGTCTCTTAGACTCTAAAGATGGCGGTGTGTTTTTGCAATAGGTGGTGCAATCATCTTCTGGTTCTGAAATAAAAAATACAGGTATTAGACCCTCTCTTGATGAAAATAAAGAATGATATGAGTAAGAAAAAGGTGATGGCCTTCAAGATCGGTGGTGATGTTATCATGAGGTACCAAGGGAGATTCTGTATTCCTGATATTGATAGATTGCTTGGTAGGATTTTGGCCAAAGCCTATAAATCGTTGTATATGGTTCATCTCGATCCAACATAGATGTATTATGATCTTAAGGATATGTATTAGCGGAATAATATAAAGC
>JAPEIP010000010.1:184911075-184938992 GCA_026120095.1 Capsicum chinense
CCCTATTCCAACATAGTATATATATGTATATATGTGATTGCATGTGGTTATTTGATTTGGGTTTGAATAATGGCATTATTTATCTTTATCCCTGAGTACATGCTAGCATTTACTCCACTAACCATCTTTGGGAGTTCTATCTCCATGCGATGTAGGAATCGGCCATACTATTATTCCTCCTGCTAGTGACTTGGATTTGGGGGGCAGCTTTCAGTCGGATTGAAGTGGTGAGCTTCCATACTCCAGAAGACTCTATTTTATGCTATGGACTTCTTTTCATTATTTCTGTTTCTTGGATTTTGGTGTTGGCTATGGTCGGGGGCATGTCCCGATTGAGTGTTATTTATTTTTGGTTAGAGGCTTTGGCAAACTAATATGGGCATGGTCGGTGTCGGTATTAATGTCAGCCTTGGTATTGGTATTGGCATTAAGGTTGGCACCGGTTGGATATTTGGTTGCGATTATTTGGTTATAATTATAGACTTACTTTATTGCCTTTAGATTATTATTGTTTTATCTTATTATATGTTTAGAATCCATACGACATGGGGTGTAGGATGGTCAACGATGGGGTATTGGGGGTAGCTCCGGTCCTGGTTGGACTTGAGATACCCGACATGACTAAGCCATTATTCGAGTCATGTCAGATTTGTACCATAGACCTAGTTTCATGGTCACTTAAGAGTCCACAAACTGTGTCGAGTAGAGTCTCTTGTAAGGGTGTGTAGATACCACATTCTTATGGGAGAGTCTACGAGGCATTTAGGAATATTTCTCTTTCTTGTGTTCTGTTTTCAAGCTATAGAGTCTAAGGTCCTAAAATTTTCTCTATTACCATTTGTTCGATTTTTAGATCATGCCTCTAAGATGATCTGAAGTTTGCAGAAACTTCTCTATCCCACTTGAGGATAATATTGATGGAACACATCCTGCTTATAGGGTCCAGCCCGGTCTAGAGAACCAATTCCTGATTACCCTCTTGGAGTTCCACCAGTTCTCTCCAGTCCTTCTCAAGCTCCTCAGGATAATATGATGAATGCTAAGTTTCGTCAGTCGATTCATATGTTGGCACAGTTGGTAGCTTCTCGGTCTAAGCGTGGTGCTTCTGTTACTCCATCTTCTAAGGCCACAAGGGTTGGCCAGTTTATGAGGTTGAACCCTTCTGTGTTCACTAGTGTTAGGGTTGAGGCGGATCCTCAAGGTTTTGTTGATAAAATAGAAAAGATCTTTCATGTTATGTATGCTACGAACTTGGAAGGTATGGAATTTGTTATCTATCAACTGAAGGATGCGGCATACCAATGGCATAAAGAATGAAAACAGTCTAGGGGTGACGATGTTGAGTTAGCCCTGTGGGATGATTTCTCTAATGCTTTTATGGACTAATTTTTTCCTCGAGAGTTGGGGAGGCAAAGGCAAAAGAGTTTGTTAATCTAAAGCAAGGAAGAATTTTATTCAAGGAGTATGCCTTAAAGTTTCACTATTTATATCGGTATGCTCCGAAGTTAGTTTCTAACATGAGGGCTGGAATGAGGAAGTTTGCTTTTGGGTTATCCAGAGACTTAATTTTTTACAGTAAGGCTGCCTTGTTGAACAAGGACATGGATATCTTTAGGATGGTTATATACATGCAGCAAGTTGAGAAATAGAAAAAGAAGTTGAAATGGGAGAGAAAAAGAGCAAGAAGTTTAGATTTTTTGAGCAGGGTGGTGGCCAGCAGCAAAGTGACAAAGATGGTAGAAAGTGGCCCAAAAAGAAATGCGACAATTTTGGGTTTTACTTGATTGCTAGTGCTCCTTACCCAAAGCCATCGGGAGAAAGGCGTTTTCATGGTAGCGATAATTATTGGGCACAAGGTGCCCAATGTCAGGCAAGTGGGGCCTAATCAGCTCCATCCTATCATCCCTACGGACTTTATGGTTGATTGCATTGGGGTTACTGTGATGAAGGAAGGGACAAATGCTTCAACTGTGGTCAGGTAGGGCACATAATTGGAATTATCTTATTGGTAAGGTTGCTTCTGGGGCAAACAAGGTTCATGTTTCCTCTTCTTCTGCTCTGGCACCAAAGGATACATTATCTGTTCCAGCACTGGTCAAAACTGACTCTATACTCTCATTACCCATCAGGAGTCTGAGGCATCGCGGAATGTCATTACTGGTATGTTGAAACTATTTTCCTATGATGCATACTATTTACTTGATTCGGGTTCTACTCTCCTTTTTGTGACCCCATTCGTGACTATGCATTTTGGTTTCAGTCCCGAGTGTATTTTGAGCCCTTTTTTTTCGACCCTGGTGGGTAACTATGTGGTGGCTAAAAGAGTCTATAAATGTTGTGTGGTATCTGTGGGTGGTCGGGAGACTTTGGTGGATCTATTTGAATTAGACATGATTGATTTTGATGTCATATTGGGGATGGATTAGTTGCACTCGTGTTATGTTTCCCTAGATTGTCGAACACGTAAGGTTATCTTTAATTATCCTAATGATCTGTTTATTAAGTGAGAGGGTAGTTTCCTAGCTCCTAAGGGGAGGTTCATATCATATCTTAGAGATTGGAGATTAGCTCCAAGAGGGGTATCTATCATTTGGTCCGAGTTAAAAATTCTAGCTCAGGGGGAGGGGGGTCCTTTCTTACATTTCGTCATGGTGGTGAATGAATTTCCTGAGGTCTTCCCTAATGACCTTCCTGGTATCCCTCCCGAAAGAGAGATTAATTTTGGGATTGATCTTGTTTCGAACACTAGTCTTATTTTTATTCCCCCGTATAGAATGGCTCCAGCTAAGTTAAGAGTGCTTATGGAACAACTATACAATCATTTAGACAAGGGTTTCTTCCATCCTACTGTGTCTCCATGGGGTGCACTAGTATTATTCGTGCGTAAGAAGGATGGTTCCCTTCATATGTGTACTAATTACCGGCAATTGACTAAGGTTGTGGTAAAGAATTAGTACCCTCTTCCAAGGATAGATGATTTGTTTGATCAGCTTCAGGGTACTAAGTTTTTCTCCAAGATTGATCTTCGATTCGGGTATCATCAGTTAAAGATTAGAGAGGTGGATATTCCTAAGACTGCCTTTCATACCCGGTATGGACATTTTGAGTTCTTAGTCATGTCTTTTGGGTTGACTAATGCCCCAGCGGCATTCATAGAATTGATGAATAGGGTCTTCCATCAGTTTCTAGATCTATTCGTCATTGTGTTCATAGATGATATTCTAGTGTACTCTAAGAGCGAGATGGATCATGTCGATCACCTCTGCATTGTATTGCAGACCCTGAAGGAGAAGAAGTTGTATGCTAAATTTGCAAAAAGTGAATTTTGGTTTAGCGTTGTCACTTTTATGGGTCGTGTCATTTCTAGTGAATGGATCATGGTGGATCCGCAGAAGGTTGTAGTGGTTATGAAGTGGCCTAGACCTACGACCCCAACTGATATTTGGAGCTTCTTCGGTTTAGCTGGCTAATATAGGAGTTTTTAGAAAGTGTTTCGACTATAGTTGTCTATTAACTAAGTTGACTCAGAAGAAGGTAAAGTTCTTGTGGTCTGATACGTGTGAGGGTAGTTTTGAGAAGCTGAAGGATAAGCTAACTTCGGCATCGGTCTTCACATTGTCGAAAGGCACAGATGGTTTTGTAGTCTATTATGATATATCCTGTGTGGGGCTTGATTGCATCTTGATACAGCATGGCAAGGTGATAGCTTATGCCTCTAGATATTTGAAGGTACATGAGAAGATTTATCTGAGTCATAACTTGGAGTTATTGGTTGTGGTGTTTGCGTTGAAAAACCTGACGTCACTATTTGTATGGAGTGTTATCATAAGAGCCTGCAATATGTATTTACTCAAAAAAAGTTGAACCTTATGCAAAAAAAATGGGTTGAGATGCTCAAGGATTATGACATGAGTATTCAATACCATCCAGGTAAAGCTAGCATGGTTGTTAATGCTCTTAGCAGGTTATCCATGGGGGAGTCTAGCTCATGTAGATGAAAGGAAGTGGGAGTTGGTGAAGGATGTTCACTAATTGGCTAACCTTGGAGTTCGACTCTTGGACTCTGAGGATAATGGTGTGTTTGTTCAGGAGGTGGCGAAGTTGTGTCTGGGTGCTGAGGTGAAGGAGAAGTGAGTGTTAGGTCCTATTGACTGTGCCCAAGCACACACGCAAGTGTACGTGGTCTTATCAAGTAGTAAAGTGGCCTAATGAAAGCCAAGTATCGATCCCACAGAGACTTGATTCAACAACAATTCTATTTTAGTTCATAATTTAGATTCATTTGATGCAAATGTAACCAAAAAGGGAGTTTGTAATTTATAACTAGAGAAAAGCAAACAATGTGTAATGTAAAGATCTTGAAATAATCAATAGGAGAAAACCCAGGTTAAAGCACTTTGAACAATTCTACTATGTTATTGAACTTCATTCATTAACTTGCTTATCTTGGTTGTTGATTCGTACAGTTAATTACGTGATCATGGTCTCCCGACCTCTAATTCTTTACCTAAGTTGAACCTTACAACTACATCATTGAGCGGGGATGTAATATTCCACTCTTAAGTTCATTAAGCTATTATCCTACGTATGAATCAAGTATGGTATCTAAGTACATCCTTGTCCTAGACACAAATTTGAATTCCTTATTTCATAAAAGAATACAAACCATACTTTGTTCATCTTCATGTTCTATCCCCTATCTCCTCTCCCGAGTTCAAAAGGTAGACAATTGATGTATTCTAAGGGAATAAAATCCTTAAAATAACTAAATCAAAGATGAACACACAACCAATAATGATAATCAAAGTTAAACAAACTTAATTCTAAACAATATTACTCATGTCTTTGGCTTTAACCCCGGAAAAAGGCGTTTAGCCACGCATAGTCATAATCGTAATCACAAGGTGGTAATTAACGACTAAGAACATGTATGAACTAAATTAAAATAAAAAAAAAGTAAATATGAAGTTGTATCATCCCCTCAATATCCGAATTATGTTCAAAGATATGTAAAAACGTGATACAACATGTATTTATAACCCTATGGTAATCCAAACCCGTGTAGGAGTTGGAAACGTGCAATAATTGAGCCCGAGAGTGGAGAGGGTGCCTCCCCTAGTAGATCCCTGCTCCAGCCAGGGCTTGGCCTCACCTAAATCTCCACTCTATCCAAGGCATCGCCTCATGTACATCCCCGTTATGGCTAGGGCGTCGCCTCCAAATTGTCTTGGCTTTCTGGAATTTGCTTCTCGAATTTTAGCTAAGTGTTGAGTCTCCCATCTTAGTCCCTTGTCTTGTGGTGTATTTACCATGGATTTCTAGCCTTTTCAACATCAAAACATCATCATATTCAAATCCCAAAGCTTCCTACATAATTACACCACACGAATTAGCAATTTAAACAACATTATATCCATAACAATGAAACAAAATAAGAGCTAAGACTAGGCTAGTTTATGTTGATCTTTAACTTCTTGTCCCACTTCTATACTTAATCAAATTGAATGTTGCACATTACCAACAAGTTATTCCATTCATAATTATACCATAAAACCATTTGGAACACTTTAAACACAATAGAATCCAACGGGATCAACTAGACAAGCACCTAGCTCAAGCTAGTAAAACTAGTTTCCACGATTGAACTCTAAATGACTCATTGAAGTACAAACTTATTTTAGAATGAACTTTGAACATCATAAACACATTATTTAACACTTATATGCACATTCATCTCATTATCAACCCATATAGCATACAAATCATCCTCAAACAAAGATAAAAAGGCTAAAACAGTGACTCTAAAATGCATAAATACACCCAACATCACCACCCCCCACTTAAAACCTTATTCGTCCTCGAACAAATCTTAACTATAATCATCATAAACTAAGGAGACTCTAAACTTCTACTACGTGCAAGACACTCAAGCTAGTACTACTATGACTACATAGCATGCAAGTTTCTACACTAAGCATGTTACAAACACAATTGAAAGCTTATGAACACTACTCTAAAACATCCTAGTCTCAAGAATTGACTCACCTAGTTGGAAAACTCATGCTTATCATTAAATCAAGGACGTCATACAAATCACCTACATTTATTAAATATATGCCCTCTCACAACAAGAGAGTTACTCATAATCACTCACAATTAATCAATTCATAAAATTATGGGTACAATAATCAATTTATGCTCACTTTCACAAGGAATTCACAAGTTACACACAACAAACTATAGGCTTGCCCTTAGTGTAGTGCTCCACTAATATCAAAATGTCAAGTATAGGATCAATTAGGTCTTTTTCGGGTTGTAATATAGGCTAAGAGAAAGGTTGGAACTATTTTGCAATAGAGACTAACCTCTTTAAGCACTTTAATAAACTACAATATACATTTAAAATCAATCACCAACAACTAAATTACAATATTTTTGTCTACCCATTTCTTTTTGTTTTTCCCCATCCTTTTTAAGCAATTTCACAAACACATAGTGGAAGTATTGCTTATTACCACGTGAATCAATTTTTTTCTTTCTTTTTTTCTTTTCACAATTATGGTAATATTTCTAGCTTAATGTCTATCACAACCATCCACCACATCAATTATCAACACCAATAACTATTACCTTGGGGCACTAAATTCACCTTTTTCTTCTTCAATTTTACACTCCTCGCTTGATTTTTCATTAAAGCGCCTAGGAGCTTTTGGATAAAATTTAGGTTTATCAAAGAAGGGATCAGGCTACATATAAGTCTAACAAAGAAAAAGCTAAAGGCTCAATTGGGTTTAACTAGGATTATGCACACAGGTAGGTCAAAAAGAATGTATAAAACAAGGCTATCGAAGAAATACCTATAGCATCTCCTAAACTCACACTCTTTATTTTGCTTTACACACACTGGGCAAGTTCTAGACATCACATGCAACAAGGAATATACAAATACCTCACACACACATGGCACATACTCAACTCAATATCACCATCATAGACTCCCAACCAAATAATAACATGAATTTAAATTTAAACCAAAAAGTACAAGATTCGGAAAATTGAGCCTAAGAGTTTCAAAAGTAGCAATTTGCTTATTCAACATGCTTTTACCAACAAAACATTTTCACCTTGTAATAAAAAATAGTAATAACAAGAATATCTTACACCAATTTTTTTTTAAATTGATTCAAAATTTAGGAATTTCCCTACCCCACACTTAGAAATCTACTTTGTCCCAAAGTGAATTTAAAAGTAAGAGATAGAAATACTTCTTGAGGCCTCTAGGCCTAGCTAGTAGTATCTTTTTGCATAAAGGAGGTTTGGGACTCCGCACTCAGTCTTTGTAACGTTCCTTAGCTCAGGTTTTCGGTACTTAGACTTCTCATCAACCTATGAATCAATCAAAAACAAAAACTATGTTAAATAAAAACTAAAAACTAAAAAGAAATCATACCTACTTAACTTAGGTTGCCTCCCAAGCAACGCCTGATTTAGTGTTGTGGCACAACCCATCTTAATGACTTAGTCGTTCTCTTTTCTTCTCTTTCTCACACTTGGTCTCCATATTCTTATTCTTTTCAACCCACCTGGGTGTAAATTCTTGAGGGTAACCATTTTTTCAACTTTAGCCTTTTCAGGCTCATCAATTAGCATCAAATCGAGCTTAGGCGGTAGAAGCTTAGGTTGCTCAATCAGGTAGTCCAAAGAGGTCTTTGGTGGACTAACCATCCCACACTTTTCCCCTTTAATAACATTAATCATACATAAATCTTTATAGTGGGGCATTATTTTGGGTGATTTGTAAATATCAAATACTACCTCTTCATCCTCTACCCTTATTTTGAGTGTGCCTTTTCTAACATCAATCAATGCTTCTCCTGTTGCTAAGAATAGATGCCCTAAGATGATTGGTACCTATTCGTCTACCTCAAAATTAAGAAAAATAAAGTCAGTAAGAATAATAAATTTACCAACCTTTATTAGAATGTCTTGTATTATTCCTTTTGAATATGCCATTGATTTGTCTACTAGCTACAAAACCTACATGGTCGATCTAGGCTTTCCTAAGATTAATGTGTTAAACAAAGATAGGGGCATCAGATTTATGCTCACCCCTAAGTTACTTAGCGCCTGGACCACTCTACTCCTAATTTAGGTCGGGAGAGTAAGCTTCCCTGGATCTTTCAATTTCTTAGGGATTTTTTATGTCATTACAACACTATACTCTTCAGTGAATGTTATCACCCCCACGTCCTACAATTTTACCTTATTAGAAACCACATCTCTCAAGTACTTTGCATACTTGGGCATTCCCTATAAAACATCTAACAAAGGTAAGTTAATGTAAAGCTCTCTGAATGTATCAAAGAACTTCTTAAACATTGCATTCTCCTTCGCTTTAATTTTCCTCTAAGGGAAGGGTAATGGCAGTGTCTTCTTCACTACTGGTTCAGCAACTTTAGTTTTTAAGTACTCAGACTTCCTTGATTCTTCAGCAACTTTTTTAAAAAACTAGGGAGTTACTCCTTCAGCATCTACCTCCTTAGTTACCTTTGGAGGTTCTCCCTGGAGCTCTTTACCACTCCTCAAGGTGATGGCCATAACCTATTTTGGATTTTATGTATCTCCGAACAATCCACTTTGTGGACTAGTATTTAATGCTTACTGTAACTGCCCCATCTGCAACTCTAAGCTTTTCTGGACAACTTGCAAATTTTTCATGTCCACAGCCAACTGTGTTTGATTAGCTAGAAGTTATTTTAACATCTCTTCCATGTTGATAATTGATTGATTCCCTTATGCTTGTGGTTGCTGAATTTGTTGTTGTGTATTCCACGGCTGAGTTTTCTACTTCATGTTGTAGGCATTACCATAATTTAGCCTATAAGCATTGCTCACATACATTACTGATTCCGGATTTGAAGTACACATGTCTGTTGAATGGCTACTATTTCTGCAGATCTCGCACCAACCACTAGTTTATTAAACTGCATTGACTGCTATTGTAGGTTGTGGAGCTCCTAATTTTAGGCTGTTGAACTGAGTGTTTATCATATTTTGCAATGTTGCAACCTGATTTGATAAGGTAGTGAACTGGTCTACCTCAAGTACACCTGCAATTCTTTTTATGGCTTCTAGATTTTAAATACCACTGGGGATTTCCATATGCAATGCGGTTCAACAATGTGTACAGCTCATCATAAGTCAATTTCAATGCTTGACCACCTGCGGCTGAATCTAGCAAAATCTTTGTATTGTGATCAAGTGCTTCTACAAAAGTATGAGCAAGTACCTCGTTCGACTATTAATAGTGTGGATAGTCCTTAAGAAGAGCCTTAGACCACTCCCAAGTATGATAGAGATTCTCTCATGGCTTCTGTTTGAAGCATACTATCTCATGTGAAGTCTCGCAGTTTTACCAGATGGGAATAACGAAATAAGAAATTTTCTAGCCAAATCATCCCATGAAGTGATTGAATTTGCCGATTCCACAGCTAACCACTTTTTTGCTTCCCCAAACAGAGAAAATAGAAAAAGCGTCATCCTAACATAATCTTGATTTATGACTATCAAGGTGAATGTATCACTAATTTCCAAAAAATTCCATAAGTGGGCCTATGAATTTTCATGTAAAAGCCCAGTGAACTGTCCACTACTGATTAGAAGTTGTACCATATTCTGCTTAAGCTTGAAACTGCCTCTAGCTGCCGACTTCTAAAATGGGGAGTCAAATTGGTTGGAAGAGGGATTGCTACTTCTTTTACTTTTCTGTGGGCTGCTAGTTCATCAACTATGATGGCAGGATTCTCCTAGTTTTCTTAGATTAGCGGAAGTTGGGGGAGAAGATTTGTTTCTCTCCTTTTTTGATGGAAAAGTTTCTCAGGCTCATCGCCTGGTTCAACCAAGTCCTGATCTCTTGCCAACTTTTGTAAACTTTTTTCCTACAAAAACACAACCAAGACCAAGTGTAAAAACACCAAATAAATCTAAAAGAAAATCTGAAATAAACAGTTATCAAATTTTAAGCCTCACCAACGGCGCCAAAACTTGACGACGCCTAAGTGCACACGCAAGTGTACGTGGTTTTATCAAGTAGTAAAATAGCCTAATGAAATCTAAGTATCGATCCCACAGAGACTTGATTCAACAACAATTCTATTGTAGTTCACAATTTAGATTCAGTTGATGCACACATAACCAAAAAGAGAGTTTGTAATTTATAACTAGAGAAAAGTAAACAATGCATAACATAAAGATCTTGAAACAATTAATAGGAGATTACCCAAGGTTAAAGCACTTTGAACAATCCTACTATGTTATTGAATGTCATTCGTTAACTTTCTTATCTTGGTTGTTGATTCATAAGGTTAATTGTGTGATCATCGTCTTCCGACCTCTAATTTTTTACCTAAGTTGAACCTTATAACTACATCATTGAGAGGGGATGTAATAATCCACTTAAGTTTTTTAAGCTATCATCCTACGTATGAATCAAGTATGGTATCTAAGTACATCCCTGTAATAGACACTAATTTGAATTTCTGATTTCATAAGATAATACAAACCATAATTTGTTCATCTCCATGTTCTATCCCCTATTTCCTCTCTCGAGTTTAAATGGTAGATAATTGATGTATTTTAATAGTAACTAATCCGTAAATTAATTAAATCAAAGATGAACGAACAACTAATAATGACAATCAAAGTTAAACAAACTTAATTCAAAACAATTGTACTTATGTTTTTGGCTTTAACCCCAAAAAAGGGCATTTAGTCACGCATAGTCATAATCGTAATCATAAGATGGTAATTAACAACTAAGAACATGTATGAACTAAATTAAAATAATAAAAACCTAAATATGAAGTTGTAGCAGCCCCTTAATCTCCAAATTATGTTCAAAGATATGTTAAAACGTGATACAACATATATTTATAACCCTATGGTAAGCCAAACCCGTGTAGGAGTTGGAAACGTTCAATAATTGAGCCCAGGAGTGGAGAGGAAGCCACCCCAAGTAGAGCCCTGCTCCAGCCAGGACATGGCCTCACTTAGATCCCCGCTCCATCCAGGGCATCAACTCATGTACATCCTTGCTATGGCTAGGGCGTCGCCTCCAAATCGTCTTGGCTCTCTGGAATTTGTTTCTCAAATTTTGGCTAAGTGTTGAGTCTCCCATCTTAGTACCTTATCATATGGTGTATTTACCATGGATTTCTAGCCTTTTCAACATAAAAATATCATTATATTCAGATCCCAAATCTTCCTACACAATTAGACCATACGAATTAGCAATTTAAACAACACTATATCCATAACGATGAATCAAAACAAGAGCTAAGACTAAGCTAGTTCATATTGATCTTCAACTTTTTGTTCCCCTTCTTTACTTAATTAAATTGAACCTTTCAAATTACCAACAAGTTATTCCACTCATCATTACACCCTAAAATTATTTAGAACACATTAAACACAATAAAATCTAACGGGATCAACTAGACAAGCACCCAGCTCAAGCTAGTAAAACTAGTTTCCACGATTGAACTCTAAATGACTCATTGAGTACAAACTTGTTTGGAATTCACTTTGAACATCATAAACACATGCTTTAACACTTATATGCACATTCATCTTAGTATCAACCCATATAACCCACGAATCATCCTCAAAATAAGGATAAAAAGGATAGAATAGTGACATTAAAATGCATAAATACACCCAACATCACCTATCTTGATGAGGATCAAGGGTGATATAGGTGGGCAAAAAGTAATGTATTTTGAGGTTAGTGGCAATGGTACCTTTTTGTACTAAGAGAGATTATGCATTCCTTATATAGATAGTTTACGAGAGAGAGTTGTATTATGTTATTCATCCTGGTTCGATGAAAATGTATCATGACCTTAGTAAGATTATTGGTGGAATAATATAAATAAGGATGCGGCTAGTTTTGTGGCTAAGTGCTTGGTGTGACAGTAAGTGAAAGTTGAGCGCTTGACGATCAGAGGATTATATCAAGAAATTGAGTTGCCTGTGTAGAAGTGGTAAATGATCAATATGGATTTCGTTGCCAGTCTTACTCGGTCTCGAAATTAATTTGATTTGGTTTGGGTCATGGTGGGTAGGATGACAAAGTCTACTTACTTCTTGTCGGTAAGGACTAATTTTTTGGTAGATAATTATGCAAGGTTATACCTCCAAGAGATTGTAAAGTTGCATGGGGTACCTATTTCCATTATTTCGAATTGTGGTACACAGTTTTCATCATACTTTTGGCGATTGTTTCTTAAGTTTTTGGGGACTAAGGTGAGTCTTAGTATGATTTTCCAGGCACAGTCGGATGGGAAAGCGGAAAGGCCTATTTAGACAAATTGAAAGATATGCTTCGAGCTTGCGTGATTGACTATGGTGGTAGTTGGGTTGAGTATTTACCTCTTATAGAATTTGCATATAATAATAGCTAACACTGTAGTATTGGGATGACACCGTTTGAGGCCTTGTATGGTAGGAGGTGTAGGTCTCCTATTGGGTGGTTTGAGGTTGGTGAGCCATAGATGTTTGGCCCAAATTTGGTTTACCAAGACAGTGGAAAGGTGAAGATAGTTTGGGATAAGCTTAAAACTGCCCAAAGCTGCCAAAATCCCTGTATGGATATGAGGTGTAGGAAGTTAGAGTTTTAGGTTGGGGATAGGGTTTTCATAAAGGTGTCTCCCATGAAGGGAGTAATGTGGTTTGGGAAGAAGGGGAAGCTTAGTCCCCGATATATTGGTCTATACTTAGTTTTGAGAAGGGTTGTAATATTGAGTATGAATTAAAGTTGCCTTCTATTTTGAGCTCCATTCACTTGTTGTTCTATGTGTCAATATTGAGTAAGTGTGTGGGTGATTCGTCGCAAATTGTGCCTATCAAGGATATTGGTACTTTGGATTCTTTGTCTTATGAGGAGGTCCCAATTGAAATCTTGGAACAGTAGGTTCATTGATTACGGACCAAGGACGTAGCTTCGGTAATGGTTTTATGGAGGAATCATAAGGTTGAAGAGGCTACTTAGGAAGCTGAAGAGGACATGAAGTCCAAGATCCATCTTTTTTTTTCGCTCCGAAAGATCATGCGTAAGGTATGTGTTATTCTTAACATCTTTGTTTTCTAACTTAGTTAAAAGTCAGAGTAGAGGTGTTTGGAGTTTGATCATGCTAGTCAATGCCTTGTCCCATCATTCGGAGATGAATAATCCAAGTGGTGAAGAATTGAAATACCCTGGGTTTTGGCCCTTGGAAATTTCCTGAGCTTTGAGCTTAATGTCCTGTTGACAACTTAACCATATGAGCCGTATGGTATAGGTACGGTTTAGGTGACCCAAATTGTTAGGTGTCCAGTGGATGGTGGTTGAGGTTTTATTATGGTTATGACTTAGTGGTACGGTTCATTAGTGGTGGTGACGGGTCGTTAGGATGATCCTTCACCAGATCATAAACTTAGTGACTTGACTTGGCTCTGAGTATGAGTAGCTTACTAAAAGACGTGAGAATATGGTATGAGTGGTGTAGTTGAATCATATGTTACTCAGTTTCAATCCCTTTGGATTCTTTCTTAGGTACGACTAGGCCTTATGAGTCATATGGTTTGGTAAAGAGTAGTATCAGGGATTCGTATGGTGGATATTATGTAGGTGTCCAACTCACTCTATTAGTGATGACTCAATGGTACGAGTCGTATGTTATGGTCACGAGTCATAGGATAGACTCGTAACCACCTGTGGTATTTTTACAGTTTTAAGTTGGGGGCATTTTGGAAATTTCCCCTTTTAACTAACTTTGACACCACAACTTAAAACACATTTCGGGACTTTATTAACCTATTATTCTCAATCAAACACTCTGAAAATCTCTCTCAACTCTCTTTCAAGCAAAAGGCTAGGGTTTCATCAAGATAAGCAATTAAGGCTTTTTCAAGGATGGTTTCTCTCTGTCTTTCTTGGTGTCTAAGGCATGTTACTCCTCTTTCATTATTGTTTTACAAAGAGCATGTGTTTTAAGTGTATGGTTTTCATGATATTATTATGGCTTTGCAATAAAGACTAGGTTTTTTATGTTCATGGTTGAATATTTTTCCTCATGGTTTAATTATGGCTTTCCACATGTGGGTGCATAAGAATTGTGATTTAATTGAGGGGTTAAGGTTGAGCCCCAAATTTGGTAATTTTGGATTTGATAATGGCATGCCCTCAACCTGTTTGTGAAATTGTCAATGAGAATGATTTTGTCACATAGTTTGACTATTATTGAATCCTTGCATTACATAAATAGTTTAAGAAACATGAATTGGTTTTGGTTGGTTTCATCAAGTTTTGGAAAGGCCTTGGTGTCCATGGCTTGATTATAAATGGTTTTTGTTAATTGGAAACAACGGAGTCTAATTTGATTAATTAGTTTATATGGCATAAAGTAATAGACTTGCAAGCTCTAATTTTGGTATAACGATACCAGTGGTTAATGCCTAATAAAAAAGACTTTTTGTTAAATAATTGTGAATGTGCAATTGGTTTTAATATGGGCTTAAAGGGGGTTTTGTAGCAAAGTTGTAGAAGGTGAAGGTCCCAGGGGGACCAATATTGAAAACTCATGTTTGCTGATGTGTGGTTTGGTCTTGGTGTCTGTGTGCATGATGTCACACTTTATATTTTGGGAGATGTACTAGTCATCTCAGGTTATTCTCCAGCTCGTGCGGCTAACACGCATCGGGGCCCTTTCAGCAAGGAGAGCTTAACCTATATGGCCCTTGTGTGAATATTAGGATGGCAGAGCTACACGATCCAGGTTACGATTTTAAATGCATGCTAAACCTTGTTCCCTACCCCGACATGATAAATATACATATGCGATTGCATATGTTTATTTAATTTGGTTTTGAATAATAGCATTATTTTATGTTTATCCCTGATGCATGCTAGCATTCATTTCTCAAACCGTCTATGGGTGTTGTATCCTCACGCGATGCAGGAACTGGACATACTACTATTCTTTCTGATCAGTGACTTATATTCGGGGGATAGCTTTAAGTCAGACTGGAGTGGTGAGCTTTCATACTCCGGAAGACTTTATTTCATGCTATGGACTTCTTTCATTATTTCTGCTTCTTGGATTTTGATTTTGACTATGGTCGGGGGCATGTCCTGACTGGATGTTATATTTTGGTTAAAGTCTTTGTCGGACTACTATGGGCATGGGCGGTGTCAGTATTGGTGTCAGCCTTGGTATTCGTATTGAAATTCAAGAGGAGTGAATTGAAAATTTTCTATGAATCGACTATTGGCTCCTTACAGTTGACACTCTTGCATATTAGTCCACTTTACAAAATAGATTAGATTTAAAGTAATCAAGCAAATAAATAATCAAATGTAAAGTAAAGACATAGAGATTTATCCTGGTTCAGAACACCAATGTGGTGCCTACTTCCAGTCCCCTTGGGTTTCACTGTTTCCTCAGATCGTTCAATATTGGGCTCGAGTACACTGATGGGAAACAAGTTTCGAAGACTTATTTTGTTCGTCAGATCTTATGACACAACTTTAGTTTGTGTTACAAAGTTGACTTGATCCTACTCTTTATAAAACAATTGTAAACTAAGAGTTACAAAGCTTCGTGACTAAGATTGAGACACTTTGAGATTCTTCTTAAAGTTGCATAACCCTTGTCTATCTAGTCTTCTTCTTTTATAGTCTTCGGTTGTTACTCTTCATAAGGAAACCCAAGATATTTATTCTCAATCAAGGATTTGAATTGATTCATTGATTGAGGAATGTAGCTGTATGATATGTCCATATACGGCTTTTACTCACATCCATATCAGATATGTCTGTGATCTTTTCTTCCTTTTATTTTTGTAGTGATTGATGCTCTTCTAAGTTTTTTTGTGATCTTTTCTTCCTTTTACTTCATTGTGATTGATCTGATCTGCTGCATTTCCGAGACCAAGATTTTCCTTCCGATTGTTTTCATTTTGATTGATTTGTTTGGATGTCACGGATCTTGATTTGATGTCCTTCTATTTCTTGACCCAGCTTCCTTATTTGCTTCATTCACTAGTCCTCCAATATCCTGCAAAAATCCACTCATTAGTTTGTCATTATTAAAATATAAACTTAGTAGGCTAACAATATCCCCCTTTTGATAATGACAAACGAGTGTAAACATCAGTTGACTTCCTTGTCTGTCAGTTTCCTCTCCCTGACTTGTACACATATCTTGAGTATTGGTCACCTATGATTTATCATCAGTCGACTTGCTCCCTCTAATTGATAGGCACTTCTTGAGTTCCTAATATTCTTGTCTTTCTCCCCCTTTTGGCATAATCATAAAAAAACAATATACAAGAAGCATATATATAAAATCTATTGACTAGGTAGAGAAAAACAGTAGAGCAGACCCATCAACACAAGGTACAGGACCTCGTTTTGAATAAAACAAAAAAAGAGTCATCATTGTTCACTGCTTCTTGAGAAAGTAGGTCAGAGTACTATGCATATTATAACAGAAGGTATCATATGATTTTCAACATTTTTTAAGGAGGGATAGGAATTCTGGATGGAAATAGCTAGATCATCATTAGAGAAGTGGACTTGGGTCTTAAGGGAATCCATTCGGATGAACATCCGAGTAAATAATTTTTTACCTTCCTGTTTGAACCCATCGAAAGCTAACCTAACCATGCCTATGTCTATGCTGGTACTTTGCCCGAGGTTCAGAAGTTTGGAAGTCGACTCCTTCAACATTGCAATACTATCCTCGATGGCCTTGAATTGATCCTTAATCTAATCCAGGTCCTTCAAAACAGGCATCATAGGGTTAGAAATAGATTTTCTTACCTTGGGAAGTTCCAACCTTGCCCGAGTAGAATCCTTCTTACACTATTCCTCTTCAACCAAGGCATACCCCATACTTTCAAATGTCTTAGAATCATAAGTGGCAACAGCATCCACTAGGGTGTAAGCAGATAGATCAATAGAGTAATACTGAAGAATCTGAGTAATAAGCAGGACATACAGTAAACTGCCAGAGGCATAAGCATCGGATGCACTTTAAAGCATGTACTCACGGATCTATGTTGCCCAATTGGTTTTGATTTTCTTAACCAAACAGTGCAGTACAAAAATGTCTCGATCGGAGATATTGCTTAGAGATCCTTTCTGGGGAATCAGTGTAGTACCAATTATGTGATCCATATTACGAATCTTGAAATAGAAGGACAGGGCACCAAAACTTGTTGAAGCAGAGTCAGTTTCTGACCAAAACTTCTTGGCTTCTTCAAAGTTGGCCTCAACATCATCGGGCCAGTTACCATTCAAAAAATAGATGCTACCAGAGAACTTAGTATCAAAGGCATTCTCGAATAGAAAATCATTCATAATGATTCTCATACTAAACACAAGAGTCTCGAGTTCACCATTATTAGGAAAGAGGCGAAGATTTACATAAAACATACAAACTGGATCCTCATACACCAGAAGTCCACAACGATGAAAGAGAAGGGACAAATCTTGAAACTTAAAAAAGTGATTGATATTATAAAAGAAATCTTTTAATTGACGGAGATTGATAATGTGACCGGGTATAATGGAGCAACCCTTAAAGGCAAATAATTTTTCTTTATGAGAGCATGTCCAAAACTTGTACATGTCTTATGAAGGGAGAAATAGAAGAGAACTTGGATGAGGTTTCTTGGTGGAGGGGGCTAGACAAGGATTAGGACGACGTCTCTTGATGAGAGTTGACTAAGAGTCTGTTGAGGACTCATAAGATGACTTGGAGAGAAAAATAAAGCTATCAAGGAGGGATTTGGGAAGAGATTTGGATATGGTCTCTATTGAACGGGTTTTGGTCATGGGAGAGAGGAGAAGGTGAATTTTAAAAGGGGCAGATATAGAGAGAAGATTACGGTTAGGAGGACTAGAGGAGGATTGGGAAGAAGTATGTGATTGTTAGAAAAGATAGATGAGGGGAAACCAAAGAGATGTAAGGGAAAGGGTTACTGATGGAAGTGAAAGAGAGGCAGTTGAATGAGTGTTGGGGAGGTAAAGAGGTGCAAAGACGGCAAAAGAGGCATGAAAAGCGGTGAGAGTAATGATGACTTCCCTTTTGAATTTTTATTTTAAAAATAATCATACAATTAGAGAAAATAATAATTTTCCAAAAATAAAGCTCATAAGTCATTAATATTAAGAATACCTAGTCTTTTTCTAAGTTAACAAAATCTTTCTTCTAACAGGGGTTTTGTAAAAATATCTGCCTTGATTTTTGGAATCAACAAATGTTAATAAATTTTCTACATGATCGCGAATAAAATGATGCTTGATACCAATATATTTTGCCCTAGAATGATGCACAATATATTTAGATAGACTAATAGCGATGGTGTTATCGCACATAATGGGAACAGATTCAAAAGACAAATTAAAATCAAGTAGTTGATGTATAATCCATAAAATTTGAGTACCATAACTCCAAACGGCTATGTACTCGGCTTCAGTTATTGAAAATGCAACTGAAGTTTGCTTCTTACTGTGCCATGAAATCAGGGCATCACCAAGAATTTGACAAGTTCCATTGGTGCTTTTTCTATCACTTTTATCACCTGCAAAGTCAACATCTGAATATATAATTAAGTTGAAATAAAAAAATCAAGGGTACCATAGTCCAATGTCTTGAGTTCCCATAAGGAATCGGATGATCCTTTTGACAGCAATCAAATGATACTTTTTGGGAGCGTCTGGAACCTAGCACACTTACATACGCTGAACATGATGTCTGGTCGACTGGTAGTTAGGTAGAGTAGTGATCTTATCATTCCCCTATACATTTTCTTATCAACATCCTTACCAGACAAGTCTGAATCAAGACTTGTGGATGGACTCATTGGAGTTCCATAGTCCTTTTCTTTTTCTATATCGAATTTTTTTATGTGTTTCTTCGTGTACTTGGCTTGACTAATGAAAGTACCTTTGGGAGTTTGTTTGATTTATAATCCCAAGAAGAATGTGAGCTCACCCATAAGACTTATTTCGAATTCTAATTTTATTAAGTTAGCCAAATTCTCACACAAAGAGATATTAGAACTACCAAAAATAATATCATCAATGTAAATTTGCACATTAAGAAGATTTGAATCAAGCTTCTGTGTGAATAGAGTTGTATCAATTTTACTGCTTTGAAAATTGTTATTTAGTAAGAAAGTACTCAATCTCTCATAACAAGCCTTTGGAGCTTATTTGAGGTCATAGAGTGCTTTTGATAATTTGAAAATATGGTTTGGATACGACGGATTTACAAACCCTGGAGGTTGTTTTACAAAAAAAATTCTTCATGAATAAAACTATTTGAGAAGGAACTTTTTGCATCATTTGATATAGCTTAAAATATTTGAAAATAACAAAAACTGATAAAATTTGAATTGACTCTAACCTTGCTATGGAGGCAAAGGTCTCGTCATAATCAATACCTTCTTGTTGGGAATAGACTTAAGCTACAAGTCTGGCTTTATTTCTAATAACCTTTCTTCATTAAATTTGTTTCTGCAAACCCATCTAGTTCCACTTATCGAGCAATTTCTTCGTCTTTCAACCAAAGTCCAAACTTGATTTCATTAAAACTGGTCTAATTCTTCCTTCATAGATATGACCCATGATTTATTTTGAGGGCCTCATCGATTTTATTTGGTTCAATTTGAGACATAAGGGCAACATATGTTTATCTTCTCAATGATGCTCTTGTTTGTACTCTATCTTCTAGATTTTCAATTATGAGTTCATTTGGATAGCTAGCATCATGTTTCCATTCTCTTAGAACACTTGGTTTCACTATTTCTATTGTGGGAGTTGACTCTTGAGAGGGTGTAGTCGACTTGTCTTGTGATGGCTCAGAGGTTGTGTTGTTATTTTCTCCAAATTATAGACTACTCACCTATTCTTCATCATCACTTAAACTCATAGGGTGATTAGATTTATCAAGTACAATATGCATAGATTCCTCAACACACACAGTTCTTTTATTAAAGACTCTGTAAGCACGACTAGTGGGAGAGTACCTAAGGAAAATACCTTCAACACTTCGAGGATTAAATTTTCCAAAGTTATTCTTACCATTGTTGTGAATAAAATATTTGCAGCCAAAAGAAGAGAAATAACTAATGTTGGACTTCTTTCCTATCTAGAGTTCATAAGGTGTTTACTTTGGAATAGGTCTGACCAGGCATCTGTTGAAGATGTGGCATGTTGTGCTCACTGCTTTTGCCCAAAAATGATCTGGGAGATTATGTTCTAACAGTATGGTTCTGGCAGTTTCTTGGAGAGTCCGATTCTTTTGCTCCACTACACCATTTTGCTGAGGAGACTGAGGTGAAGAAAAGTTCTGAGAGTATCCTTTCTGAGCATAATGCTCCTCAAACCTCTTCTTTTCAAATTCTCCTCTGGGATCACTGTGAACGTAAGTGATGAGGTGTCCAAGTTCTCTCTGTACTTTTCTACTAAAAATCTCAAAGTTTGTTAAGGCCTCATATTTATGAGCAAAAAATATTACCTAAGTAAAATGTGAGTAATCATCAACTATAATGAAAATATATCTCTTTCCACCAATATTTACGGTCTTAGTGGAGCCAAACAGATCCATGTGGATTATTTGAAGAGGTTTGGTAGTAGAGATAATTTCTTTGACTTTGAATAATGTCCAGGTCTGTTTAACCAATTGGTAGGCATCACAGATATGATCCTTTTCAAACTTGAGTTTTGGCAGACCCTTCACAATTTCCAGTCTAGACAACTTCTCAATGATATACATACTAGCATGCCCAATCTTTCTATACCACAATCAAGTATCACTGGTTTTCATGGTGAGGCAAGTTAAGGCAGCAAAGTCAGGACTATTTAAGACATAAATCTTATCAATGTTTCACCAATGAGAGAGAGATTTCTTTTGTTATGTTTGATTGAGCAGTTTTCATCTTTAAAGAAGAATCCAAATCTGGTGTTACACAGATAACTGATGCAAAGCAGATTGTGTTTAAGGTCGTCTACTAGATATACTTCAGTGAATTCACATGATGAGATGAGTTTTACTGAGCCGACTCTAATGACGTTGCCTCTAGCATTGTCACTGAATCTGACTAATCCCCTATTTATTTTTTTTAGAGTAGAAAAACTTTTCTTTATTTCTGGTCATGTTTCTGGAACATCCGCTATCAATGACCCACATTCCTTTCTTATAGCTCGTGCGAACCTTTTCCTATAAAATAAAAAGATTTTATTTATTTAGGTACCCAAGTGGTCTTGGGTCCTTGCGAGTTAGATGTGCTTTCTTTGGGCTTCCAAACCCACACACTCTTAGGCTTATGCCTACAGCTGTAGGATTTGTACCCTCTCTATCTACAGATAAAATAGACAAGTCCTCGAGAGGAGAAGAAGGTCTTGGCTGATTTAAATGATTCTGATGAGGAACTTGAATTATTTTTAAAAGAGTTTGATCTCACAAAACTGTGACTTGGTGATCTCTTAATACTGTTTAATTTTATTTTTACATCATCAATATCTTTATGAAGTAAGTCAACTTCAATTTGACATACTTCAATTTCTATTTGATAACTTCTTTGTTCATCTTTGAGTTTTCATTAAAATCAAGTTTCACAACTCTTCTTCTCTTGAACGAGTTTGTTATATTCATCTAGAACTTTTTAAAACTCGTTATCTATCATATTTAAATTAGATTCAAGAGTATTACAATTATGACAATCGTGTAGTCTTACCTCGCTAGATTCACCTGTTGCCATGAAGCACATATTGGCGACTTCTATTTCTTCTACGATTTCATCTTCATCACTCCAGTATCCAAAAATTTAATTCTTCCCTGATATTCTTCTTCTTAATTTTGGACAGTTTTATTTAAAGTGGCCAGTCCTTCCATAGTGAAAACAGCGATCATCATTTCCAGTAAGTCATTATTTTTGGCTCCTTGGGATCTTTGTTGTCTCTCTCTCATAATCTGCTACTCCACGATTAATGAGGGTCATTCCTTCGCTATTGGCATCTTCCAAAATATCATTTTCTTCAGTTGGAGCAGTGTTGAAGGATACTGATTTCTTCTTTTCCTTCTTATGGTACCTGTTCATATAATTTTGTTCATATGCAATGAGGTTACCTCATAGTTCATCATATGTCATGTTTTGAAGATCCTCGTCTTCCAGAATGGCAGCCTTGGTTTCCCAAATTTTTGGGAGACTTCAAACTAGCTTTTGAGCATGCAGGCTATGTGGATAGATCATCTCAATGATTTTAGTTTGCATACGATCTTGCTGAATCTGGCAAACATTGTTTCAATATTCTCATTCTCTTCTATTTTGAACAGCTTGTATTCATTGACCAGGGTAGCAATCTTTGACTTCTTGACTTTGGTGGTTCCTTCATAGGTTACCTCCAATTTGTCTCACATTTCTTTTGCAGTCTCACAAGCTGATATCTTATCATATTCTTCTCTACTAACTGCACAAAGAAGTAAACTTATAGCACGTGCATTAGTTTGGATTACCTCTTGTTGTTCTTTGGTGACCTCGAAACTTTCAATGTATTCTATGTAAGTATTGCTAGATTTCTTGTCTTTGTCCTTTTAGTCTCCTTGAGTCCTGGAATCAGCTTTGGATCCTTCTTGATGACAACCCAGGCTTGGAAGTCATTTGATTGGATAAATATTCTGAATCTATTCTTCCAGTAAGAGTAGTGTTGTCCATTAAAGTATGGTGGTCTTGTGGAGAAGTGACTATCTTGAAGAAAAGCAACGGGAATTTGATAATTTGTCATTTGATCTTTGCTCACTTGCGGTAAATCAACACTGTTGGTGAGACCTGCTCTGATACCAATTAAAATTTAAGAGGGAAGGGGTGAATTGAAAATTTCTGTGAGTCGACTATTGGCTCCTCACAGTCGACTCTCCTGCAGATTAGTACACTTCACAAAACAGATTAAGTTCGAAGTAATCAAGAAAATAAATAATCAAATGTAAAGTAAAGACACTGAGATTTATCCTGGTTCGGAACACCAATGTGGTGCCTACTTCCAGTCCCCTTGGGTTTCAATGTTTCCTTAGATCGTTCAATGTCGGGCTCAAGTACAATGATGGAAAACAAATTCCAAAGACTTAATTTGTTCTTCAAATCTTGTGACACAACTTCAATTTGTGTTACAAAGTTGATTTGATCCTACTCTTTGCACAACAATTGTAAACTAAGAGTTACAAAGTTTCGTGAGACTAAGATTGAGACAATTTAAGATTCTTCTTAAAGTTGCGTAACCCTTGTCTATTTTAGTTTTCTTCTTTTATAGTCTTCGATTGTTATTCTTCATAAGGAAACCCAGGATATTTCTTCTCAATCAAGGATTTGAATTAATTCCTTGATTGAGGAATGTAGCCGTATGATATGTTCATATCAGATATATCCATTTACGGCTTTTACTCATGTCCATATAAGATATGTCTATTATCTTTTCTTCCTTTTATTTTTGTAGTGATTGATGCTCTTTCAAGTTTGTTTGTGATCTTTTATTCCTTTTACTTCATTATGATTGATCTGATCTGCTGCGTTTCTAGGATCGAGATTTTCCTTCCGATTATTTTCGTTTTGATTGATTCGCTTGGATGTCGTGGATCTTGATTTGATGTCCTTCTATTCTTGGAGTCGACTTCCTTATTTGTTTCATTCAGTAGTCCTCTAATATCTTGCAAAGATCCACTCATTAGTCATTATTAAAACGTAAACTTAAAAGGCTAACATGTATTGGCATTAGGGTTGGCACCGGTTGGATATTTGGTTGAGGTTGTTTGGTTATGATTAGAGACTTACTTTATTTCCTTTAGATTATTATTTTTTATTTTGTTATATGTTCGAAATTCATCCGACATGGGGTGTAGGGTGGTCAATATCGAGGTATTGGGGGTGGTCTCCGGTCCTGGTTGGACTTGAGATACTCGACACGACTAGGCCCTGGTTCGGATCGTGTCAGTTACTGTTCTTCTTCTAAAATATTGACAAAAGTAAATAAAATATGAAAAATCTCATTAAACCTAACTTTTACACAAAAGTTCCTTAAATATTGATTGAACATTCACCCCTTTTTTTATGTAAACATTGAACATTCATCTACCATCTACATTAAGCAGGAAAAATAGTAGACAGAAACAAAATCAAAACTACACCAAAATAATACGATAATTGAGATATCAAAATAATATGACGATTACACTAGATCTTTAAGCAAAAATTTCTTAAAGTCCGACCGAACATTTATCTACCACTTGTATGAAGCAGAGTAATAACAGATATCAATAGAATAGAAAGTACGACAAAATAAAAGCTAACCTATATATAAAAGTTCCTTAATGACCGATCAAGTATTCATCTATAGTAGATAGAAACAAAATAGAAACAACAATAAAATAAAACGACAATTGAAATATCAGAACAATATGATTATTAAACTTGATTAATTTACCACCTGATTAACAATATAATTGAAATAAAACGATGAATATTCATTTACCACATGTCTTAAGCAAAAATAAAAAAATAGAAGCAAGCAAAAGAGCAGAAAGTGCAGCATAATTAAGATATCAGAACAATACGATTAAATCTAACTTTTACAGAAAAATTTCTTAAGCCCAACCGAACAATAAGAAAAACAATACATAGTAATATAATAGAAAATATAATAAAACAATACGATAATCAAGAAATCAAAATAATACGATTAAATCTAAATTTTATACAAAAGAAACTTCAAAGCCTAACCTAGCCCAATCAAATCTTCATTGGTTTTAAATTCTACAAACCTAAAGCAAATTTTAAATCAAAATTAAAAAAAAAAAAAAGATAATGTAAATTGTAATAATTGATATAAGAACAAAGAAAAACTAAAAGAACCCTAAACCTGTGTGTAGCAGTTTTGATTTTTTCAACAAAAAAATTATTATCAATAATTTGAATTTATTTATTTTCATTGGTAAAAAGGTAATTTTATTTTTATTAATTCAAATTGTTATTATTATTTTTACCTCATTCCAATAAAATAAGTAACTCATTGATTTCTCCTTAATTTGGATACAATTGCCGACATGTTTTCAATTTATTAGAGTTGGATTATTTAATTTGTTTATGAGAATTGAGAAATATGTAGTTTCTATAATTATGTTATGTAATTCAAATAGGGAAATAATTTATATAAGGTAAATTTTAATGATTTTAAGTTCATAAATATTAGGATTCTCTACCTAGTTCAATAAGTAAATTTAATAATAAAAAATTTGATTGATTTCAAAATTCTAAATATTAGAAAAAATAGTAGAAAGATGATTTTGTCTATTGCAAATTTTTTTAATGAATGTCAAAAAGTTTAAATCACTTTTCTAAGGACCTTCACACTTTTAATGTTATATATATAGAGATAGATGGATGGATATAGATATAAATATAGATATAGATATAGATACAGATAGATAGATAGATAGATAGATAGATAGATAGGGAGAGGGAGAGAGAGAGTTTTAAAAAATATTGATATGGCGCCTCTCTATAACCTCTATTCTATTTTTCTTTTTTCTCTATTTTTTATCATTCTTTTATTTTTCTGTATGCATTTTTATAACTACATTAATTTGCTTAGTAACAATATTCACTTCTTCCTATTCTTTAATATTTGGTTGCAACAATAAAATAACCTCACACTAACTTAAAATTACTACTTATTACAATTAAATTTTGAATATTAATCCATCCATTGATGAATGGAAAAAAATCTTTAAAAATAATAGCAGTTGTCTCAACTTTCAACCTTTCAAATTCCTTAATTATGAAGGAAAAGAATTCCAAAAATCTTGACAAGTTATTAGACTTGATTATAAATACATCACAAATAAAAATAAAAAGATGCAAAATGTAAATCAAATTTTCTCAAATAGCTAAATTGTTCATGAATTTTCCTTCATATGCTCTTTTGTTTCTTTTCTTTACACCATATTACCGCGAAAAAGGACAGATAATTCAACTTTCACTAATGAGTTTTTCATCTTTTATTTTGCGTCTCAGATTTAATATTGTTAGGCTGAAATTAAAATTATTTATTTTTTTCTTCTTTGATTGAACATGTAATTAAGTATTATTGTTATGTTACTTTGATAATATACATGGATGTGTCTGACGGAGAAGGCATGAATTTGATGCTATTAGATATATTTATTGTAATTATGTTGAGCTTTCAACTTATCAAAAAATATGCTAAACTTTTTTGATAGAAAATTTTAATTAGATCACAAGTAAGGCGGATTACAAAATTAATATTGTGAAAATTGCAGTTATTATTAATATTGTTTCCTTTTTCTCGTTGAAGTTATAATGTTATTGCATGTATGGTTTGAAAATAATTTTGATAATGTATACTGAAAAATATTATTCAAAAATCTTAATGAAAATAATGTAGAATTTCATTTTCTTTATTTTTTCACAATTTTTTTTTATTATCATAGCCCCTAAAATAATTAATAGTCGCATATGATATTATTTGGTATTTTATATTGCGTACCCATAAATAAAGATTTTGTAGGATTTTGTAGAGATGATCACATTAGTCTTTTTAAGTTGTAAGTTTTCATTGATTATTGTATTCATGTTTTAGTTTGACTCAAAAAATAAGATGAATGCTATCGAATGGTGATCGACTTGTGGGATTGAATGTCGACAAGAGTTTGAAAGATTGTGCATCAGTTTCATGTTTTCTCCTTTTGTTTTTTAATGATTAAGATCATAAGAATAATATTGATTATTTTTTCCCCAATATTTTTTCTATGATTTTTCTTTATTTGTAGTTTATATGAATTTTTAATTTTCATAAGCTTACAGTTTTTTTTTGTCTCAAAATAGTAACGCCGCTTTGTTGGATATAATTATTTTTTCCTTCTATAAATAGTGTAATAAATAAGTTCACTAGTACAATAATAAACGGCTAAGGGGTCGTTTGGTTGGAAAACAAGTTTTGCTGGGATAAGTTATGCTAGTATTAGTTATATTGAGATTAGGTGCATTGAAATTAGTTATCCTAGTATTACTTTTTAGTGGTTGTTTGGTTTGTGGTACTAAAAATAATATGCATTGCATTCTTTTTAAGAATAGATAGTTTGTTTACAAAAATACCCTTCACCATATTTAGCTTAATTATTTTCATTTATATTAAATCTTACAAAAGAAATTAAAAAATTACTAATTTTTTTTTAACTTTATTAGTTTCTTTTTCTTAAAATTTATATTAATACTTCTTAAATGTGTATGAAGCTTTAACATTTCATGTTAAATTACTTTTTTTCTTAATTCTATAAAATGTTGATAATCTCATTTTTTTCTCAAAAAAAAAAAATCATCATCAAAAAATGTGAAAAAGACTTATTCACATTTTTCATTATTTAGTATCATTAATATTTGGAGAGTCAAATTATATTTTTTAAAAAATTAAATTTTCAAATATTTTTAGCTAAATATTAAAAAGATTATTTAATAATTAAGCATATATTAAGTTAGAAAGGAAATGTCAACATACTTTAATTATTTGTCCATGATAAATTTGTCGAAAAAAATAAAAAATTGAAATAAGATTAATAAACATATCTATAAAATAGAAAGACAATAAACCCTTGGATCAATTTTAAATTTGATAGTATAAATAAGTTTTATGGTATCACTATTATTTTTTCATGATTCATTACTTTTGTAACATTTAATAAACTCATATAATTGTTCAAATTTACCAAAATGGATAAAAATTTGTAGAATAATTAAAATTTAAATTATGAATAAAATTGACAAAAAT
Source organism: Capsicum chinense (assembly GCA_026120095.1). NCBI lineage: Eukaryota > Viridiplantae > Streptophyta > Magnoliopsida > Solanales > Solanaceae > Capsicum > Capsicum chinense. The sequence continues at coordinate 184,938,959 of JAPEIP010000010.1, forward strand.
ATTTGATGTGAACACTACCAAAATCTCATGTTCT
>JAPEIP010000010.1:184983232-185010815 GCA_026120095.1 Capsicum chinense
TGTTCATTTTGTGTTCTTGAAGTTGTGTTGAAAAAGTTGTTGTTGATCTTGAAAACCATATAAAAAAAGAAGACTTTTGTTTGTCTTGAAACAATTTTCAAGACCACACCAAAGTAGTAAGGAAACCAAAAGACTTCCAAAAGTATAGTTACCAAAAAGAAGAAAGACCACTTTTCAAAAATAGCCCAAAGAGGAAAAGAGACAAGACTACCAAAAAGGTTGTCTTGCCAAATTGGTGCAAGTAGGTGAAATACCTTTGATTCTGAAAGTGGAGTCCAATACCTTGTTTGTCTCTACTTTGGCCGAAATGTTGTCTTCCAAATACAAAAATTGAACAACTAATTTCTTGAAACAAAAATTTTTCAACTTCAACGACATTTCAATGACTAATACTAACGTGCCACATCATCAAAAGCTCAAGAACATTGGATTTCCTAGTTTCACTTTCTTGTTTCTATTGGTTTCTAGATATTGTTGATCCTTATAAATATCTTTTAGGTGAAAGATTAGTTTTTTGAGTACGTTCTTCGTGTTAGCATTGTTTTTGTGCTCTTCTCGTTTTGAATTGTAGTATCTTTTTTGGTTCAAGTTCGTACATTTATTTTTTTTGTGTCATTTCAAACAAGAATCTACTCCAACCTTGAGCCACAATTAGAACAAAGTGACCTCATTGGATTATAAGTGGGTTATCAACACTTGTGAGACCAATAGAGTGAAAACTTCAAAGTGAGAGCGTGAGGGAGTTTGTGGACTATTTTGAGACATCTTGTGGACTGACTTCTGCTAACATTTAATGTGTTTTCTATTTTTTTGTTGTTTTTTTAGTATTTTTTGATAGGAACAATGGTGGATGAAGGAGAAATGCCTACTTGGGCTAGTTCTTTCATAGAAAAGCTTGTCATTTCCATGGATAACCGATTGGGCTCTTTTGAAGAGAGGTTGGAGAGAATGGAAGGGAGAATGGAAAGAATGGAAGGGATGGAAAGATCTCTTTTCAAGAAGTTGGATAACTTGATAGAGCATCCACGCTTTCCTAATCGAATTCCCGTGAGTGTCCATGCTTCAAATACGCTACAAGGTAATTAAACTAACCCTTGCACTCTAGTGAAAGAGGATAATAGCCAACTAAGTGTGAGTGATAGTTTGTCTTTAGGTGAGCCAAATGTTCCTTCATTTTGTGTGATAATATACAATTTGAGATTGTGGATACACTAGTTGACCCTAATAATGACAAAATTGATTCTTCTAACAAGATCAATTTGTGTCCACCTAGTGTTGAAGCTATTGTGATAAGTGATAGTACATTATCTTGTGGAAGTCATGAAGACCAACTTGTGTGTGAAAATGGTGATGTTGAAAATGTTGGCCGAATGACTAAGGATGACACTGTAATTATTTTTGTTGTTGACCATGCTAGTATAGAGGGGACATATGATCGTATTAGTGGTAGTACTATAGAAAAGAAGTGCGTCCTAAACCCGTGCCCATGGACACTCCATCCATTTGATCCAGGTGATGTTAATGTCTTTCAATCCATGGTTAGAAATAACTTTTGTGAGTTATGTGATTATGACTATGTTAATGCTAAGCATGTTTTGTGTGTACATTTGGTTTCCCATGTTTGGAAGGGTAACTTACCCTCTAATAATTCCTTGTTTTTACACTTAGTCATTCCAATATGTGATGATTTTATTGATAATTTTGTTAGCGGGACTTAGGGAAAATTCTTGATGCTCTTCATAGCCAAATCCTTTGCACTTTGAATGTTGACTCTTTGTCTAATATTTTGAAGGATGTTTGGTTATATGTAAAGTGTGTGCAACCTTGGCAAGATGCTAATATTTATTGTTCTAACATTAACCCTCTTTCTATGAGAAATGTGTGTTGTCTTGTGTCCCTAATTGTTTTGCCAGATTCAGGTTTGAGGACGAATCCTTTCCAAGGAGGGGAGGATGATACGGGTCAAAGAGGCATCTTAGCACTCGAGAAAATGTCGGAATCCAAGACATGAAGACTTGAGCTTATGGGGGCTTCCCAAAAAAGGGAACAAGCCTTGAAGTGTCAAGAAGTCCAACATTAACACTCCAAGACCGCCCATAGGCATCACTACAAGGCAAACCCTTTGTAAGGGCTTATTAAGGGCCTTTTGATCTTTTTGTAATAAGTTAACCTAGCTTATAAATAGAACCTTATTAGGTCATTTATCTTAGACTTTGATGATATATTTTGTAAAATCTTTGAGAGTGTTTTGGAAGGTGGAATCCTTGTGGAAAGTGTGGACATCACTTGTGTTGATAACAACCTTAGAAATGGTGGTTGCTTGGGAATCCAATTCCATTGAGGTCCCGTAAGAGTGTAGGTGTTTAATATTACTTGTTTTTTGTGTTTTGGTGTTTAATATACAGCTTAGTGCTTAAACTTGTAGTATTTCATATCTCACTACCTATCCTTTTATTGTTCGTAAATCTTGTAACGTTTGGTCTTGTGTTGTTAAGCCGTGAGTTGTTGTTTCATTGTTGTTATTGTTCTTCTTATTATTGTTGATAGTATAGTTTGATTGGCTTCCTTGGTATCAATATCACATTGATATCATCTTTTTCTTGTTCTTGTCTTTGAATCCGTGTGTGGTCGCCAAAGGAGTTCTCAGTTCTCTTGAACTAGTGAACTATTTTGGTGTGTGTCTTGTGGTGTTCTTGGGGTGTTTGGTATCAATCACTCACATAAATGGAATTTATTACAAATTGGGAACAAGAATCAAATTATGCTTACTCTAAAAAAGAATTCACAAGTTACACAAGATGAACCATATGCTTACCCTTAGTGTAGTACTCCACTAATATTAGAATGTTAAGAATTAGGATCAAATAGGTCTTTAAGGGTTGTAATATAGGTTAAAGGACGGGTAGGAACTATTTTGTCCTGTAATAGTGACTATCTTCCCTAAGTGCTTTAATATATCACATGAATATCTAAGTGCTTTAATATATCACATGATCATTGAAATCTCTCTATTAACAACCAATTTCCACCACTTCTATCTACCCATATATTTTGTTTTTCCCCATCTTATTAAGCTAATTCACATACAATATGGTGGGAATGTTATCTCTGCACACATTATTCAATTTTGAACAATTTCATTCTTTTCATTACCCAACTTCCAACCACCACACATTAATTTTCAACCTAATAGCTATTTCTTTGGGGCTTCACTTTAACCTTTTCTCTTCTTATTTTTCGAACTCCTTAACTTCCTAAGTTTTACTAAAGCACTTAGGAGCTTTGGATCAAATTACGATTAATTAAATAAAGAAATTAGCTATACATGACTACCAAAGAAAACAATCTAAAGGCTCAACGAGGATAACTAGGATTATGCACAAGGGTAGGTCACAAAAAGTATGAAACATGACTATCAAAGAAATGTCTATATTATCTCCAAAACCCACACTCTTTATTTTGCTTTTCACACATGCCAGGTAAGTTCTAGACATCACATACAATAAGGAATACACAAATACCTCACACATACAAGGCACATGTTGATCTCAAGTAGGATCATTAGAGACTCTCAACCAAATAATAACATGAATTCAATATTAAGCCAACAAGTTCAAGAGTCATAAACTAGAGCTTAGGAGTCTCAAAAGTAATAATTCACACAATAAACATGCTCTTTACATATAAAACCACTCACATCATGTAATCACACGTATCAACAACAAGAACATCTCACTTATACTACATAAAACTTTTTAAAATTTACTCCTAAAAAAGAAAAATGATATTGAGTTAAAGGGGTTCTTTCGTAGAAAAAGAACAACCACGGGGTGGGTGAAGTGTGCACTTTTTTGCGGAGAAATGACTTTCAAATTTTTGCACAAGTTCAAATACTTTTGAAAAAGTTTTTAAACTCTCGAATAGATTCACCACTTAATTTATTAATGAAAATCAAGAAAACCTTTGAAATTACTATAAAATTCAAAACAAAAAAATCATTTAAGTTTGAAGATTCTGAGTAGATGGTTCCTATTAATACTCTTGGAAGGTCGTTAAGGCACCAAGAGTATACGCTAACTTGTGGTTATCCGAAATATTTGAAAATGATTGTTTGACTAACTTGGAGAAAAAAGATTGTTTTTTCAAAAGAAATTAATTAAGAAAATATTTGCGCAAAATCAATTTTTGGGCAACTTAGTGGGAATTTAACTAGTTCTAAGAAAGCTAATATAAAATATCATGAAAAGAGAAAGGGGAGAATTATAAGACTTAGGCTCGTAAGCCAAAATCTCTGTCCTAATCTAATTGGGCTTTAGGCCCACCTGCACCTGCCCTAAACTATTTATTTTGGCTTTTGGCCCATCTTCACCTGTCCTAATCTAGATCTTTGGGCTTTTGGCCCACAACCTGCTTCACCAGTATTAATTTACAACTTTGGTTTCGAGGCCCAAATGAATGAACAAATAGATAAATAAATAAAGAATAAGACAATAATAAAAATCAAGAATTTTCAAGTCTCATAGAGACCTCATCAATTGGTTTTGACCCATTTTCCTTCTTCTTCCATCTTGCATCCACATGTCATATAATTGACTTTGGACTTAAATAAAATAGGTGAACCTCATTGGTCCATTACGAAATGCAAGAGGAAAGGAGTCCATTTAGACTTGAGACATTTTTTGCATGTAAAGAAAAGATAAAGAAATTAATATACGTTCAAGACATAAAAGTGACATAGTTCAAAGAAAAATAAAATTTCAAGAACCAATTTTTGAATGACTATGATAAGCACCGTTGCACACATATAACAAGAATGAGAGTCAACAGCTAAAATGCAAAGCAAAGACACCTACTTACATGCCTCATGATTTATGTTCATATTAAGAATGAATAAAGGTAAAAGGAAGAAAGCCATATTCAATGAATTAATGCAAGAACAAACAACATAAGCTTACGAAAGTAAAGTGAAGAGGCAATACAAAAATACCCATGACTTCTAAAATTGAACAAACATATACACTAATCCATATAACAAAAGAAAATAAAGGCTAACTTTTTAAGAAAGGGAATCTTTAAATTTGAATTGGTGACATTAATGAAGATTCATAAATCTAAATTACAACCAACATTTTAGGGAAAAACATGTAACGACATATGGTTTATCTTTCTAAGACATCGCTAATTCTCTTTTGATATTATAAATCAAAGAGAGACATGAATCAAGTCTTTACACACAAAAAGAGCACATATAGCAATCCAAAGGAAGTAAGAAAATTAGAATAAAGGTTTAGTATCTTTAAAAGTGAAATATCATTCAACAATCATACTATGCATGACTCAAAAATATCTACATAATTATATTTAGCCACAAAAATCTGAACTTTCTCATTATTTTGACAAAACAACATGTGAAAAAAGTGGAATAAGCATCTTGGATGGAAAATAAAGCTAGCACATTATCTCTCATATGAGGATTTTAAAAATAATTAGCAAGCAAATGATAAGTTCTTGACTTAACCAATTACTATTTTATTAAGGCAAAACAAACAATAGTAACTATTCTTTTTAACATAAAGAAAACAACTTTACATGCTAAAAAAATATATCCGCCAACAATGAGTTTAAACAAAACATAAGTACGTCTTTTAAGAAAAAATTGAAACTTTATCCATAATCAATGAATAAAGTCAAAAAGGAAAACAATCAATATTAACTATTCTTTTCAACATAAGGAAAATAATTTTACATGCTAAAAACAAATATATCCGCCAACAATGAATTTAAATAAAGCATAAGTACGTCTTTTAAGCAAAGATTGAAACTTTATCCATAATAATCAAAGAATAAGACTAAAGAAACTTGTTCAACTATTGTTAGCTCATTTTTTTTTACCATGAACATAAAAAAATAGCCATAATTTTAATACCACAATGTCCTATGACCTTCAAGGCTATCTACAACAAATAATTCCAACAAATAAAATTATAACTATGAACTACGAAGAAGGAGATGAAGAAGAAAACGATAATAAAACTAAAGGAGGAAAGGTGTGTTTACATTTTTTTGGGCAGCAAAACGAGACTTCAAGCTTTCTTCGGAGTCTTGTTCACCACCAAAAATCAATCTTTCAAGAACCCCCGATTATACTATCGCTTGAAAATTTTTACTACAGAAAAGAAATTTAACCATTTGCTCAAAATTTTTTTCCACTCTTGGAGACTTTTAGAGTTGCTTTCTACCAAAATAGTGGTAGTATTTATAGGAAAGAATTTGGATCTAATTGTATTAATCCACCAATGTGGGAGAAAGTATTTAGGGGTGTTTTTATACTGTTAAAATTGAAGATAAGGTGAGGCGGAAGATAAGGTGGTGGGAAATTGTACAATGTAGTATAATTTTTGAATTTCAAAATTAGAAAAAGGGCAAGGTTGAGGGGGAATTATACAATGTAGTACTATTTTTGAATTTAAAAATTTAAATTTGAAAAAAGGACAAGGTTGAGGGGGAATTGTACAATGTAGTACAACTTTTGAATTTCAAAATTGAAAAAAGGACAAGGTTGAGCGGGAATTGTAAATGTAATATAATTTTTGAATTTCAAAAGTTGAATTTGATTTTGGTCGGAATTGGGTAGAAATTATGAGAGTTTTTGAGAATTTTGGGTTATTTAAAATATAACCCCAATTGAAATTAAAAATTTAGCCAAATTTATTTAATTTTGACCAAATTGAAAATCAATTGGCCAATTGCATTGCAATTATGGCCAATTTGATTTTAATTATGACCAAATCTAATAGATTGACCAAATTAAATTAAATTAAATTTCAATACGATTAATACTTTCTTTAATTTCAAGCTTCTTGATTTAATAAAATCAAATAATTATTTCTCCAAATAAATTAATTGAGAATAAATTTTATTTAAATCAAGACTTTATCTGTTTAGATTAATTTTCAAGCTTAATCAGTAAAAGTTTAATTTTGATAAAATAGTTCATTTAAGTAACAAAATTTATACAATTTTGCATATGTACATACGAAAAATGTATAATCATTAATTAAATGACAAAATTAACCAAAATATATATTTTAGAGCGCATTTATTCGGATGAAATTAATATTTTATTAAAACTTGAAAAAACCCAGGGTTAAATTTAGTTGTGGAGGGAAAAAATTAAGTGTCAACAAATGTCCCCTTCCTTTGGGTTGGGTGGATGCAAGTAACCCTAGGCAAATGGAGTTTGACATTCTTAATTTTTGTTTGACCACAAATTCATTTCTGAAAGAGATTGGTTTTCACACGAGTTTCATGAAATGTTGACCAGACATCGATATCAGGTTTCCTACATATCCCAGGTTATATGAGAATTCAGGCTACTTGTAGTTCATAAAGCTTGACTTAAAGCATAATTTTTAAAGAAATCACAAGCTATCTCGATTTTTGAATTTTAGTGAAATCGAAAAGCTGGGGAATAAGCAGATTGGGGAGAAGGTTGGAATGCAGTCGAGTTTTCAACATAGAGCCCATCCTATATATCCCTGAGACTCAGGAAATAAAACTACTTATAGTTTGACTCGATTGATAGAAAAGATGGTATTTTATTTTAGACGATCTTTGAGTGACAAGCTAATTAAGTTATGGAAAAAAGGCTTGTAACCTCTTAACCATGAATGTGGGATCCTTCACATCAATAGTCAAGAAGTTACCTGGACATAATGTCCAAAACTCTATGTATGTTGTTTCTCAAATTTGAAACAAAAAGAAGGTTACCCTCGGCATGAGTTTAGAAATATCCCGAAGGTCAAGGTGAAACTAGAATAACCCAAAATACCCACATGCCTTCTAATAAAAGTGTGGTTTAATGGTGGTGGCGATCATCCTTTAGCTCACGTCTAAAGATTTTGACGTCTCTCTCTAGACTATGTCCCATTTTGCTGCTAAGAAAAAGTTCCACGTTATGCTACGTTCTTTTTAGAGCCATCCGCACTAGTGGTTTTGATTTGAGATTTTCATCCTTTTTGATGCTCTCAATAATATCTCAAACAAAAATCATTAGTAATATACATAATTTACGAAAGGGGTATATAATCTTTTACCATATCTCTATGTGAGTCGTTGCCTAAAAAGTGAAGTCATCTTCTCATGTACCTGTTTGTAAGGAAATAACTTGCGACAATAGACACAACAACCCTCTTGGTTGTTGCATAATTAGCTTATTTATTAATTTAGTACGTTTTTAAAGCGGGGTAGCCCTTTTGGATACAGAGGACACCTTATGCAGAACAGTCCCTACAACCTTGTAATCTTATGATGATGGAGCAACACTTTTGGTCACCTATATTGCTTTTTGTATGTGAAATGATAACCTCTCCGATTATTGACAATGATTTTTTGCATGTGACCTCGAGTAAGTTTTGCGCATCTTTTGTATCGATATGACTTATAGATTTTCCTTAAGTTATTAATCTTTGGATAATCTTGTGCATTATTTGATGTTGGATATGAGGTGACTTATATATATCCTTTGAATTGCTATACTTTAGGTAATCTTGCACGTTATATGACATTAGTTAAGAGATGACTTACCGATATCCCTCCATAGGTATTCCCGCACATCATCTGACCTTGGATACATTATGACTTATAGATGTTTCTCAAATTGCAAGTCTTTGGATAATCTTCACATAAATGATCTTAAATATGATGCGTCTTATAAAGAACTCTTGGACGTATTAATTTGATAATTTCGCATATTCTCAGGTAAGGATTTAGTTGTGACTTATGGATAACCTTCAAACTTTTGATTTTTGGGTACCCTTGCACACTATCTAGTTAGGATGTTGTTGCGGCTTACGAATGAACTATGGATTATCAAATCATAGATAACCTTGCACAGTATCCTATTTAAAATCATATGAATTATAAATGACCCTTAAATTGTTAATTTTTAGGAAATCTCATATGTCATATGTCTTCAGATAATGACTTAAAGACGTCCCTTCAAATCATGTGCTTTTGATGCATTCAGATGCTGATTCATGATGAAATATCCTCAGCGCTAGCATATTTTATCTTCGCATGTCAATAGATATTAAATGCTGAGATATCCTCGACGCCAGCATATTCTATCTCATGTGTCAATAAATATTAAATATTCATGATATCCTCATGCTAGCTTATTCTATCTTGCGCGTCAATGGATATTTAAATAATGATGATATTCTCGATGAAAATATATTCTATCTCGCGTGTCAACGAATATTTAAATGTTGATGATATCCTTGATACCCACGTATTCTATCTCACGTGTCATCAGATATTAAATATTGATGATATCCTTGATGCCAGCATATTCTAGCTCGCGTATCATCAGATATTAAATGCTGATGACATCTTCAATGCTAGCGTATTCTATCTCGCGTGTCATCAAATATTAAATATCGATGATATCCTCAATGCCAGCGTATTTTATCTCACGTGTTATCAGATATTAAAGGCTGATGATATACTCGACACCAATATATTCTATCTTATGAGTCATCAGATATTAAATGCCAATGATATCCTCGACGTCAGCATATTCAATCTCGAGTGTCATCAGATATTAAATACTGATGATACCTCAATGCCAGCGTATTCTATCTCATGTGTCATCAGATGTTAAATGCTGATGATATCCTTGACGCCACCATATTCTATCTCGCGTGTCATCAAATATTAAATGCTGATGATATACTCGACGCCAACATATTCTATCTCATGTGTCATTAGATATTAAATGCTGATGATATCCTCAATGCCAGCGTATTGTATCTTGCGTGTCATCAGATATTAAATACTGATGATATCCTCGACGCTAGAATATTCTATCTCACTTGTCATTAGATATTAAATACTAATGAGTCATCAATACAGGGTATTCTATCTCGCATGTCATTCGATATTAAATGCTGATGATATCCTCGATGCCAGCGTATTCTATCTCCTGTGTCATCAGATATTAAATGCTAATGATATCCTTGACGTCATCGTATTCTATCTTGCATATTATCAGATATTAAATACTAATGATATCCTCGACGCCAGTGTATTCCATCTCACATGTCATCAGATATTAAATGTTGATGATATCCTCAACGCCAACGTATTCTATCTCGTGTGTCATCAAATATTAAATGATGATAATATCTTTGACGCCAGGGTATTCTATCTCGTGTGTTATCAGATATTAATTATTGATGATATCCTCGATGCCAGCGTATTCTATCTCGCATGTCATTAGATATTAAATGCTAATAATATCCTCGATCCAAGTGTATTATATCTCGCATTTCATCAGATTTTAATTGCTGATGATATTCTCGATGCCAGCATATTCTATCTCGCATGTCATCAGATATTAAATGCTGATGATATTCTCGATGCCAGCATATTCTATCTTATGTGTCATCAGATATTAAATGTTAATGATATCCACGACGCTAGCATATTCTATCTCGCGTGTCATCAGATATTAAGTACTTATGATATCCTCGACGACAACGTATTCTATCTCACGTGTCATCGGATATTAAATATTGATGATATCCTCGACGCCAACGTATTCTATCTCACATGTCATCATATTTTAAATGTTAATGATATCCTTGATGCCAGCGTATGCTATCTCTCGTGTCATCAGATATTAAATGTCGATGATTTCCTCGATGCCAGCATATGCTATCTCGCGAGTCATCAGATATTAATTGTTGAAGATATCCTCGACGCTAGCGTATTCTATCTCACATGTCATCAGATATTGCATGCTGATGATATCCTCGGCGCCAGCGTATGCTATATAGCGTGTTATTAGATATTAAATATTGATGATATCCTCGACGTCAGCATACGCTATGTCACATGTCATCAAATATTAAATGCTAATAGCCCTCTTAGCAATGAAAATAGTTTCACCTGAGTCCATTTGACTGTGTTTTTTGCTTTCTACATGTATCGTTTACGTCACCTCATGGAGAATTTGAGAATAAGTTTTCTGCTCTTCCTCCTCTTGAGCAATCCTTTGATTATGGCCTTATAGGGCCTCTTTCTTTGACTGCACCTGTGCTCAAGGTAAATATTTAGTAGAGAGAAAGTCATTTTTGCTAGTGACTATTTTTAAAAAACATTCTAAATATAATATTTATAAAGAAGATAAGGCGCCTTTGTTTTGTCCTTCATGGTCTCAAGAAATGAGATAGACAATTCAAAAGGTCCTCGACAAATGGGTGTTAAATCTGACTTTGGGACTAATCAAAAATACTATTTTTGAGCATTATATGCTTTGGTGTGGCTCCCAAATCGCTTGGGGACTTTTTGAAAAAGATTCTATTTTTGTGTATTAATCCCTGCATCCACAGAAAAATGATTAGTTTTGAGTGAGACTACTCTCTGTTAACCTCCTTCGATCCCTGGTTTGCTCCTTGCCCTTAACTCCCTATGCCAATAGATGTCTAGGCAATCATTAATTAAAAACATTTGTATAGATTTTTGAAAGTAGTATTAATTTTAAAAACTAGTCTCAAAAACTTCTGTAAAAGCTTTTAGAAAATCTCTACCAGTCATGTTATGTACTAGCTCAACGAATGTCTCCCTCTTGGTCCATAACTATATTTGACGTTTGATGGGGGAAATCTGGGGATTCATCATCATCGCTGATGGTTTCTCCAGAAGTTCTGTCATAGCAAGAGACTTAGTCTATCTAGACTTTGTCGCAACTAGCAATTTCTAAAACTGGACTTTGACCTCCTAGTACCGGGGGATTTGAAATATATTCTAATATATTAGTGGAAACTATGAGGACCTCCTCAAAATTTTTTCCACAGTTTGCTACTTTTTGAGATGATCTTGGCTTGAGAGAATCAACAATCTTCACATGTCTTCATCTTCTTTTTGAATGATGATCTTCCTCTTGTAAATTTTAAAGATTCCTTCTTGAAAATTCTACACCAGATTCAATTTTTTGGGGTTATATGACCGAGCCATTGGGGCACGTACGTATACTATTAAAGTAGGAATCAGGTTAAATATAGTTCAGGAGTACGCTAAGGATATATAAAAATATAACGAGTTGACCAAAGCCGACATAAGCTGCCTACGTATCTGTTTCTTGGGAATTCAGATCATCATATAGCTCATACATAAAAGAAAAAGATAAATTCTTCTAAGGGGTTGACCGAAGATGACATAGGCTGCTTACGTATCCCATTCTTGAGAATTCAGGTCAAACGTAGTTCGTACATAAAAGAAAAGGGATTCTAGGAAATTATACATCATAAAAACAAATACTATCATAAGGGTGATTACAAATAAATGAAGGAAATAAAAACTAAAACATTCTTCAAATATAGTATCTCTTTACCGCATCAGAATTGATTGGTTTGGTCCACTCTTTACCATCTATCTCAGATAGAATCAGAGCTCCTCCAGATAGTACCTTGCGCACTATGTATGATTCTTTCCAATTCAGAGCAAACTTGACTTTGTACTCTTCTTGGTGAGGGAATACGTTTAAGGACCAATTGCCAGACTTCAAATATTCAAGTTCTTACTTTCTTGTTGAAGGCACCGATTATCTTGTGTTGGTATAACTGATAATAACATACAAAAACCATTCTCTTCTCATCAATCAACATGAGTTGTTCATAGCGAGCGCAAACTCATTCTTCATTACTTAAACCGACTTCTTGAATAATCCTTAAGGAAGGTATTTCAACCTCAGCAGGTATCACAACTTTATTCCCATAAATAAGTAGATAAGGGGTTGCCCCATTTGAGGTTCAAATTGTTGTGCGATACCTTAGAAGAGCATAAGGTAACATCTCATGCCATGACCTATCATTTCAACCAATTTTCTCAAGATTTTCTTGATATTTTTGTTAGCAACTTTCACTACTCCATTTATTTGTGGAAGATATGCAGTTGAGTTATGATGAACAATCTTGAACTGATCATAAATATTATTTATCAAGTGACTTCTTGGTGATGGCTCTATATGAAGCAACTTTGACCCACTTAGTAAAGTAATCAATAGCAACTAAAATGATTCTATGTCCATTTGACGCTGGTGGCTCTATTGGTCCGATAACATCTATACGCCAAGCTATGAAAGTCCAAGGTAAACTCATCACATAAATATCATGTGGAGGCATTCGAATCAAATCTCCATGTATCTGGAATTTTGGGCACTTCTACAAATACTTGCTACAATTATTTTCCATAGTTATCTAGAAGTAACCAGTTCTCAGGATCTTTCTTGAAAGGGCAAAACTGTTCATATGGGGTCTGCAGACTCTGGTGTATACTTTCTTTATTCATTTTGTGGAATTTGTGGCATCGACATATCTGCAAAATCCTAAGTTTGGGATCCTCCTATAAAGGATTTCCCCACTTGGAAAATAATCCTTTGCCAAACACCGGATTGTCTTCCTATGATTGTTGCTAGACTCTTCAGGATATATTCCATATTCTAAATATATTTTAATATCATAGTACCATGTCTTTCCGTTAGGAACTTCTTCGACATGCACATAATGCGTGGGTTGTTCCTTCAAGCTTATTTCTAAAGGATCAATGTAACTTTGATCTGGGTGCTGAATCATGGAGGATATAGTAGCCAAAGCATCAAGAAACTCATTCTGTATCCTTGATATATGTCTGAAATCAACTTCCTTGAATATTCCACACAAAACCTGCACCAACTCTACATAAGGAGTAATCTTAGAGTTCTTTACCGCCCATTCCCCCTGTACCTAGTGAATCAGCAAATCTGAGTTTCCGATGACTAGCAATTCATGAACACCCATATCAAGTGCCAACTTGATACCTAGGATACAAGCCTTATATTCTTCCATGTTATTTGTACATGGGAAATACAACTTAGTGGTTGCTAGATAGTGTTGGCCTATTTCTGACACCAAAACTACTCCAATTCCTGAGCCTTTGAAGTTAATCGTCCATCAAAGAGCAATCTCCATCCGGGGTAGATCTCTACAATGTCTTATCTCACAAATAAAATCTACTCATTTGGGAAGTAAGTTCAAAGTGTCTCGTACTCATTATCAACCGGATTCTTAGCTAGATGATCTGCTAAGGCTTACCCCTTGATTGTCTTTTGAGTTACATACATGATGTCAAATTCACTCAGCAATATTTGTCACTTAGATAACTTTCTCGTGGACATGGCTTTCTGAAATATATACTTCAATGAATCAATTTTGAAAATTATTTATGTTGTGTACGAGGATAGATAATGCCTCAGCTTTTATGTAGCCCAAGTCAAAGAACAACACTCTCTTTCTACAAGAGTGTAGTGAGCCTCCTATGGCGTAAAATTTTTATTCAAGTAGTAGATTGCTTTCTCCTTCTTACCAGTCTCATTATATAGCTCGTGGACATAATTGACAACATTTTTTGAGATTGACAGGTAAAGCAACAACGGACTTCCTTCCCTTTGTGGAACCAAAATAGGCAGAGCGGATAAATATTTCTTGATTCTGTCAAAAGCTTTCTGACATTCTTCTATCCACTCATTCATTGCATCTTTCTTCAACATCTTGAGAATTGGCTCACATATGACTGTCGATTGAGTAATGAACCTACTAATGTTATTCAGATGACCTAGGAAACTCATAACCTCTTTCTTAGTTCTTGGTAGTGGTAAATCCTGAATTGTCTTGATCTTGAACGGGTTTAGCTCGATGTCCCTTCTGCTGACTATGAACTCTAGTAATTTCCTGGCTAGCACACCGAAAGCACACTTAGCAGGATTTAGCTTTAAGCTGTACTTTCTTATTCTGTAGAAGAATTTTTCCAAATGGGTCAGATGATTCGAACTCTTGCGAGATTTGATAATTACATCATCCATGTACACCTCAATCTCATTATGAATCATATCATGAAAAATCATTATTATATCCCTCATGTATGTTGCACCCATATTCTTGAGACTAAACGACATCACTCTGTAGTGATAAACACCCCTGGGCATAATAAAAGCCATCTTTTCTACATCTTCCTCATTCATTAATGTCTGATAATACCTGGCAAAAAAAACCACGAAAGACTATTTTTCATACTTCGGACAATTATCAATGAGGATGTGGATGTTGCGTAGCAAAAAATTATCTTTAGGACCGGCTCTATTCAAATCTCTGTAGTCAACATAAATTCAGATCTTGCCGTCCTTTTTTGACACTGGGACAATATTGGCTAGCCATGTTGGATATCTTGTGACTTCCACAACCTTTGATTGAATTTGCTTCATCACTTATTCCTTGATCTTTAAACTTAAGTCCGACTTGAATTTTTGCATTTTCTACTTTACTAGATCAAACTCGGGATTAATTGGTAGCTTATGTGATAGGATGTTGGTGCTCAATACCGGCATATCATTGTAGGACCAATCAATGTATTCCTATAGCACGTGGATGGGTTATCTTTAGTTTCCTCCAGGTTGGGCTTCTCCTGAATTCAAGCTCTTCTATGTCTTCTACTAACCGCTCCTCATCATAGTTTTTCTATTCATCATCATTCACTTCATTTTGTTTATCTAGCCCTTGACATGACAAAACAATGATAGATTTTAAATTATTGTTACCTATTGAGCGGAGAGTAATAAGTGATATAGAAGTCCAGTTCAACAACTTTTTCACTAATTCATCCTCTTTGATTCAAGTTGTTTTGAAAAATTCTTCCATGGTAGCATCACATTTTTTTTCTATTCCATCCTTAAGACCATCGCTTATAGGTTTTGAAAAATAGTTGGTAGAGTCCAGTTTTACTACTAGTCATTTTTCTTATCTTGTAACAAAGCTATAATCAAGAGAGGAATCTTTATTCTCTTTGATCTAGTGAAGTAGGGATTCTTTATGCCAACACGGAGTAGTTTCTATTACCTGCAAAGTAAAAACAATTCAAAGGCTGACGTATTAGATTCCATTAGCAATAAGCAATGCAAGATGATAAGGCAGGAAGTAAACATATAAAGTTGTTTCTCATCTCATGCGAATTAATCCATAAAGTAATAATGACTTGAGAATTTCAATAAATAGGATTTCGCTTATGGATAAGTGAAATTTATCAGGAAGGTTCAATTCTTTTTCTTTTCGACCTTATTTCTTCTTTCAAGAAAGAAGAGAATAATAGAGTTTTTGAAGATAGGGGTCGGACCAAAAGGCTGCCTACGTATCCCATGAATGAGAAATCATGCACTACATATTTCAAACATATAATGGCTTCTTCCAAGTCCATATTCAACCTTCCTGAAATAGTAGCGAGCATTTAGGAAGTTTTAAGAATAATTATGGACTTTTCTGAGAGACTTGGGAGACATGGAGTAGGTTTGGTTGGACTTTCATATAGTGAGGTATATTTCTACTTAAGGTGCTCTATGAAAAATGGAATTGGATCAATTCTTCTTTTATTCAAATCAACATAGCAAATATAAACACATAAAATAGTTAAAACATACAAGCATGTTGTAATAAATATGCATCCTAATTGGGTGACCCCTTTGAGCCAAGGGTTGGCCTAACGTATTTACAGGAAGTATATGTTGTTTAAAACCAATCCCTCATCCCTTGAAACCTCCATAGGTATATAAAAAGGGCATAAACGCTTACAAGAGTTTTGCAAAATGGATACAATCTTTAAGTAAAGGGAAAATTAACATGAAAGAAAAAACAATGTCCCACGCAGGGGATAATAGCTCTTAGATATTCCTTCACCGCCCGTCGTCCTCTTAGCTTTGTCCACTTCTTGCCATTTACAACATCTGTCTATGATCAAGTGATCCCCGCATAACTGTTATTCTATTCCCATAAGTTAGCCTTTCTATGCTTATCGATTTTGGAAAACCATGCAATCATCCAAATTGATCAATCATCAGCCTTTTGCCTGGCTCATTTTAATTCCTCCCTCAATTTATGTATGATTGAAGCATCCTTACACGAAATTAAGAAAAACAAACCTTCCCTTATCCCAAAGGATAATGGATTGGATTACATAACATATATTTCATCAACACATAAATATGCTTCGTCTTTAATTAGCTCATGACCAATAGACGCGAGGCAGAGTGTATCTTATGACTAACAAGAGTGTTTTGGTTTCGCTCTATCTTGGGTGTCTAGAGTGTATTTTAACACAGGTTCCCAGGCAGACAACTTGGGTTTGGAAATATGAACAACCTTTGACCACCTAACATGCCGGTAAACCATCATGTTCCCAAAACTTGATTTGGCATTGATCAACAGGGATCGAGACATCCTCGAAACCCCAAAATAGTTTAATAATCATCTGCGGGATTATGTCATGAAATTCAAAGTTAAATTTTACAAAATTTAAACATATAAGCACATAAACAGTTTAATAATTAGTCAAAGAAGCTAATTCACATATTTGGTTAGAACCTAGTTAAAAATCTCCAGCAGAGTCGCCATTTCTATTTTGCAGAGAAATGACTTTCGAAATTTTTCACAAGTTCAAATACTTTTTTTTGAAAAAATTTTTAAACTCTCGAATGGAGTCGACACTTAATTTATAAAGGAAAATGAAGAAAACCTTTGAAAATACTCAAACGATCAAAAACAGAGAAATCATTTAAATTTGAAGATTCTGAGTAAGCGGTTCTTATTAATACTCTTGAAAGGTTGTTAAGGCACCAAGAGTATCCGCTAACTTACGGCTATCCGGACTATTTGAAAATGATTCTTTCACTATCTTGGAGAAAAAAGTTGGTTTTTCAAAAGAAATTGATTAAGAAAACATTTGCAGAAAATCAATTTTTGGGCAACTTAGTGGGGAATTTAACTAGTTCTAAGAAAGCTAATATCAAATAGCACGATAAGAGAAAGGGGAGAATTATAAACTTAGGATCCAGAGCTTAAATCTCTGTCCTAATCAAATTGGGCTTTTGGCCCACTTGTACTTGTCCTAAACTATTCATTTGGGCTTTTGGCCCATCTTCACCTGTCCTAATCTAGATCTTTGGGCTTTTGTCCCAAAACCTACTTCACCTGTATTAATTTACAACTTTGACTTTGAGGACCAAATGAATGAACAAATAGATAAATAAAGAATAAGACAATAATAAATATCGAGACTTTTCAAGTCTCTTAGAGACCTCATCAATGGGTTTTGACCTATTTTCCTTCTTCTTCCATCTTGCACCTATAGGTCATATAATTGACTTTGGACTTAAACTTCGGACTTAAATAAAAAAAAGTGAGCCTCATTGGCCCATTACGAAATGCAAGAGGAGAAGAGTCCATTTGGACTCGAGACATGTTTTGCATGCAAAGAAAGCATAAAGACATTAATATACGTTCAAGGTATAAAAGTAACATATTTCAAAGAGAAAATATCAAGAACAAATTTTTGAATGACAATGACCTTGCACACGTATAACAAGAATGAGAGTCAACAAATAAAATGCAAAGCAAAGACACCCACTTACATGCCTCATAATTTATGTTCATATTAAGAATGAATAAAGGTAAAAGGAAGAATGTCATATTCAATGAATTAATGCGAGAATAAACAACGTAATCCTGCAAAAGTAAAGTGATGAGGCAATAAAAAATATCCATGACTTTTTAAATTGAACAAACGTAGACACTAATCCATATAACAAAATAAAATAAAGGTTAACTTTTCAATAAAGGGAATCTTTAAATTTTAATGAAGGTGACATTACCGAAGATTCATACATTTAAATTACAACCAACATTTTAGGGAAATGTGTAACGACATATGGTTTATCTTTCTAAGACATCGTTAATTCTCTTTTGATATTATGAATCAAAGAGAGGCACAAATCAAGTCTTTACACATACAAAGAGCAGATATAACAACCCAAAGGAAGTAAGAAAATTAGAATAAAAGTTTAGTATCTCTAAAAGTGAAATATCATTCAACAATTATACTATTCAGACTCAAAAATATCTAAATAATTCTATTTAGCCACAAAAATCTAAACTTTCTCATCATTTTGACAAAACATGTGAAAAAAAGAGGAATAAATATGTTTGATGGAAAATAAATCTAGCACTTCATCTCGCATATGAAGATTTTGAAATTCATTAAAATAATTAACAAACAAATAATAAGTTCTTGACTTAACTAATTACTATTTTATTAAGGCAAAACAAACAATAGTAACTATTCTTTTCGAAATAAAAAAACAACTTTACATTCTAAAAATAAATATATCCACCAACAATGAATTTAAACAAAGTATAAGTATGTCTTTTAAGCAAAGTTTGAAACTTTATCCATAACAATCAAAGAATAAAGTCAAAAAGGCGAAAAAATCAATATTAACTATTCTTTTCAACATAAAGGAAATAACTTTACATATTAAAGATAAATTTATCCGCCAACATTAAATTTAAACAAAGCATAAGTACGTCTTTTAAGCAAAGATTAAAACTTTATCCATAATAATCAAAGAATAAGGCAAAAAAAATACGTTCAACTATTGTTAGCTCATTTTTTATACCCTGAACATAAAAAATAGCCATAATATTGAAACCACAATGTCCTATGGCCTTCAATTCCATCTACAACAAAAAATCCCAACAAATAAAATTACAACTACGAACTACGAAGAAGGAGATAGAGAAGAAAATGATAATAAAACTAAAAGTGAAAAGGTGTGTTTACACTTTTTGGGGCAGCAAAATGAGACTTCAGGCTTTCTTTGGAGTCTTGATCACCACCAAAAAGTAATCTTTCGAGAACCCCAAGTAGACTATTGCTTGAAAATTTTTACTAAAGAAAAGAAATTTAACTATTTGCTCAAAAGTTTTCCCCACTATTTGAGACTTTTAGAGTTTATTTCTACCAAAACAGTGGTAATATTGATAGGTAAGGATGGGGATCCAATTCTATTAATCCACCAATGTGGGAGAAAGTATTTAGGGATATTTTTAAAATTTTAAAATTGAAGATAAGGTGAGGTGGAAGATAAGATGGGGGAGAAATTGTACAATGTAGTATTATTTTTGAATTTTAAAATTAGAAAAATGACAAGATTGAGGGGGAATTGTACAATGTAGAACTATTTTTGAATTTTTAAAATTTGAATTTAGAACAATGACAAGGTTGAGGGGAAATTGTACAATGTAGTACAACTTTTCAATTTCAAAATTGGAAAAAGGACAAGGTTGAGGGATGTACAATGTAATTTAATTTTTGAATTTCAAAATTTAAATTTTGGGATTTGAATTTGATTTTGGTGGGAATTGGGTAGAAATTATGAGAGTTTTTGGAAATTTAGGGTTATTTAAAATATAACCCCAATTAGGATTTAAAATTTAGCCAAATTTATTTTATTTTAATCAAATTGAAAATCAATTGGCAAATTACATTGTAGTTATGGACAATTTGATTTCAATTATGACCAAATATAATAGATTGACTAAATTAAATTGAACTTCAATACGAATTAATTACTTTCTTTAATCTTAAGCTTCTTGATTTAATAAAATTAATTAAATATTTCTCCAAATAAATTAATTTTGAGAATAAATTTTATTTAAATCAAGACTTTATCCATTTAGATTAATTTTCAAGCTTAATCAGTAATTGTTCAATTTTGATAAAAATATTTATTTATGTAACAAAATTTATACAATTTCGCACATGTAAATACGAAAACGTATAATCGTCAATTAAATGACAAAATTAATCCATATATTTTAGAGCGCATTTATTCAGATAAAATAAATATTTTAATTTTATTAAAAAATTGAAGAAAACAGGGTTAAATTTAGTCGTGGAGGGCAAAAATTAGGCGTCAACTTGCACATACAAGACTGACCAAACAACAAAAAGCTAAAAAGAGAAAATACTTTTGTATTTTTTCAAATTTATCCAAAAACTATAAAAACAAGTAAGACTCAAGACCCTACAACAACACTTCACCTGAAACAATGGGAATTTTCCCACCCCACACTTACAAATCTACTTTATCCCCAAAGTATAGTCAAAAGTGGAGATAGAAATATCCCCTGAGGCCTCTAGGCATAACTAGTAGCATCTTCATATATCATAAGGGTTTAGGGACCCCACACTCAATCTTTGCTATGCCCCTTAGCTTAGATTTCTGGTACTCAGACTTCCTATCAACCCGTGATTCAACAAAAACAAAAACTACATGAAAGAAAAACTAAAATACTAAAAATAAAACCTACCTTAACTTGGGTTGCCTCCCAAGTAGCGCCTGATTTAGTGTCGTGACACGACCCACATCAACTCATCCATTTTCTTTCATTCTCTTTCTCCTACTTGGAGGCCATCTTCTCACTTATTTCTGACCTCTTGAGTATGTGCTCTCAAGGTCAATAGCTTTTTCAACAATAGTTTTTTTAGGCTCATCAATCATCATCACTTCAGGCTTAGGTATTGGTAGCTTGGGTAGCTCAGTTAGAAAGTCTGAAGAGGTCTTTGGTGGATTGGGCTCCACTACCCCATACTCATCCATTTCCATCACTGTAATCACGCATAAATCTTTGTAATAGGACAATGTGTTGAATGGTTTTTAAACCTTGAAGATGACCTCTTATCATCCAACCTCATTATGTGTGTGCCCTCTCCCACATCTATCAATGTTCCTCCCATCACCAAGAATGGACATCCCAAGATAGCCGACACCCTGTCATCCACCTTATAATCCAAAATAATAAAGTCAATTGTATAATAAACTTACCAACCTAAATGAAAAAGATTTTGATGATTTCTTCTGGATGGACTATAGTTTGGTTTAAAATCTTGAGTAGCACAGAACACGATCTCAACTTCCCCAAACCCAAGATACTGAACATTGATAGGGGAATCAAATTCATACTTTCCCCTAAAGTGTGCGGACAACCTCGCTGCTACCAATTTGAATGGGGAGAGTGAATCTTCCAAAGTCCTTAAGCTTTTTGGGCATCTTCTGCATCACCACAGAGCTACACTCCTAAGTTAGTGCTACTATCTCAATATCCTGCAGCATAATTTTATTAGTTACCATATCTTTCAAGTACTTCGCGTACTTGGGAATTCCCAGTAAACATCTTAAAGAGGAAGGTTAATGTGAAGCTCTCTGAACGTGTCAAAGTACTTCTTGAAGCATGCATCCTCTTTTGTTTTTCCTCAGCCTCTATGAAAATGGTAGTGGTGGTCTCTCTTTCTCAGCAACTTTTATTTTTGGGTACTCAAACTTCCCCGAATAATCAACAACTTTGTATGCAAAAAATTGGGGAATCAATTATACATCTACCTCCTTATTTATTTTTGGAGGGCTGTCAATCAACCCTTTACCACCCTTCAATATTTAAGAGATTCATTATCTCTTGTCAAACCACCTTGAGGCCTGGTATTTTGTGCCTGCTGCAATTGCCCCAACTAATGCTCCAACTGCTTCTGAATTACTTACTAATTAACAACCATCTGTTCTTTGGTGGCCATGATCTTCTTTAATATTTCCTCTATGTTATTGACCCATGTGTATTACTACTGCTAAAGTTGCTGATTATTGTTCCACAAATAATTTGGTGCTCGAGTTTGCCACTTTTGGTTGTAGCCAGTACCATAATTTGGCCTTTAAGCATTGCCCACAAAATTGACTGACTCAGGATTTTCACCTTACATATCTATATAGTGGCTACTATTTCCACAAACCTCATGCCATGCTGATTTTTCTACACTGCACTCACCTAAGCTTGAAACTGCTACACACCTAACTTGCTAATTATGTCATCATTTAGTTTAGCAGAGATGATAGTTGGGAGGTTTAGGCTATAATTCTTTCAACTTCAATTATTCCTGCAGCCTTTTTCATTAAGCATATTGAGGCAATACCATGTCAATTTAGATTTCCTTGTGCAATCTAGTTCAACAAGGTGTATAGCTCATCATATGTGTTTTCCAATGCTTGACCACCTATAGTTTAATCTAGCAAAATTTTTGTGTTATGGTCATATTCCTCAACAAAGGTATGCGCTAGTACCTTATTTGACTATTATTGATATGGACAGTCCCAAATAAGAGCTTTGAACCTCTCCTAAGTATGATACAAGTTTTTATTTGGCCTCCATTTAAAGCTTAAAATCTCACTATGAAGTCTCATAGTCTTGTCAGATGGAAAGAAGTGGATGATGAACTTTCGGGC
The DNA here is from genome assembly GCA_026120095.1 of Capsicum chinense. NCBI lineage: Eukaryota > Viridiplantae > Streptophyta > Magnoliopsida > Solanales > Solanaceae > Capsicum > Capsicum chinense. Next base: position 185,006,427 of record JAPEIP010000010.1, read on the forward strand.
TAAGTCATCCCAAGTTGTGATTAAACCCGTCAGCTCAGTGTTCAACCATTTCTCTTCTTTCACCAATAGTGAAAAGGGGAAAAGTCTTAGCCTCACATAATTAGTTGACACACCTGTAAGGATTAATGTATACTAATCTCCAAAAAGTTCTGCAAGTGGACTTGTGGATATTTATGTGAAAGCCTGGTAAACTATCCACTATTGACCAAAATCTGCACCATGTTCTGTTTCAATTCAAATCTTCCTCTAGGAGCCGGTTTTCAAATGGCAGAGGTCACATTATTTGCAAGTGGGATTGACTTCGTAAACTTCTCTACGGGATGGTGGATCTTCATCCATGGGAGAAAGAATGTCTCGTTCCTCATGGATTTGCGAGATACAGTAGAGAAAGACTATTTTTCTCCTCTATTGGTGTAAACATAGTTCGGGCTCGGGGTTCGGTTCAATCGATTCCTGGTCCCTTGCCAGCTTACTAGCCTGTAAACCCGTTTTCTACAAAGTTAGAACCATGAAAAAGTGAAAATCACCAAAGAAATCAAAAAAGTAAAACTAAAACTAGGGCAGTTTTCAAATTGCAAGTCTCTGGCAACGGTGTCAAAAACTTGTGGCACCCAAGCACACACGCAACTGTACGTGGTCTCACCAAGTAATATACTTATAAAAAGCCGAATATATATCCCACAGGGACTTGGGTTGACAACTATATAAATCCATTTCACTATAAAGATTAACAAGTGCACAAGTAACCAAAATATTTTTGAAAGTTAAAACAAAACATAACCATTAACAATGCGAAAAAGTAAAGTGCTTGGACAATCAATGAGTAGAAACCCAGGGGTAAGGATCTACGAACAATCACACTATGCTATTAAACTTCTTTTTCTATGTTACTTATCTTGATTGTTGATTCACGGGGTTGATATTATGACTATAGTTTTCCATGCCTCTAATCACCTATCTAACGTAGACCCACAACTACAACGTTGAGCGGGGATGTGGATAATAAGTTAAATGCATTTATATTTCATCCCTTAAGTGAACCAAATATGGTACCTAGATATATTCTAATCATAAATTCAAATTATAACTTCATTCTGTTGAAGATTACAATCCTATTTTATTTATCCCTATGTACTATCCTCTTGTTCCCCATTCCGGGCTCACAAAATGACTATGAATGTATTCTAAGGGTAGATAATCCTTAAAATAGTAAAAAATAGGATAAATAAATAACTAAATATTATAAATAATCAAAACCAAATCAATTCATAACAAAAGTAATCATGTTCTTGACCTTAACCTGGAAAAAGGGTGTTTAGCCGATCATGGACATAAACGTAATCACAATGATTGAATATATGTTAAAATACATAAACAAACTAAAGTAATGGAAAAATAACCTAATTGAATTGTTCTGCATCCTTCCTCAAATTTTCAAGGTCATCCAAGGTGTGTAACATAATTTTTAAGAATTCTATTTATAGTATGATCAAAGCTGCCGATTTTGACACAGGAACATGCCACGGACTACATCGCGGTGCCTAGGGTATGTGTCATGATAATATCATGGTAAAAAACTTTAATTGATCATTTAGGATGCCCCCAATTGTGTATAATACATATATCATAATTATAAAATCACCAAGAATCTATAATCAAACACCATGAATTAGATCTCAAAACCACATACAATCCAAGATGCTAAACTAGAAACTTAAGCTAAGAATACTAGTTTTGTCCTTTTGATCTTTAACTAATTGTTTTGTCTCTTGGATTGTTTCAATTGAACATTAAACACTATAAAAAAGTTATTCAACTCATAATTACACAATAATACCCTTAGTAACTCATTACACATACTAGAATTCATTGAGATTAACTAGAATAACACATAGTTCAATTTAGTAACAACTAATTTTCTCATCTGAACTCTAGGTGACCAAATTAATTCCAAACTTATTTGAAACACACCTTAACCATTACATTAAAGTATTTTAACACTTATATGCTCAATTATACAAAGATTTACTCATTAAGAACAAGAGAAGTACTCAAAACAAGGCTAAATAAGCCCAGATAGCAACACCAATATGTAACAAACATGTAATGTGATATCTTCAATTATGTCCACATCAAAATAAGATTTGATATCTTCATTATGTCATTTGGGATGTTTATTCTTTTATGATGACTAGTTTCAAAGCCGTAAAATCGCTAACGAATGAAATCGTAGCTTGAACTTGGATGATCATTCTATCTTTCAAGGGTAGGTATATACATCATGAAACACCCTTGATTTTAAGAGTTCCAAAACCTTTCGACATGACGTCGTATGAATCCAACGACAATCCTCCAAAAAGTATTTTAGGACATAGCTGCAAAAAATACAAAACTATATTGAAATCGATATATTTATAAATAAATGTATCACTAATTAACTAACACATGATGATTATTTATGAAATGTAACATTAATTTACACTATACACTTTAATGCTTGAAGTATCTATAATTTTTCCCTATACATAAACTAAATTATGTATCTCACTATGCACTAGCCAATCTATTATGTATGTCGATCAACTATGCTCACAAATTTAGTCCGATATATAAACTAAATTATGTATCTCAGTATTTTCTTGCCAATGCAATATGTATATAACCAAATTTATTCTTAAATAGATGTGTCTCATCAATTGTAAATTATGTATCTTACCTCAAGAATTGCAACACGTGAGATACATAATTTATGAACTAACAACAACATCATCTCTACCTCAAATTGAAAATAATTTCTATTTCCGCTGAATATAACAACAACATGTACATACCTTTGTTTGTTGGATTTTTTGAATTTGAAATTAAAAGAATAATCAATGACACATTTTTCTTAACCTCCATGAATAGCTTTGCCCCCATATCAATACAGATCAACAATGAAGATGAATTTTCTTCAACAATATATCAGGCTCAACAATATAGCTTCACCCCCATATCACTATATGTTCTCCAATTACAATGCCTCAATCTTGTATCTTCGTAATTGACATCAGTAACCCAAACACTAAAATTTTGTAATAACACCGATGTATTCACTGAGAATCATTAAAAAAAAAAAAGAACACCGAGATATTAGAAATATTGAAAAAGTCACAAAAAAGAGGAGAATATTGATTTTGAAATTTGAATGAGAAGAAGAATATTTTAAAACAATACATAATTTAACTAATTACTTTTTTTAAGAATTTTTTATCTATTAATTAGAAGATATGAAACGTAATTTACTCTTTAATTATGTTAGTTTTTGTTACTAATCTTAATTAGTGTGAATTAATTGCTTCACAGGTTGTATCACCAATTATGTATCTCTTGCAATTAGATGTATTCGAAAATTTAAAAAATGATATTTTATGAAATTTTGAAAGAAGTAGGGATAGAGTGTAATTAGGAGTAAACTAGTAGGAATTTATGTAAGTTTTACAATATATTTCACATCAAATTCTCACTTAAATATTGTAATGGATTGAATAACTTATATTGTCATTTAATTTAGCAATTTCCTCCTTAATACTTCCTCCATTCCCAAATAATTGAATTGTTAAGGTATGACACACCACTTAGAAAAGTCTTTCAGGACATAAATTGTAGGTTACTTTTAACTATTACCCTTATAATTATTCTTAAATTACTCTCTTATAAAATGTGAAGTATTTAAGAACCTCATTAAATGAAAGAGTAATGTAGGAAAATTTTTTCAACATGTCTCTTGAAGAACGAACAATTCATTTAGGCCAAACATATTGACAGACACCTAAATTTGGCACGAACTTCTACTTTGAAACTTTTTGTTGAGTCAACATTGCACGTATGCTACACGTATTTTGAGCGCGTTTGAGGGGTAGTAATTTTTTTCATCTTTTTTTCTCTCCTTCCTCAAGCTTTCTCCCATGACTGTCCTCCATTTTTTTCCCTTCAAGCTAGAGTAAATACTCTTCATAATAACCATAATTTTTTTTTTTTTTCCTTCAGTTAGAGTAAATACTCTTCTTAATACTGTAATTATCACCACTACAAAAATTAATATATTAATTCAACATGAAAATTTTTTCAGCTTTTATTTTTTGTTCTTTATTTTCTTCACCATTGTACTTCTCTTGCATCTTATTCACAAAAAACTCCAATAAAAAGATCTAATCCTTTTTTAGATTCTAAATTTTCAAATTTTAATTCTTATCTAATGGAACCATCAGAATACGCCATTCAACATTCATCACTAAATTGATTTGAATTTGAGTGATGATTGAGTTTGGAGGGAAAGGTTGGAAAAATAATTTGGCGGTGGTGCTGCATAGCGGAGAAAGAGATGATTACAGTGAAGGGGGTGGGGGC
>JAPEIP010000010.1:185010915-185026056 GCA_026120095.1 Capsicum chinense
ATTTGGGGTAGGTATTGGGGAAGTGACCTGGTGGGGGGCGGGGTGGGGGTCATTTATTGAATAATTCTTTTAAAAAAAAATTAAACTAATTAGTTAAAAATTATTTTGGAGAAAAAGGACCAACATCATCGTATTATTCGTCACTTTACACGTCAGCGGCACATGTAATACACACACATTATATATTTTTATTGATTGTGAAAAAAGAGTCAAAATGACACACTTGAATTCTAGTTGAGGTGCCAAAAATGAACAATGCTTAGTTTAGGTGCCAAAGTGAAAGTTCGTGTCAAATTTAAGTGTCTGTCGATGTGTTTGGTCATTCATTTATTTTGACATTGAAAAATGGTTCAACAATTCATTTATTTAATGGAGGGAATATCTTATTTTTTACTTTGTATTAAAATTAAATAACTCACTTTAGGTTAGTTAAATGAATAATCATATCACTAGTCCATCTTAATCAAAGGGTCTAAATTATATTCCCATTGTAGTTTCTAAATAATAGAAAAATCAAAGAAAATATGATCTTACGCTGTATTCTAAAGTGTAAAAGAATTGGTGATTTTATCAATAGTATTCATTTAAACAAAAATAATTTCCTCAAATACTTATTTTTCCATAAAGGAAATGAAAATCAAATTCAAACGCCATCTTAGAACTACACATTATTCAGTTTGACTACGGAGAGTTTAGAATGATCATTAGCCCTTTTGTCGGCATCATCTCTATATATTATTACTAGCTACATACAGTTAGTTTTATTTTAAATCCCAAAGTGACACTGTCATTTTATTAATTTGTTTAGGATACGCGTTCTACACGTGCACTTCATTTCAATGAATCCAGTTTTATAAAATTATTTTGATATTATAAAAGAAAATATGCCCTAGACATTATAGGAGATTTTGCCTTTAAACATATATTATATCAATAAATAATAATAATAATAATTAAAAAAAGGTAATCTAACAAAGATGTAGGTATTCAAATGAAAGAACTGAGAGAGAAAACTAAAGCGGCATCAAGTGGAACAACGGGTACCCAACCCGAATCAGTCCAATCAGAAGCTTCGAAATAGACTTAGAGATCACTAGTGTGGAGTCCAATAGAATTACCAAGTGATTTGAGGGAGAAAAGCAACAATCCATCGAATCTAGCCCAATAAAGTACTGTGAACATTGCTTAAGACAGTGCTAAAGTGTTGGGTAAGCGTCCAGTGGAATTCTAGGACCTAGTAATAGATCAATCGCCAATACATGGAAATAAGAAAGAATTTCAAAACTCAATGGAGAACAAAGAAGGTAACTAGCGGGTCAACTTATTTGCAGGTAATATAGTAGCTAATAATGGGATTTCATTAAATTATGTCACTCCTAAGCGAGTCAATAGTGCCGTTGTTGTTCAATTAGATCAACAAGAACTAGATAGGGAGGAGAATAAGTGGAAACTCTTATTGGTGCTCTATGTGATAGGGGAAATGCCTGGATTTAACTTTATGAAAAGACACATAGGTCAACACTGGACATCTGTAGCTAAACCTGAATTACATTATCATGATGAAGGCTATTACATTGTGAAGTTCCAGATGGAAGCTGATATAAAAGAGATATTGTATTCTAGGCCTTATAGTATCAATAATAAGCCTGTGATCCTAAAACAATGGACGCCTTATATGGACTTTAATTCAGAATTCCTAAAAAAAATACCACTGTGGGTAATCTTTCCTAAACTTCCCCTAAATTGTTGGGATATGATTCACTAAGTAGGATTGGGAGTGCAATTGGAATTCCTTTGTTCGTGGATGAATGTACGATGAAACAAACTAGGATTTCTTATGCTAGAATGTTGGTTGAGGTTGATATTACCAAGGTTCTACCTACTGAGATCAAAATAATGGATACAAAGGGGAATACATTTCAACAGCCTATTTATTTTGATTGGAAGCCAGAATATTGTGATAGGTGTATGATGGTAGGGAATATATGTCTTCCAGCCAAGCAAACCCAACCTGCTCCTCAAAGCAAGTGCAACAATAGAAGAAAAAGGCTCCTAAGATGATCCCTACATGGTTACCCAAGGATGTAGAGCCGCATGTAAAGGAGTAGAAGAAGGTAAACATCAACCATAAAATTGAACCTGTAAAGAATCCAATTCCAATGGGAAAATGAGCTGCGAGTAAAATTAGAGAAGAAAATTTACTGCAGTAAAGTCTAAAAGTGGCCCGCATACCTCAACATTGAGTGGTAAGAAAAGTTATCCCAAACTTTACCTTTAGATACAAGGAATGAATTTAAGGTGATGAAATCAATAAATGCTGTGATGGAAGATAAACCTCCTCTTAATAAAAGGGGAAGAACGTCAACTAGTCATTAATGACTTGTTTAATTTAGAATGTGAGGGGTATCAATAAAAGGTATAAGCAGAGAGAAATAAGTAACTTCATAAAAGAGCATCATCAAAAGGTGGTTGTTATTCTGGAGACTAGAGTTAAACTTAATAAAGCTATTAGTATTGCTCAAGGCATAGTACCTGGCAAGAATATGTTTCATAATTACAGTAATACTGATAATGGTAGAATTTAGATGTTGTGGGATGAAAATGTCTATCAAGTTGATGCTAAAGCTCAAGGGGCACAATATTTACACTGTAATGTAATGAGTAGAGACAAGAAAGTAGAGTGTTGCACGACAATGATCTACTGGTTTAATACTATAGAGTTGAGGAAGAATTTATAGATTGATCTTAGAATAATTACAGCCTAGATTACTAAGCCATGGATGATATGGGGTGACTTTAATGCACTTTTGAAATATCAAGATAGATTACAAGGTGTACCTGTTTCTAGGGCTAAAATTGTAGACTTTGTAGCCTGTGTGCAAGATTTATCTCTAAATGAGTTGGCATGAAAAGACGAGTTCTACTCATGGTCTAACAAACAGGTTGGGGACAATAGAATATATAGCAGAATAGACAGAGCCTTGGGTAATGATGAATGGATGACAAACTATGAACATATAGTGGTTGACTATCAGCTATCTCATATCTCAGCTCATTCTCCTATGATATTACAGTTCCGCTCCTGTTCATTCCCTTCTAATTACCTTTTAGATTTTTTAACATATGGGCTACTCATGAAGATTTTACTATAATTGTTCAGGGGTATTAGCATACCAATTCACAGGCCCGCTCAATGAAGGCTCAACAACAACAACAACAATAACATACCCAGTGTATTCCTACCTAGTGGGATCTGGGGAGGGTAGAGTGTAGGCTGACCATACCACTAACTCAAGAGAAGTAGAGAGGCTATTTTCCAATAGACCCCCAGCTTAGGACCAATAATAGTATAACAAATACAAAAAGTAAGCAAATACAAACTAGTATGGTACACAAAACAAACTAATAGTCTAACAAACACAAAAGATAAGTGCATAATAAACTAGTACGGGATGCAAAAAAGTCAACACCACTAACCCCAAAAACTACAGCCCCAACACTATGAACCAAAAACTCCAGACCCAAAGGAGCACTCCCTTATTACTATCGCTGCGCTCCCACTCCCTAACCCTCTACCCTAATCTGCGTCCTCTACACCTTCCTATTAAGGGTCATGTCCTCTGTAAGCTATAATTGCTCCATATTATGCCTAATCACCTTCTTCCTATATTTCTTCGGTCTACCTCTAGCCCGCCTAAAACTATCCATAGCCAGAGTCTCACACCTCCGCACTGGAGCATCAGGGCCCCTCCTCATCATATGCCCGAACCAACGTAGCCTCACTTCTCGCAACTTATCGTCCACTGAGGCAACTCCCACTTTCTCCCGAATAATCTCATTTCTCACCCTATCTTTCCTGGTATGTCCACACATCCATCACAATATTTGCATCTCCACCACCTTCACCTTTTGGATGTGGGAGTTCTTAACTGGCCAACACTTCGCTCCATATAGCATAGCCATCCAGACTACCACTCTGTAGAACTTACCTTTAAGCTTCGGGGGCACCTTCTTATCACAAAGAACTCCCAAAGTGAGCCTCTACTTCAACCACCCTGCCCCAATATGATGCGTGATATCCTTGTCAATCTCACCATTACCTTGAATTATAGACCCCAGATACTTGAAACTCTCCCTTTTCTGGATGGACTGAGAGTCTAGTTTCACAACCACTCCATCTTCTTGTGACATATTACTGAACTTACACTCCAAGTACTCCGTCTTTATTCTATTTAACTGAAAACCTTTAGATTCAAGCATCTGTCTCCACCTCCAACTTATCATTAACTACACCCTGAGTTTTGTCGATCAGAACCACATTATTTGCAAATAACATACACCAAGGCACCTCTCCTTGAATATGTCGCGTTAAAATATTCATCACCAAGGAAAATAGAAATGGGCTAAGAGTCTATCCCTGGTGCAACCCTATCAAAATTGTGAAGTGCTCCGAATCACCACCTACTGTCCTTACACGAGTCTTCGCACCATCATACATATCTTGAATCGACCTAATGTACGCCACGGGTACCCCTCTAGCTTCCAAGCACCTCCACAGAATCTCCTTGGGAACTCTATCATAAGCCTTCTCTAGGTCAATAAACACCATGTGTAAGTCCTTCTTCTTTTCTTGAAAATACTCCACTAATCTCCTCACAAGGTGAATGACCTTAGTGGTTGAGCGACTAGGCATGAAACCGAACTGATTCTCAGAGATCGTCACGATCCTCCTCATCCTCAACTCTACCACCCTTTCCTAAACCTTTATAGTATGACTCAACAACTTAATACCTCTATAGTTGTTACAACTCTGAATGTCTTCCTTATTCTTATACACTGGAATCATCGTGCTCTATCTCCATGCTTCAGGCATCTTAGCATCTCTAAAAATAATGTTAAATAGCCTTTTCAACCACTCCAGACCTACCCTACTAGTGTTTTTCCAAAAGTCTACTGGAATCTCATCTGGCCCCGTCGCCCCTAGCCCGCCGCATCCTGTGAATAGTTCCCTTGACCTCCTCAATCTTTATATGCCTACAATACCTAAAATCGCAACCCTCCTCAGATATCTCTAAGTCTCCCAACACAGAACCTTTGTCCCCCTCGTCGTTCAAAAGTTTATGAAAATAGGACTTCTACCTCTCCCTAATGAGGGTATCCTCAACCAACACTATACCATCCTTTCCTTTGATAAACTTCACTTGGTCAAGGTCATGAGCCCTCCACTCTCTGGCCTTGACCATCCTATACAACTTCTTATCTTTGTCTTTCTCCTCTAAAGCCGCATACAAACTCTCAAAAGCTGCTGTGTTAGCCGTCGTAACTGCTAACGTAGCCTCTCTTCTAGAAACCTTATACTCATCCTTATTCTTCTGTCTTTTCTCACCATCATTGCTCCTAACAACTTAGCATAAGCCATCTTCTTAGACTCCACCTTTCTCTTAATCTCTTCATTCCACCACCAGTCTCCTCGATGTTTGCCAGATCAACCTCTCGAGATACCCAACACCTCTCTAGCGGTCTCTCTAATGCAACTGAAAGTCATCTCCCATATATTATCCACCCTCCTCTACTCTCCCAAGCCCTTCTACTCTTTAACTTCTCTTCCATCTCCAAAGCACTAGCCAAAGTCATGCTTCCCCACTTAATCCCGGGTCGCACCTCTCTATTTTTCTTCTTTTTGCCCTTATTGATAACCAAATCCATCACCAACAACCTATGTTGAGTCAAGAGATTCTTGATAGATATGACTTTACAGTCTTTACATAGCGCTCTATCCCCTTTTCTAAGAAGCAAAAAGTTTATCTGAGTCTTGGTATCTGAACTACAAAACATAATAAGGTGATCCTCCTTCTTTGGAAAGCTCGAATTTGCTATCCACAACCCAAAAACCCTAGAAAAATACATCAGAGAAGTTCCTCATTCATTCTGCTCACTAAAACCAAAACCACTATGCACATCATCATACCCTCTCGACAACGACCCAATATGCCCATTGAAATCCCCTCCCACAAAAAGCTTCTCAATGCTCAGGATGCTCCTCACTACCTTATCTAAAACCTCCCAGAATTCCTTCTTCTCCTCTTCGTCCAAACCTACTTGTGGGGCATAGGCACTATAACGTTCACCATAGACCCTCCCATGACTAAGTTAATAAACATCAGTCTATCATTAACTCTCTTTACCTCTACCACCTACTCCCTAAGATCTTCATGTACTAAGATACCTACCCCATTTCTATGTCTCATGCTACTCGAGTACCACAACTTATATCCATCTATCTCTCTCGCTTTAGTGCGTACCCATTTAGTTTCATGGACACACGCTACACTAACCCTCCTCTTTCTAAGAATCTTCACTAACTCTATAGACTTACCCTGTAAAGTACCAATGTTCCAAGACCCAACTCGCAACCTAGAAGCTTTTTTGTCTCGCCGAACCTTACTACCCCTAGCCCCTAACCCCAAACTCGATCCTAGACCCAACCCAAACCCAACCCCCCAAACCCTGGACCAGACCCAATAATTCCTGACCCCGACCCCGACCTATGACATGCCCCTAGTCTACCCTCGCCAATCACAACAACTATGCAACAAAGAAAAGAAAGGAAAAATAGAAGAAAGATAACAAAGGGGGACACACAAATTTTGGTACACAATAGTCAATAGCGGGAACTAATACTACCACACTTAATGGATATGCTAGTAAATCAAGTAACAGTAATCAGACAAGGTAACACACTCCAAAACTACTAAGAACAATAAAGAGATTCACACGTATAACACTATTACAAAGTAACCAATCAATAAGAAATTCGACACCCACAACCAGATAATCAGCCAAGATGCTACGAAACAAGAATCACAACAATAATAGTGCAGAACACTACCAGTAGCAGGCCCTAAAAATTAAGAAAGCTATACTAACGTGGTAAACCAACTAAGAGATAAGTGCCAAATCACTCAACAATCCTTACCAAATCAATACTCAGACATACTGGCTTGGGAAGAGAAGGAAATCTCGTTAAAGCTAGAGAAATAAAGTATTATTGAAGAAATCATAATTCAACAAAAATCTAGATCTATATGGATTAAATGGGGTGATTCAAAAAAAAATACTTTACAGCTGTGCTGAAAGATAGAAGGAACAAAAATAGAAAATAAAACTCACTTCTTTAATAGGGGAAAAATTGGTAGAACCAGAGGCTATTAAAAAGGAAATCCTCACATTCTATTAGACTTTCTTGGGATCTTCCATACAAAATACGATAGGTGTAAACCTGACTACTATTAGGAATGGACCAACCTTGACTCATCAATAAAAAATAGACCTTTGTTCTAATGTGAATGACCAAGAAATACACACTGGATTATGATCTATAGGTGATGATAAAGCCCCAGGGGTTGATGGTTTTAATGCCATGTTTTTCAAAAAATCATGGCCAATGATCAACTTGGAGGTATGCATATCAGTTACAGATTTTTTAGCACAAAAAAGCTTTATAAGCCAATCAATTGTACAACAGGTACCCTTTTGCCTAAAGTGCCAAATCCTATTACTATTAAGGAATTTAGGCCCATAGATTGTTGCTCAGTGATAAACAAGCTGATTGCTAAGGTTCTATCTCTCAGAATCCAAAGCGTAATTGCATCAATCATCTTACAAACTCAAGCAGGATTTATACCAGGTTGAAAAAGAGCTGATAAAATCATAATTGCTTATGAACTAGTTAAAACCTATAGCAGGAAAAATGTATCTCCAGAATGCATGATCAAAGTGGATATTCAAAAGGCTTATGATATTGTTGACTAGCACTATTTGAACCAGGTAATGGATGGCTAAGATTTTCTCAAAAATTTACCAACTGGGTGATGCAGTATGTAACCACTATCTCTTACTCATTTTTTATTAATGGTGAATTAACAAAACTATTTAAGGCTGCCAGAGGGCTTAGACAGGGGGATCCAATGTCCCTATTCAAGTTTGATATAGTTATAAAGTACCTGAACAGAAGTCTCTATGAGCTGGAGCATCATAAGAATTTTAATTATAATCCAATGTGCAAAAAAATTTATCTAACCCATTTGAGTTTTGCAGATAATCTACTCTTATTTGCTAAAGGAGATATTACATCAGTAAAGCTCTTACATGAGAAATTTACTATCTTTACAAAAGCCTCAGGTTTGTAGGTTAATTAAATAAAAAAATGTTGTTTACTTTAGAGGAGTCACAAAAAAAGTTAAAGCTCAAATTCAATAGAGCTTGGGATTCAACTATTGTTCTCTTTCTTTCAAGTATTTAGGAGTCCCTTTGTCCACTAAAAAGCTAACTATTCTCCAATGACAATCGTTGATTGATCAGATTATGAATAAATCTCATCATAGACTGCTAAGAAGCTCTCATATGCAAACAGAATACAACTTATAATGCTAGTTATCTTTGGGGTACAGGCATACTGGACGCAATTATTTATTATTCCTACAAGAGTGATAAAAGTTATCCTGGCTTACTGCAGAAGCTACATCTGGTCCGGTATGAATACTATCAATAAACAAGCTCTTGTCTCATGGGATAAGATGTGTTTACTTAAAACTGCAGGAGGACTAAACTTGATCAATCTAAAATTATAGAACAAGGCTGCTGTCTTAAAGTTATGCTGGAATATTGAACAAAAATAAGATAGTCTGTAGATCAAGTGGATTCACAGCTATTACATAAAAGAGAATAACTTAGATGCTCTAGTTGTACCTGCTTAAGTGTGCTGGGCGGTTAGAAAGATTCTTAGGGCTAAACATAAGTTGTATCTTGTTCAAAATTCCCTTAATGGTAAGAAAAGTTTAATTAGAAGAGTGTATCTACAACTGGTGGGTGATCATAGCAAGGTGTATTGGCAATCTTTAATGTATCAAAATTCTTCTAGACCTAAATCCAAATTCATCACCTGGTTATATTCACTGTGGATAGATGGTTGAAGTGGCATATGCAAGTAGATCATGTATGTGTCATGTCTAAACAAACTCATGAAACAAGAAATCATCTGTTTATGGAATACAACTTTTCAATGCTACTCTGGAAGCGATTAGTACACCGGTTGGATGCTGCACATCCTATACAACCAACTTAGAATGCTATGTTGACATGGATCGTCCAGTGAAGTAAGGGAAAGACCCCTAGAGTGCAACTGTAGAAAGTGGTATCTACGGAGTTTACCTATGCCGTCTGGAAGAAAAGGAATTTGAGGATCTTTAGGTAAGTTGAACATACTGTTGAAGATATAGCTAAGAAAATTGCCTGTGTATGTTGTGTTAGAGCTACTAAATTGGCACGAAACATAGTATTTCTAGATTTTCACCAATTTTTACATCGCCAAAACTTTCAGGTTAATATTTTCATCACAGAAATATATTCAATGTAATGAAATATGATTTTCATTTAAAGCTTAAGAAAATCAACAATACTTAAAACTTCAAATAAATAAATGAAACCCAATCAACTAAGCTCACAACCGCACAAATATATGACTAACTAACGTATGTTTGTGCATATTGTAAGTAATTCAAAAAATCTTAAATCAAAATTGCAAGTATTCAACAAAGCTTCACCGTAGTTTTCTAAAATTTTAATTTTACTCAAATAAATTAACCACTAATAAACTTTGCAAGCCATAATTTGTAAGTACTTAATCTTTTTTTTTTCTAATGGTTTTCAGCTAAAACTTAGAAATCTAATATTACGAAAGACACGATGCTCCTAGACTCCTATTAATTTTTGCATTGTCAAAATTTTCAAGTTAATACTTTGAAATTTCAGCAACATTTCGGTGTAGTCTCACAAGTGATACATCAACATTGTAAACATCAAGAACATACTAATATTTTAGAAATCTTGCCTCAAATCACAATCAATTTTTCTCTTTAATCAGAAACTATCTCCAATTTCACAAAAAAGACTTCACAATTATCAATTGTTACCAATGATGCATGATAATTTATTTACTTTAAACTTTAAGAATATATTAATACTAAAATTCTTAAATTTTTTTATGTCAAATCACAAGTAAATCTATCTATTTAATTATAGATATTGTCAAGATTTCAATAGGTAAATTTTTTTTTTATAGAAGAATCTAAACCTAAATAAAGAGAGAAAACTGTCATTAATTAATTAGTTAAAGAAATTCGTGATTCAAACCTAAACAAAATCCATTTAAAAATTAATAGCCATCTAGGTTTTATAAAAAAAAGTATGATTTTTTGATTTATAAAAGAATTTTTTTCTTAAAAAAGAACGTTTTTTAAAAAAAAGAAATTACTTGTTGATTTTTGTGTTTTATAAGAAAAGTTTATAAGAAATATTTTTCTTTAACCATAGGTTATAAGACTCCTTAATTTTGAATATTATAATAATTTTAAAAAATAGTAAAAAAATATTTTTATCTAAAATATGAACTTTTAATGAACGACAAAAAATTTGAATCAATTTTATAAGATTTTCACACTTTTAATATATTATAAATTATAAATTTCAAAAATAAATTATAGATTATAAATAAATATAGATTATAGATTACTTCTGCAATACAACCACATGTATGCTATTTCAAACATCATTGCGGCAAATTATTGCAACATCTTCACTTTTATTTTTTAACTTAATATATAATCAAATATTTTGTCTTGCCCGTGCAAAAGTAGTCGAAATGTAGCTTTAATGTGACAAATAATTGGATTGGACCGACGTGATGTAAATAAACACGTTTTGGTAGTGCTATGAATAGTATCTCAGCTTGTTCTTTGGTTACAACGATTCCTTTTCCAAAATATGTTTGATTATATGATTTTATTCCATGAAATCTCAAATTCTTTTAAAAAAAATAGTTTAGAAATTTCAAATTATGATTTGAAAATTTTCAAATAAAAAAATTAATCCCAAGTTTATATTTTGTAAAAAAAAAAAAAAAAAGCCTTACTATTTATACTTACAAACCATTTATTTCATATATAAATAAAATTTATAATTCATATTATTACCTTAAAATTGACTATTATCCTCACCAACATATAGCTCCGTTTGATCAAATATTCACTTTGTTTTATCAAAAAATCTTTAAATAAAGTTTGGCAGGAAAAACTTCAAATACAACTTGAAGTTCTATTTAAAAAAAGAGACTTTTATCTAATTTTAACTTTACCTTTATAGTTAAAAAAAATCTCTCAAAAAAGATATTGACTAAACGCAACTTCAACTTCATTTTTTTTTATGGCCAAACGCCTACAAAATTTATTGTTATTTCCAATCAACTCCTACTTTATCATTTATTATTCACCGAATCTATCATCTGATCAATAAATATTATATTTTTTTAAAGCAATTTTGTGATAGTATATTAACTTTTGTTCTTTAGCTTATTTGATAAGATTCTATAAAGAATTAAGACAATTTTGATAGTTTTCTAAACCTATGAGAGTTTTTTTTTTATAATACAAAATACAACTTAAAATCTCAAATTATATATTCAAATAAAATTTCAACTCCATCTCATAAAATTTTAAATCATGATTTCAAATAAGTTTTGCTATGTATGTTTCTTTAACATACATAGTTATCTCCTTTCTTTCTTTCATTTTTTTTTACATAAATTTTCACTCATACAAAATTTATTACCATTGTTAAAATATCATCTGATCTTAAATATAGAGCCAACGATCAAGGTAGGTTCTGACAATTTAAGACTACATAATGTCTTAATTATAAATTTTTTGGTAGAAACAGATATATACGGAGGGTTACAAGGGAGAGCAGTAGCACTGCTGTTACTTCGATGCATTGACAAAACCTGCCTATTACTAGTAACATGGCTCTTAAGAGAGTCTAGCCAAAGTACATCATTACTACTAGAGTTATATAATACAGATTGGTTCCTTAAATAAGCTAACTTATTACATGACGACCTTGATACTAGTTTACTATATAGGACTCCTTCTCGATCTTGCTTTAGCTGTGCTTCAACATCATCGGGAGGATATAACAAAAAGTGAGTAGAGTAGCTCACTATTAGTTGAAAACCTAATCTGCCACTTCATTTGCTTGTCTAAAATTATGTAGTACCGCTGGAGGATTCCCCAAGCTCGTCAACATTGACCTACAAGAACTAACAATGTTAGCATAAGGGGGAACAGATCAATGACGTAAATTGATGTCTTCTACTGAATCTGTCTCAATTTCTAAGGGATAAAGCTTATAAATGTGTGCCACTTTCAGACCCTCATAGACGGCATCCAACTCCACCATAACATGACAGTGTGCACTGCTTGTATTGTAGAAGCCAACAGTCCAATGGCCTTGATCGTCGCGAATTACGCCACCGATGCCTTTATAGATGGGAACGTTTGAAAAGGGGTAACGACCTGAATTTGTAATGAAATATGTGAAATGTATCTTTTTGTGTGATTAGACTATTTTATCCCTACCAGTAGTTGCATTGTGGTATTTCTGGGGTGTGGGATCGATTGACACAATTTTCAATGCATTTTGGTACTATTTGTCCGATATTGTGTTTTTTTGAGGCTTCGAGAGTCTTATTATGGACTCCTGTGGTTATCTTTTGGTCCGTGAGACAGATGGCTAAAAGAAATATGCTAGAAGATCCGAAACGTTGATTTTAAGGTGGTAACATATTTGGTCTAGTTTTATAATTTTTAAATCTCATTTTGACCTCCGATTTAAAAAATTATGATTTCGAGTTTCGGGGGTCAACTTTGTGGGGAAAAAATGTCTTTTTAAAAATCTGATATTGCCATTGAGTTTGGAGCATCGAATTTAGTATGGTTACATAGTTCGTTTGCATATTTCGGATTCTGAATGAATCCCGAGGCCTTGGCAAAAACTTGGAAGAATTTCCAAGTTTCAGCTGGTTTTTGGTGCATCTGCGATCGCACCACCTGAGTGACGATCGCACCAACATGTGTAGAGAGGTTAGTGTGATCGCACTAAGGGTTTTAGGGATCGCCACACCTCCCCCTGCTGCCAGGGTGTGCGATTCCACACCTGGATGTGTGATTGCAGCGCCTGATTACCTGAAAGGGGTATAAATAGACCCCTTAGGTCGCGATTAGCTCATTATTCATCTTGCCTCTTAAGAGATAAACCCGAAAATAGCGTGAGTTCTTAAAAGTGAAACTTGTGGGTACTTGGGAAGCTAGATTAACATCCATTTCTTGATTCTCTTACGAATTTACGGTAAGAATTCACCATTTTCTTGATTAATTTCTCAAAATCCCAAAAACATTTGGAATTAATAACTAAATTAACATTTTAAACATTTTTCATAATTAAATTAACATTTCTCATAACAAAATTAACACATACCTACTTGTACATTTTTTAAATAACGTAGCTTTGATACCAATTGTAGGGGGTGCAGATAACTTGGGTAATTTGCGTGGATAACTAGTAGATAACTAGTACTTACTAGTTTTATCATGTTAATTGAAATGCTATGTTATAATATTCCTTAGTTTTGTTGTTTTAACCGAGTATTTCTATTAATCTTATTTCCTCCATATCTTTTCTCCAATATTCTAAATATTCATAGTTTATCATTTTATCCTAAAGTAGTTGTAATACTGTAAATTTCTTTGTAATAATTTATTCTAATTGTACAATATCTGATATCAAATTCTAAGTTATTTATTTCGTTAATTATCCTGTTTTTTTCTTCTATGAATAATTCTATGTCTAAATCATATTCTAAACTATGTTTTAACTCTAGTTGTTTTATGGTTTAAGTACTAGTTATACTAGTTATCTACTAATCCATGTACAAGTTATCCACGCAAATTACCCAAGTTATCCGCATCCCCCTACAATTGGTATCAAAGCTACGTTATTTAAAAAATGTACAAGTAGGTATGTGTTAATTTAGTTATGAGAAATGTTAATTTAATTATAAAAACGTTAGAAATGTTAATTTAATTATTAATTTTGAGCTATTATTATTTACGTTGTTATTTATTTGTTAAAGATGAGAAGACCATTTAAAAATGTAGAAGCTTTTAGAAAAATGAAAGCAACTTTAACTAGTTACTACCCAGAATATACGAAGTTAAATAAAATAAAAGAAAATCCCCGCAGATTAGCTTATTTATTTACTTTAATATCTAGAAATGAGCCAAAATTAATAATTCATTTAAAATCTAGAACAACGAGATATATACCACCTAATTATGACAAAATCAGATTTCGGTATCCACCAAAATATTTTAAATATTGTAAAGATGAATGATATAACAAAATTTCAAAAATATAAAGAACTAAAACAAATAATATCTGAAAAACAGAGAGAATTAAAAATAAGAAAAGAAAGACTACACTATAACATGATAGTAAGAGTATGACAAAAATTAATAAATGCACGAAAAGAAGAAATATCATATTTAGAATCACAAATAGATAGTCTAGAATACATATATCAACATGATCTATACACCATCAAGTAGATAAAATGAACAAAGAAAAATTTATAATAGATGAAAAACATATGAAAATCATGAAGGATTAAAAATAAGAATAGTATGTTCCAATTTAGGAAGAAGATATAAGAAAATAGGTGAACATTTATATTTAATGTTAGAAACAGAAAAATTAAAATTAGAAGATAAATTAACAGCTATGGTACGAATAGCAAAAGAAAATGAAGAAATAGATAGGAAAAAAGAAACAGATCAAATAAAATAACAAACTGCAGAAGAAATACAAAAAATAGAAGAAACTAAAAATAACAGGATTGCTGAGTTAGAAAAAGAACAAATGCTAAAAGATCTGTATGAAAAAATACAAAAAAAAAAAAGATAAAGAAAAAAAGTTATTAATTGAGATAAATCAATTTAAAGTAAAATTAGAAGAAGAAAATAAAGAATTAGAAACTAATGAAATAGAAATAAATACAATAGATGATGAAGAAATAGATAATTATGATTCGGAAGATAGTGAAACATATACAGAAATCTTAACAAATATAGAAAAGTTAGAAATCAATGAAAAACAAGAAGTAATTAATAAAGAAAACTTAGAAAATATAAACACGGAAATAAATACTCTTGATAAAAAAGACGATAAAAATATAATGCCTAGTACATCAGA
>JAPEIP010000010.1:185044219-185054727 GCA_026120095.1 Capsicum chinense
TTTACATAATATCTTTTTCTTGATTTCTTATATTTATATTTTGATTTTTTGTATTTCTTATATTTCTTATGTCTTTTTCTTTTCTTATAATATCTTTCTTCACATCCAAATTGAGGTGCTATTTTATCTTTGCAACGTGCTAAATTTTTTATTAATGTTTTTTCCATTTTTATTTCTTCTCTATATTTTTCACATAGATTTCTATACCATTGTTTTAAAAATTTTATTCTTGCTCCTAGGGTATCTACTATTTTTGCTTCATCCCAACTCTTTATTATTTTTGAACTAAATGGTTAAGGTAATTTACTAAAATATAATCCTCTTACTTCTTTACTTTCTTCTTTATTATATGTTCCTTTATAGTAGTATTCTTTAAATGCGCACGTATACTCATCTATATAGCACATATTACATATTGTCAGTTTTAACATTAAATTTCTATTTATATCTTTCTTTATTTTGTTTTTCTTCTGCTGTTGTAATACTACTAAATTCATCTCTTATAGCTATTTCATATTTTTTCAATATGTCTATAGGTGTTAGTTTAGTTACTGTTGTTCCTTCCATTTTTTTATCATCTCTTAATACTTTTTTACTTTCTTCAGTTAAATTTAAAAACCATAATTTTGCTGTTCCTATTAGTGTTCTTTCTATATATTCTGTTTTATCTATTGCATTTATACCATTGTCTAATAATTATTTTTCTATATATCCTATCTATAATTGTATCGTTTTATCAACATCTATTACACAGTCTAAGTCTAAGAAGTTATAATTTTTATTAATTATCTGTTTTGGTATCCATTTATTATATTCATTTTTTAGGTTAAATTTTTTAAACTTATCTTTATAATGTGTAGGTTTTCTTATTTCTAATGTACTAGGTATTATATTTTCATCGTCTTTTTTATCAAGAGTATTT
Source organism: Capsicum chinense (assembly GCA_026120095.1). Lineage (NCBI taxonomy): Eukaryota > Viridiplantae > Streptophyta > Magnoliopsida > Solanales > Solanaceae > Capsicum > Capsicum chinense. Next base: position 185,045,142 of record JAPEIP010000010.1, read on the forward strand.
ATTTCTGTGTTTATATTTTCTAAGTTTTCTTTATTAATTACTTCTTGTTTTTCATTGATTTCTAACTTTTCTATATTTGTTAAGATTTTTGTATATGTTTCACTATCTTCCGAATCATAATTATCTGTTTCTTTAGCATCTATTGTATTTATTTCTATTTCATTAGTTTCTAATTCTTTATTTTCTTCTTCTAATTTTTCTTTAAATTGATTTATCTCATTTAATAATTTTTGTTCTTTATCTTTTTCTTCTTTTTCCTTTTGCCTTTTTTCATACAGATCTTTTAGCATTTGTAATTCTTTTTCTAATTCAGCAATCCTACTATTTTTAGTTTCTTCTATTTTTTGTATTTCTTCTGTAGTTTGTTGTTTTATTTGATCTATTTCTTTTTTCTATCTATTTCTTCATTTTCTTTTGCTATTCTTACCATAGCTGTTAATTTATCTTCTAATTTTAATTTTTCTTTTTTCTAACATTAAATATAAATGTTCACCTATTTTCTTATATCTTCTTCCTAAATTGAAAAATACTATTCTTATTTTTAATCCTACATGATTTTCATATGTTTTTTCATCTATTATAAATTCTTCTTTGTTTATTTTATCTACTTGATGGTGTATAGATCATGTTGATATATGTATTCTAGACTATTTATTTGTGATTCTAAATTTGATATTTCTTCTTTTTGTGCATTTATTGATTTTTGACATACTCCTACAATCATGTTATATTGTAGTCTTTCTTTTCTTATTTTTAATTCTCTCCATTTTAAGATATTATTTATTTTAGTTCTTTATATTTTTGGAATTTTGTTATATTATTCATCTTTACAATATTTAAAATATTTTGGTGGATACCGAAATCTGATTTTATCATAATTAGGTGGTATACATCTCGTTGTTCTAGATTTTAAATGAATTATTAATTTTGCCTCATTGCTAGATATTAAAGTAAATAAATAAGCTAATATGTGGGGATTTACTTTTGTTTTATTTAACTTTGTATATTCTGGGTAGTAACTTGTTAAAGTTTCTTTAATTTTTCTAAAAGCTTCTATATTTTTAAATGGTCTTCTCATCTTTAACAAATAAATAACAACATAAATAATAATAGCTCATAATTAATAATTAAATTAATATTTCTAACATTTTTCATAATTAAATTAACTTTTCTTATAACTAAATTAACACATACCTACTTGTACATTTTTTAAATAACGTAGTTTTAATACCAATTGTAGGGGGTGCGGATAACTTGGGTAATTTGCGTGGATAACTTGTACATGGAATAGTAGATAACTAGTATTTAAACCCCAAGTTCATTTCTTTTCACTTGAATAATGTTTCTAATCCTATAATTACTAGTTTTTCGCAATTTAACCTTCAAAACAACTTTGATTCTTGATTTTAAAATGTATTTCAAAAGGTTTTATCCAGTAAAGTTTAAAAATGATTTTCTTTGATTTGAACCTTATTTTTAACTCGATTTGACTTGGATTTTCAGCTATAAATTTCTAAAAAATGGTAAACATATTTTTGTTATAAAGTTACTATTTTGCCCCTTTTTTTCAAAAACCCGTTTCAGGGGTCCATTTTGATCCCAAACCAAAAGTAGGCAAATGAGTATCATTGACTTTGTTTTGATGCATAGATTCTATATTTCTTGATTTTAGTTGATTTCGAGATCGTTCATGAGAAATAAGATTGTGGGTTGTAGTGTTGCAGACCGATTTTTGGCGTTGAGTTGGGTTATGTCTTAGCTCTTTCAAACTTGACTGGGTAGTTAAATGGTATACAAAATGCATGTTAAGGAGATGAGAACTAATCATGAATTTGGCTATCTTTATTTGTTGTGCTCGTGTAGGGTAGTATATGTGAAATAATTATTGGTTTTGAGATATTATGTGATATGTGTGACCGTACGAGGTCCTATGTGATGTTGATAGCCTAAAATACATGTAAATAATTATACTGTGTTATTGAGATGCCTATTATGGTACCATTGGTGTATTGTGTTATATTTATACTTTATTTGGCATCTTAATCATGTGGAATTTCATGGATGATAGAACTAATGAGTGAATGTTAGCTTACATGGTTGTGGAATATATTATTGTGAATGGTTGTGGAAACATATCACTATGGCTGTTTGTGGAAATACATCATGTGGTTGGTTGTGAAAAATACTAATTGTGATTGATTGAAAGCATTACATCCTCAAATAATACTCATTCATGAAACATTAGAACTACCATGGCAACAACTGAGAAACATTGGCAACACCTATTTAAAACTCTTCCCAAGAAATATGTCGAGAAGGAGATATTATGAAATCTTATAAAACCCTTCTCGAGGGATATGTCAGGAGGAGATATGATATATGGATTGTATATGGGTTGATGAACCCTCCATGGATCCTACGTCGGGAGGCTTGCCTCCATAGGTGTACACGGAGGTTGTGCGACAACCTTGTGCATCATCATAATCATCATCATCATTATCATCATCATCATCATTCTTATTGTGTTTGCTTTATTATGGATGTGATGTGATTGTACTTTTGCTTTGAATTATTACCTATCTAATTATTCTATCTTATTATACTTGTACTCAATGATCTTGTATGTATATTTTCCTACTTATATATGGTATACTGTACACTTATGGTCTTTTTTGTGTTTGTTACAAGCCATGTGATTTATTAGAACTGTTAGTGCAAGCGGCGTGGGCTTTATTGTGGGATATTTTTTGATTGCAGGTGATGTGCCCTTAGTGTGTATTTTGTATGTCTTACTTTCTACTTTGCTTGGTTGACCTATGATACCTACTGAGTACAAGTGGAACGTACTTACTCCTACTGTACTTTCTAGTGCAAATTCAGGTTTGGGTGAGCCCCACATTGCTTGACTTGGGCGATTGCTAGAGCTTTTAAGGTAGTTGATGATCTTCAGGCATCTGGATGTTTTCTACTATCTTTCTCTATCAGTAGACTATGTCTTTACTAATTCTCAGAGACAGAGTTGTATCTATTGGACTTCTTATGTATTTTCTTGTATCCAAGTTGTACTAGCTACCTTCTTATATTATTGACATCAGGTTTTGGGAGTTATGGCATCATTGTTTTATATTCTTTCTGTATTTGTTATACTTATATAGTTCGACTTTATTCTAAAAGCCTTGCCTTAAGGGTATTTTGATCTTTTTCCCTTTATGTATCGGTTTGGGTGATAGGCTTACTCGTTTAGTTTTGTCGCGATGAGTGCCATCATTACCCTTGGATATTGGGTTGTTATAAATTAGTATTAGAGCCAGGTTTATTAGTCTCAATAGTGTAAGAATGAGATATCTAATAGAGTCTTGCGGATTGGTACATAGACGTCGGTATATATATTCAAGAGGTTATAGAATGTTGTTAGGAAATTTTCCTTATTTTATTCCTTATCATACAAATTTCTTATATACCTTGTGTTTTGAGTTGTGTTTCACTTTTTCTATATAGATGGTGTTGACTAGGTCCTATGAGGGTGGAGATGCGAATCCTTCTCCTTGAGGGCAAACCTCGAGTCATAGATGAACTCGAGGAAGTGTATGGGCTCGTGGATCAGTCCTATCTAAGAGGAGTGCTAGGGGACTCTCTCCTGAGCCTCAAGGTGAGTATGTTGGGGGTATAGGTTCAGTTCTAGTTCCTCAGAGTTCGTATGACCTAGTCTTGGAGCGGTTGTTGGTGTAGTTACTGACTCATTTAGAGGGTTCTCCTTTGGTTATACTGGACGTTCCTCCAGTCCGAGTAGGGATCCTCTAGTTGGACCTACTTTAGTTTTGGGTAATCTTCAAACCCTGAGCCTTATTCTTATTTCTATGCCGATATTTGAGGATAGCATCCTGGGATTCATAGTCCAACCTTCATCTATGTTAACTCCCCATTTGGGATCTTAGCCTGCCAAATTCACTATGCCTCCTCTTATTATGAGTACTATTATGTCTTTTAAGAACCAAAAGAGGTTTGACAGATTTACTCATTTGGGTCCTCTTAAATTCAGTGGTGTGGTGGACGAGGATGCTTATGAGTTTTTGATTGATTATAAAGAAAAGTTGTATAATTTGGGTTCGCTCAAGTCGTATGGGGTTTCTTATACTACCTTTCAATTGAGAGATGCTGCTAGAGATTGGGGAAGGTCACTTATTGGTTGTAGACCTCTTGATTTTATGAGATAACGTGGGATTAGTTTGCTGATGAATTTTTATAGATATTTGTGCCTTATAGTCCAAGGGATTGGATGACTGTAGCTAAGTATGGGGCACGTTTTCATTCCTTGTCCAGATATTCTTATGCTAGTATTTTCATCGAATGTTAGAAGATTTAAAAGTTTGTGAAGGGGTTGGATATCTCTCTTTAGTTGGCTATGTCTCAGATGCTTGTATTTAGAGCGTTCTTTCAGAGTATAGTGGATCATGCTAAGATGATTGAGGGTATTCTGTGACAATCTCAGGGAGGCGCTAAGAAGATTCACCTTTTTAGTGATTTTAGAGGTCAGGCTCCTCAGGTATTGATTTTAGAGGTTCTCATAGATATTAGGGAAGGTTTGTGCAAGCAGTATTACAAAGTTTAGGTGTTATATCTTTTGATTTAGTAGTTCAGGGTGGCCGTCCAGGCCCAGTGGTATCTTCTCCTATTAAGATAGGCTATAAAGTTTATTATATGTGTTATAAGGTTAGCCATTTGACCAAGGACTATCCCTTCCATTAGATTAGAGTTACTCCTATTTCAGTTATGAGAGGTAGGGGTACTACTAAACGTGTGAGAGATAGAGGTAGTGGAGCCTGTGACGGTAGATGTAAGGCTACCCAGCCAGTGTTATGTATAGTAGCTAGACCATAGGCAGAGGCTTATGACGCTGTGATCACATATATTATCCCCTTTTTTTTAGATCTACATCTGTGTTATTTGATCTCGGATCGACTTTCTCCTATGTGTGTCCATATTTTGCTTCAAGTTTTGATTCTGTTAGTGAACCTCTTGCCATGACTATTCACATATCTACCCCTGTAGGAGATTCTTTAGTGATGGATAGGGTGTACTGATCTTATGTTTTGACTTTCTCTGGCTGTGAGACTTGGTTAGATTTGCTTGTGTTAAATATGGTTGATTTTGATATTATTTAGGGTATGGATTTGTTGGCTCCTTATCATGCTGTCTTAGATTATTATGCATGAATTTAGCTTCATCGGGTGTACCAAGGATAGCTTGGAAGGGTGCACGTTATTTAGGTCCTAAGAGGATCATATATTTTGTTCAAGCTCAATGATTGGTTGAGAGGGGATGTTTATCTTATTTGGCTAATATTCATGATACTAGTATTATTTCACCTACTTCTTTAGATTCTGTTCGTGTTGTCTGTGAGTTTATAGATTTATTCCCTATGAATTTCCCCGGTATAACTTCAGATCGTGATATTGATTTTGCCATTAATGTTGAGTAAGACACCAAGACCATTTCTATTCCTTCTTATAGGATAGCCCCAACTGAGTTGAAAAAATTAAAGGATCAGATGCAGAAGTTATTGGATAAGGGATTTATCTAATCTAATGTATAACCATGGGGTATGCCTGTCTTATTTGTGAATAAGAAGGATGGGTCTATGCGTATGTGTATTGATTATTAGCAGTTGAATAAGGTGATGATTAAGAATAACTATTCTCTTTCTTGTATTGATGATTTATTTGATCAGCTTGAGGTACCATAATGCTTTTGAAGATTGATTTGAGGTCTAGGTATTATCAGTTGAGAATTAAGCTTTGGATATTTTGAAGACAACTTTTTAGACTCGATAAGGTCATTATGAGTTCTTGGTCATGTCCTTTGTGTTGACTAATGACCCAACCACATTCATGGAGTTGATGAATCAGTTGTTTTGATCGTATCTCAACTCTTTTTTAATTGTATCTATGGATGGCATCTTGGTTTATTCCAAGAGTGAGGCTGACCATGAGGAGAATTTATGGATTGTGATTCAAAGATTGAGGGATGAGAAGTTGTATGCTAAGTTCTCCAATCGTGAGTGTTGGTTGGAGTCTGTTTCTTTTTTTAGTTTTATGGTGACTAAGAAAGGTATTATGATTGATCTAGCCAAGATTGCAATGGTTCATGATTGGGTTGTACCTACTTTGCCCATTGAGATTAGGAGTTTTATTGGCTTGGTAGGTTATTATCGGCGATTTGTTAAGGGTTTCTCATCTATTACAAATCCTTTGACTAAGTTGACTCAGAATAAGATTTCTTTTCAATGGTTCGATGCTTGTGAGGTGAGATTTTAAAAGCTTCAGGATTTATTGACTTCAGCTCTTATCTTGACTTTTCCCAAGGAGGGCGTGGGTTTTACCGTATTTTATGATGCTTCAGCAGTTAGGTTAGGTGCTGTGCTGGTGAAAAAAGGTAAGGTAATTGCCTATGCTTCTCGTCAGTTGAAGCCCCATGAGAGAAATTACCCCACCCATGATTTTGAGTTGTGTGTGGTTGTTTTTGCTTTGTTCTTGTGGAAGCACTACTTGAATGGAGTCCATTGTGATTTTCTCAGATCATTATAGCCTTAAGTATTCTTCAGCCAACGAGATCTTAAAATGAGGCAGTGTCGTTGGCTTGAGTTTCTTAAGGATTATGAATTAATTGTTCTCTATCATTCTAGTAAGGCTAATGTGGTTGCAAATGTCTTGACTTAAAAGTCGACTAGTATGGGTATCTTGGTGCATCTTTTGACCCAAGAGAGAACTTTGGACTTAGAGGTTTAGTCATTAGATAACCAGATAGTTAGGCTTGATATTTTGACACCTGGGTGTGTTTTGGCATTTGTGGAGGCTAGGTCTTCTTTGATGGAGTAGATTCGAGTTCATTAATTTAATGATGTTAGATTGAAATCAATTTGATATAAGGTGTTGAGTGGTGAGTCTAAGAATGCCTCACTTAATTTGAATGGAGTTTTTAAGATTTGGAGCCGAGTTTATGTGCTAATAGTGGGTGATTTGTTCAGATTGATTTTAGTGGAGGCCCATTTTTCCAGGTATTCTATCTATCCAGGAGTGACTAAGATGTATCATGAATTGAAATAACATTACTGGTGGGGTAGTATGAGGAAGGATATAGCAGATTTTATAGCTTATTGCCTTTATTGTCAACAGGTGGAGGTTGAGCATTTGTGGCCTAGTGGATTGCTTCAGTAGTTACCCATTCCCAAGTGGAAGTAGAAACGGATCACTATGGGTTTCATGACCGGGTTGCCTCGCACTTCTTATAGATCTGATTGTGTTTGGGTCATCGTAGATTGATTGACCAAGTATGTATATTTCCTTGTGATGCATGTCTTCTTCAGTGCTAAGAGGCTGGCTCATATCTATATTCGCGAGATTATGCAACTTCATGGTGTGTCGGTGCCTATTATGTAAGATCGAGGCTCTATGTTCACTTCTTACTTTTAGAAGATTTTTCAGGATAGGTAGTACTCGGGTTGATATTAGCACAACATTTCACCCCCAGTTTGATGGTTAATCTAAGCAGACTATCCAGTTTTAGATGATATACTTCCGCACGTATGATGGATTTTTGTGGCCGGTAGGATCAACACTTAGCTTTAGTGGAGTTTACTTATAATAACAACTATCATTCCAGTATCGACATGGCTTCTTTTGAGGTATAGTATGGTAGGCATTTTCGCTTGCTAGTGGGTTAGTTTGATGTTTCTGAGGTTAGACCTCGAGGTATGGACTTGCTTCATGAGTCCTTGGATTGAGTCCAAATCATTCAGGATAGGCTTTGTGTAGCTTAGAGTAGGCAAATATACTACGTGGATCTTAAATTTTGTGCCTTAAGATTTGGTGTTGGTGACCAAGTTTTCCTTTGAGTCTTGGCCATGAAGGGTGTAATGAGGTTTGGAAGGAGGAGAAAGCATAGCCCCAGGTATATAGGTCCATTTGAGATTCTTCAAACCATTGGTGATGTGGCTTATGAGTAAGCTTTGCCCCCAATTTTATCAGTTGTTCATCTAGTTTTTTTATGTTTCTATGCTTCACCGTTATATTTCGGACGAGTCTCATATCATTCATGGGAAGTCAATTCAATTAAAAGAGAGGTTGTCTTTTGTTGAGGATCCAGTCTCCATTTTTGCTAAGGATGTTAGGCGATTGTGCTCTAGAGTTATCCCTATGGTTAAGGTTTAGTGGCGACATCAACCTGTATATGAGACTACTTGAGAGGTCGAGTCTGATATGCATAGTCCTTATCCCCAACTTTTTGTTAATTTAGGTATTTCTTTGTCTTAGTTTGAGGATGAACTAGATTTTTAGTGGTGGATGATGTAACGACCTAAAATTTTAATGGAATATGTGAAATGTGCATTTTTATATGATTTGACTATTTTACTCCTCCTCATAGTTGCATTGTGGTATTTATAGTGTGTGGGGTTGATTGACATAATTCCCAATGCATTTTGGTTCCATTTATGTGCTATTGTGGGTTTTGGAGGCTTTGAGAGCCTTATTATGAACTTATGTAGTTATCTTCTAATCCATCTGGTGGATGGCTGAACAGAATATGCCAGGAGATCCGAAATGGTGATTTTACAATGGTAACATGTTTGGTCTGGTTTTACGACTTTTAAATCTCATTTTGACCCTTGGTTTGGAAAATTTTGATTTTCGATTTTGGGGGTCAACTTTGTGAATAAAATATCTTTTTGAAAATCAGATATCGCCATTGAGTCTGGAGCCTCGAATTTTGTATAGTTACATAGTTCATTTGCATATATCGGATTTCAAATGAATCCCGAGGCCTTGGCAGAAACTTGAAAGAATTTAGAAGTTTCAACTGGTTTCTGGTGCGTCTGTGATCTCACCACTTGAGTGGAGATCACACCAATGTGTGCAGAGAGTGTAATGCAATCGTACTAAGGGTGTTGGTGATCACCACACCTGATTACCTGAAAGGGGTATAAATTGACCCCTTGGGTCATGAATTATCTCATTATTCATCTAACCTCTTGATATCTAAACCTAAAATAGTGTGAGATCTTTAAAGTGAAGCTTATGGGTGCTTGGGAAGCTAGATTAACATCCATTTCTTGATTCTTTTATGGATTTGAGGTAAGAATTCACCATTTTCTTAGTGTAATTTCTTGATTAAGTTCTCAAAATCCCTAAAACCTTAGGCCTTGATTTTAAACCCCAATTTTACTCCTCTTCACTTGAATAATGCTCCTAATCCTATAATTACTAGGTTTTTCTCTTTTACTCGGTAATGTTTAAAATATTTTTTCTTTATTTGAACCTCGTTTTTAACTCAATTTGACTTGAGTTTTTAGCTGTAGATTCCTAAAAGCATAGGAAACATGTTTTTGTAAAAAAGTTATGTTTTTGCCATTCTTTTTCAAAAATCCATTTTAGGGGTCCTTTTTGACTCCGAACCAAAAATAGGCAATATGGGTATTATTGGCTTTGTTTTAATCTGTGATTCTATATTTGTTGGTTTTAGTTGATTTTGACATTTTTCATGAGAAGTAAGGTCATTGGTTGAAGTGTTCCAGATCATTTTTTGCCTTGAG
>JAPEIP010000010.1:185068990-185105969 GCA_026120095.1 Capsicum chinense
CTCATCATAAGTCAATTCCAGTGCTTAACCACCTGTTGCTGAATCTAGCAAAATCTTTGTATTGTGATCAAGTGCTTCTACAAAAGTATGAGCAAGTACCTCATTAGACTATTGATAGTGTGGACAATCCCAAAGAAGGGCCTTGAAGAATTCCCAAGCGTGATATAGATTTTTATTTGGCTTTTATTTGAAGCTCACTATCTCATTGTGAAGCCTTGCAGTCTTACCAGATGGAAAGAATATAATGAGGAAATTTATGGCTAAGTTGTCCCATGATGTAATTGAATTGGCCGAATCCGCATTCGACCACTTTTTAGCTTCCCCAATAGTGAATGGTGAAAAAGTGTCAGCCTCACATAATTTGTACTCACCCCAGTCGGAATGAATGTGTCAATAAGCTCAATGAAAGTCTGCAAGTAGACTTGTGTATCCTCATATGAAAGACCTATAAATTGTCCACTACTGATAAAAAGATGCACCATATTGTGCTTTAACATAAAATTACCCCTAGCAGCCGGTCTTTGAATTGGGGAAGTCAAGTTCGTTGGAAGTGGGGTTGTCACTATCCCAACTGTCCTATGGGCTACTTGTTCTTCAGCCATTGGAGCAGGAACTACTTGGTCTTCTTCTATTTGCAGAAATTGAGGGTGACAAATTGTATCTCTCCTTTATTGCTGGAAGTGTTGTTTGGATTTGGGGCTTTGTTCAACGAACTCCCTATCCCTTGCCAGCTTTCTAAACTTAAAACCTGTTTTAAGCAAAAACACAATCAAGACCAAGCGTAAAAAGCACTAAATAAATCTAAAAGTAAAACTAAAATAAATAATTTCCAAATAATAAGTCCCTGGCAATGGCACCAAAAACTTGACAGCTCCCAGGAGCACACGCAAGTGTACGTGCTCTAATCAAGTCGTAAAGTGGCCTTTAAGAAGCCAAGTATTGATCCCGTAGAGGCTTGATTCAACAACGATTCAATTTATGTTCATAGTCTAGAAGAATTCGATGCAATAGTAACCATAAAGATTTTGGAATTTGTAAATTGTAGAAAAGTAAACAATGCGGAAAGTAAAGATCTTAAAACAATCAATAGGAGAAAATCAGGGTTAAAGCACTTTGAACAATCATACTATGGATCGAATTTCATTCTTTAACTTACTTATCTTGGTTGTAGATTCATAGGGTTAATTGTGTGATAATGGTCTCATGACCTCTAATCCTTTACCTTAGTTGAACCTTACAACTACATCATTGAGCGAGGATGTAATATTCCACTTAAGTTCTTTAAGCTATCATCCTGCGTGTGAATTAAGTAAGGCATATAAGTACATGCCTATCCTAGAAACAAATTTGAATTCCTTATTTCATAAAGGAATAGAAACCATACTTTGTTCATCTCCATGTTCTATCCCCTATTCCCTCTCCCGAGATCAAAAGGTAGATAATTGATGTATTCTAAGGGCCTCAAATCCTTAAAATAATTAAATCAAAGATGAAAACACAACCAATAATGATAACCAAATTTAAATAAATTCAATTCAAAATTATAGTTCTCATATTCTTGTCTTCAACACCAGAAAAGGACGTTTAGCCACTAAGTCATAATCGTAATCACAAAATTGTAATTAATAACTAAAAACATGTATGAACTAAATTAAAATAATAAAAACTTAAATATAAAGTTGTAGAAGACCCTTGATCTCCAAAATATGTCCAAATATATGTAAAAACATAATATAACATGTATTTATAGTATAGGAGTAAGCCAAGTCCGTGTTGGAGTTGGAAATTGTCAGTTATTGAGCCTAGGAGTGGATGGCGCGTTGCCCTGGTTATGGCCCCTCTCCAGGAAAGGCTGATACCTAGGTGCAGAGATGCTCTAGGAAAGGATTCTCCCTTCCCATATCCCTACTCCAGGTGGGGTAGCGCCTCAATATCGCCCTGAGCCTCTGGAAGTTGCTCTCCAAATTTTTGTTAAGTGTTGAGTCTCCCCTCTTAGTCCCTTGTCTTATGGTATCTTTCCCATGGATTTCAAGCCTTTTTAACATCAAAATATCATCAAATTCAGATACCTAAGACTCCTACATAATAACACCACACTAATTATTAATTTAAACAACACTACATCCATAACGATGAATCAAAACAAGAGCTAAGCTAGGCTAGTTTGCATTGATCTTTTAGTTATTGTTCTAGCTTTACACTCAATAAAATTGAAATTTGATTACTACCAGCAAGTTATTCCACTCATAATTACATATTAAAATAGTTTGAAACACATTAAACACAATAGAATCCAACGGAATCAACTAGACAAGCACCTAACTCAAGCTTGTAATGTTAGTTTTTCGGGTTGAACTCTAAATGAGTTTTTTAGGTACTAACTTGTTTGGGATTCACTTTTAACATTATAAACACATGATTTAACACTTATATACACATTAATATCATTATCATCCCATGTAGCATACGAATCATCCTCAAAACAATGCTAAAAAGACTAGAATAGTGATACAAGAATGCATAAATACACCCAACATCACATAAACTAATAGGACAAAAATTCTTATTGCGTTGGGGAATTTTTTAATGAGGCATAAGTAAGTGTCATTAATAGATTTGGGGAGCCTCTGACTGTTAAAAAATTGATGGCATAACTCCCTAATAGAATTATCTGTTATTTGCCATTGAGATTGGAAGAAATAGGGATGTAGTCCATCCAGTCCCGGAGCTTTGACAGGTTTGAAGGAAAATATGACTTGAGTAATTTCGATATCGCTAAAAGGGTTATCAAGAGAGGTCAGATCATAGTTAAGAAAGCTATTTGAAGGATTATTTATATGATTCCAATTAGTTGTAGAGTGACTAGTAGTGAAATAGTCAACAAAGTAATTCAAGGTATGATTAGCAATTCTAATAGGGTCAGTTATCCAATTATCTTGCGAATCTTTGAAGTAAGAAATTTTACTTTGTCTTCTTCTATTAATAATCGAGATGTGATTTTTTTTTGAATTAGCTTCCCCATAATTGAGCCAGTTAATATGATATCTCATACGCCAATGATCCTCCTATATTTTAAAATTTTTATTACAATTAGCCTGGAGACTTTTCTTAAGAGTTTGGAGGAAGTTACTAGTAGAATAAGTGAGCGATTTTTGAATACCCGCTAATCTAGCCAGAATTTTTTTTTTATTTCTAAGGATGTGATCAAAGGTTTTTTATTCTAATCTTGAATATTGTTTTTAAAGATAGACATAGAAGCAAGGATATTCCTATTTTTCCAACTATCCTTAACAATTACTCCAAAATCCGGATGTCAAACCAATATTTTTATAGCCTAAAAGGCTTACAACTACAACTAACAAAAGTATTTGTAAGAGTAATAAGGAGGGGCGTATGGTTGGAATGAGTTTTTGGAAGATGGGTAATTTGGGCATTTGGCTACATATCTATCCACTTATTGTTAGGAAAAACTTGATCTAATCATTCAAGAATAAGACCCATACTATTTTTCCAATAGTTAGACCATGTATATCTAGCCCCTTTAAAACTAAGATCTAATAAGTGACAACTATTTAAGCAAGACCAAAATTCAGAACATCTATGATCATTAATACGTCTCCCACCTTATTTATCATGTTGGGTCAAAATTTTGTTAAAGTCTCCTGCAAAAGTCCAAGGGCAATCAATATTATCCGAGCCATGAACAAGGTTATTCAAAAGAGATTTATGAGTAGAAAAGTGATTACTAGCATAGATAGTAGAAAATAACCAAGAAGTGTTGTCGGGGATTACCTTATTCATTTCATGAAGCTCTTGCGAAGTGTTTTCAGAATCACATTGATATAATTAGTGTTCAAGAGTCGAAAAATTCCACCAGACCTTCCCTATGTTGGAACCTTCCAATAATCATCAAAGCCAAGACTTTGAACAATCCCCAAATGGTCATGCATCTTAGTTTTGAGAAGGGCAACAAAATAGGGGATAAGGGTATTAAGGAGTTCCCTAAAATTATGCTTAAAATTGTCATTATTAGCTCCCCTAGTGTTCTAAAAAATAAAACTAGTAGCCTGAGACATTGGAGAAAAATAGGTAGAATGCAAACTAGGAGTAGGCCCTATAGGAAGATGGCTACGTCGAAGAGTTGGGATCATGACCATTGCATGTTTTTATAAAGAACTATTTATTGTCGATCTCAACTTGAAGTAGCTATTTAGTAGAGATACTGGGGATTGATGGATGTATCTCATGTCCTTGTCCTGCAGAAAGATCACGAGGGCCGTATTTTTAAAGCTTGAAATTTCTGTGAAAGAAGTCCTCTTCCTCAGTGTTGGCATTACCTCTATTTCTTCTTGTGTTGGAGCCATTGTAGGTGGATTTAGAAACATAAGGTGCCTATGTTGAATAGATAATGGGGTCCATAGGAAGAAGAGAGTATTGACATTGATTGCTTCTTGCATGGTAAAGACAAGTATCTGAGCTACTGGATGTATATTGGGATACTGATTTAGTATATTCGGAAGATTCCACAAAGTTTGTAGTGTGTGGATAAAATGTGGAGTAAGTGATTGGGTTAGAGGATCCATTATGTTTGTGTTCCATTGTTTAATCAAAAATTACTCAATGGACAATTTTATACCTCCAAAATTAGTTAAGCAGTAAAATTTTGATTCTATAGAATTATCAGTATTTCCACCATATTTTAGTTCATAAAAAATAGGGTTGCATGGCCATATAGTTCCTTCTCTATCCATGTAAGGGGTTGGTTAAGAGTATGAATGGGTTGAGTATCATAGAGAAGTGGAATTTGAGTAGCCTAAGTTGGGGGGTAGGTTGTTCATCGCGAGGTACATCGAGGTATGTTGAATGGGAGAGAGTCATATTTTTTGGTGTATTGGTAGAATTACTCCATGCATTGTTAGTCTGAAGAGAGCTTAGAGTTAAATAGCAAGAGGTGGAGTGTGAATTGACTTGAAATAATTGAGACTTGTGTGTCTTAGCGGAGAAGATGGATTATTAATAACTACAGTAGTAGGATCTAATGGAAGATTTTTGTAAATAGTTTGTTGCAGGTAGCTTCTCTCTTCCAAAAGTTATTCTAAAAAAGACAAATTGTCGATTGAGTTGAGAGAGGGGTGGGGTGGTAATTTCCATTGACAAGTCAGCCATAGGGGTACTAGGTTGCAAGAATTATGGGGTCTAATAGTAGATTGATAGGAATGATTTTTATCTAGGCTGGCCACGCATCCGACAGGAAGAGGGGTGTCAGATAGTTTTTCCTTCATTTGTAACGAAGGGTTCCAACTTTTTTTTCTTACCTTTTAATAATTATATTTTAAAAAGGAAGGGCCCAATTCTTTTGTCATTTTGCTAACGGTAATAGCAAGGGAAGAGAAAGACAAACTCTTCTCTAAAACTTCAAGTTTATTTCCATTATTTTCTATGTAGTTACTAGTATTTTTATTGGCGGGCTGATATTTTTTCCTAGAGTTGAGAGAATTATTTATATTTTTAATAGTAGAATAAGGGAATTATAAGAAGTACAACTAGTAGTAGAGGAGAAGATGAAAGGCTTACTAGTACAATAGTTATAGTCTTGGAAATTTATTGTGTCATTTTGTCCATTGTTGGTGTCGTGGTTGTCTTCTTCCCACCAGAAGGTCAATGTATCGCCAGAAAGTTAGCAGTTTTCCATTCATGAAGTGAACCTACGACATCCAAAATTGGAGTTTTGGATGAAGAACTCACTTGATTTTTCAGGTCGATTGTAGCTTGTGAGTTGGAATAAAGACAGTTATCCATAATGTGACTAAAATGACCATATTTAACACAAAGAGAGCCCCCTCCCTCATACAAGATTGGCTGAGTATGTTTACCAATTTTTATACTGTGCAATATGGGTTCATCCATGGGGATTTATGCGCAGAGATGGGCATATCTTCCTCTTAGCGTAGCTCTAGTACATCGTTGACTTTTAGTATCTTGCCAATGTCATTGCCAATCATTGCAAGTATAATCCCATCACAAAATTCCATTGGAAGTTGTTGGATTCGTACCCAAACTGCATAATAGGTGGATTTTTCATTATCAAGGATAAAATTTGGTTCCCACTTCTTGATTGATAAATTTTTCCATTAATGAACCATGTGCCATTTTGCAGAACTTGAGAGAGGCTTTCCACTTTTGTGAATTTTGAGATGTAATAATCAAGACCCAAATCAATAAGTGGAAATGGTTCTGCGACTTTCCAAGTGTGACTAGCTTTTCCCTTAGGTACCGGTGGGAGATTTTTTCCCCAAAAGTCTAATGATGATCGAATGTTTCCTAGGTTCATAGAGATGCTTAATATCCTCTTTAGAAAGAAGGATAGTTTTTATACCACTAGCTAATTCTCTAATATCATTATGAAGTATTTGTTGATCGTGGACATTGTTTAATTCCACATAGTCCTCCATTTATAAATCGACAAGCTTTTCAGAGTCAATGAGTTTGGATTTGAATATTTCAAAGTGAACAAAATCTAAGGATCAAGGGGTTTAGAGGGATGTGGTCTGTCGTTGTTTGTTCTAAGAATTGTTGGGTACTTATATTGTTGTTCTTTGGAGCTAAGTAAATTTAGAGAGAAGGGAGAGCATTTTCTCACTCTACGCCATTTTGAATTTTCCATCGTCTAAATTACAATTGAAGATATGGAAGAGAAGTAAAGGAGTGAGATAAAAAAATCAAACATGCAGCCAAAGACTCAATTCTTCGTAGTGTCACTCAACTTAGAAAAATATTCCACTAAAGTCATTTTTTTTTTACTAATATTATTTTAGTTTGTGCATTTTTCTTGCAAACTAATAATTACTAAAAGTGACTTAAAAAATGAGAAAAAATTGACCAAAATAGTTCCTTAAGTTTGAAATAGTCATTATTCTTTGACATGATTTTCACATTTTTACTGCATAAATTAGAGATAATTTTTTTATATATTTTGTACATATGTACATAATATAATTTAAGAAGACGCACAACATAATACTAAAAAGCAAAAAAAAAAAAAGAAAAAAGAAAAAGACAAAGGATGTTAATTTAGAGGGTAAAATAGCTAGTTATATTTTTAAATAAAATAAGAAAGAACATTTATTGTCCAAAATTATGAGGTATTTTAGTTTGAAAGTCATATTGAAGAGTTAATATAATTTTCTCCCAAATAATATCACAAGATTGACAAAAATAATATTTGAAAACTTCAGCTTTAAATTACACAATGGTTATATGAAGTTTTCTAATTTTATTTGATGTCGAATGATTTATGTTATTATCATGATATCCTTTAATATGCATCAATATTTTTTTTAATTAAAAATCCTTCAAATTTTTCATATGTGATTTTTTTCTACTAGCTAGAGACCTTAGTTTTTTTTTTTTGGTTTGAGGAAATTCATTATCTTCTTTATGAATTATGAATTTACTTACAATATCTTTTTGGAGTGGAAGAAATTAATAACTAAATTTGAACTATTTTATTAAAAATAAATAAATATTATTCATAAAATGAATAAATATAAAATATTATTTTATTATTGAACTCCTAAGTTTTCAAATAAATAGAGTATATGTAAGCTTATTTTCAACAATAATGATCGTAACTTTTTGGTGGACTTCGTTGTATTTTAATACTACAGTTAGAAGTTGAACTAAAACTGTACTAACTACATTTTTAAATAGTATTTCATATTGTTAAAGAATAAGGATCATTTAAATTCAAAATTCAAACTTAAGGGATTATTTTGGCCATTTTTATCTTATTTTTTAAGTCATATTTAACAATTATTAATTTGTAAAAAAAATGTACAAACATGAATGACATTTTTGGAATAAAGTGAGACATTTGTCTAAGTTGAGCGACAATATAGGGAGCTGACTCACAACTAAGATGGAGATAGAGCAGAGAGAAATGAAAATTATGTGCTTAAATTGACTTATTT
Source organism: Capsicum chinense (assembly GCA_026120095.1). Lineage (NCBI taxonomy): Eukaryota > Viridiplantae > Streptophyta > Magnoliopsida > Solanales > Solanaceae > Capsicum > Capsicum chinense. The sequence continues at coordinate 185,076,961 of JAPEIP010000010.1, forward strand.
TAAGTGCTTTTGGCTTTTAAGCTCCTTTTTTCTTATTTTATGTAGCATGTTGGAAAGGAAAAAATGGTTTTACGCACTTATTTTATGCTAAAACACATACAAGATAAGATAAAAGTCAAAAATTGAATATTTTTAACTTGACTTTTAGCTTTTAGATATTTAAAAAAAGTCAATCCAAACACCTCTTAGTTAGGACTAGGGTGAAAGATTAGGTTAACTTTTTGAGAATTATGAGTCTTTTTGTTATTTTTTTCCTAAATATCATTCAATTATAAATAAAAAGATAACATTATTTACCATGGATTTAATACAACTAAAATTATTGGTAAGGCAAGAGCACATGTTATGATTCAGTCTTGTTATGGGTTCAATTTGCTTGCAGTTAATTACTTATAGATTAAAAGAAGCAAATAATAACAAAAAGGAAAGTAAATATCAAGTAGAGCAAATGAGTTAGGGCAAGCGAAGGCTATTTATAAAATCTATAAGGGGTTAGATTGTGTTATCCATAAGACTTAAGTGAGATAGAGTAAATATCGAACAACACAAAATAAAGAATGCTTGGAGACCGAGTAGCAACTATTTCACTGATTTAGCGTATGGAGGAGAAGATCCCTTTACAAGTGATAAAGGATGCCAATTTATAGTTAACAACCTTAAACACTGGCTAATCGTGTTTTAGCAGTACGTTCTAAAGGACCCTCGCCAATGAGGGAACTCTATCTTTTCGATTTGTTAGTGATTTTGCCAATATTATCCCATGCCCCCACACATTAGGGACTCATCTACGTTTTTGGTTAGTCTGACAAACGTGACCCCTGCTTGTCATTTTATGCTATGTCACTAATGATGGCGAGTGGAATCCTTCTTATCCCTTTGACAGGACGCTCTTTCTATGTCTTCTCTGAGTGTGTTGATTCGTAGTTGTAGCTCACCCCCTCGAGTTGTTACCTATACTGTCCACATGTCCTTATGCTAATTTTACCCCATGTAGATAGTCCCTCCGTCTTTTGGGTTACTATGCCATGTAGTTCACAAAAGATGAAAATGAACTGAAGATTATCTCCTTGACATATTTTTAGGACACCATGTCTCATCATGAATCAACATTTCAACATATGGATGGCTGTAAATCTACTTTCTTTCTGAGGCATTTTTTGGGTTGGTCACCTACTTTTTCCCTTTATAAACTCAGCGAGGTCCACCATTCTGTTCATCTAGCCTTTTTTTTAACAAAGCTTCTTATGAGTCTCTCCAATTGTACTATGTTTTACTTCACCATGTTCGACAATGCTTCTAAGAGTTAGGACAAAGAGTCAGATCTATTTGATTCATGCATTAATGAGATCCTTCTTAGCTTTTACTCTTGTGATAATCGACTTTAGGTTCTTAAATTTCAATGGAACAAATGAAGAGGACATAGTGATAAGTAAGATTGGATCCCATGTGAAAGAGAGAGACTTATCTATCATTCAAAAAGATCAAGGTTGGCCTACCAGGGAATTCCAAGTAGTAGTACTCTGTTCTTCTTAGAACATTCCATTGTATCAACTTGATCGTACCTTTATTTATATCTACCTATTCAGCATGGGTCTTGGAAACCCAATTAATGAAGTTATTACTTCATTCTATAATATATTTAAGGTTTCCCTGTCAACTTGGTTCAGGGGTATAGAGGATCATTGCTTTCATCTGAGCGCTGTCCATTTTGGTAAGCAAGGAAATTTCCCTAGCTTATTTGCTCGTCCTTTATTTTCCTCGTCTAGTTTTAGCAGGGATAATTAAACTATTTGGTCATGGTAGAAAGTTTATCTTTAGTAGTTTAGATGACCCCTAAAGATTGAGGATAAGATAATAAATTCATTGTGTTGAACCCTTTCGATCCATCCAAGAATATATCTTTTGACGTGGAACTCCAACAATAAGACATCTTTTTATTCCCCATTTTCTTTGATATTAGTTACTGATCATTTCTTTCCTATCCATTTTGTCCAGTTAATCGATGGGTTCCTCCCTTTAGGATATTATAACGCCTCAAGATGAACTCCTGGATGTCACACGGTGCTTAGAACCATAAGTGATCCTAAAATAACCCATGATACATGTATAGCTCGTGAGCAACAGAATGTGTTACATAAATCTAAAAGAAAGAAGAAGAAGAGATGTCTTTGCTGAATATATTCAATAAAAAACTATTTAAGACATTTACACTTTGGTTATAGAAAACAAAACTAGAAGTAAATATATCAACTCTGAATGTCCATTTAAGAAGCCTCTACTAATACTGACTGTAGGTAGCCGAGACATGACCCCTAACTATCCCTAATCAATATGACTGAATAAAGAATGATACTGGAACTATAGTTGACTCGAGTCCTCAAATCAAAAGAACTCATCCCCTGCTGACTGGAAGCTTCAAACTGTCTGATTATGATGTGTGGACTACAACTAGTACCTACATTATGAGACAATGTAGTACATAGACATATATATGGGTCAGTACTTTTGGAATGTACTGAGAATGTAAGGGTGAGTGCATAAGAAAAACAATAACTAAATATACACATAGACTTTCAAATGATTCATGCTAAGTGTAAATAACTCACCTTGATCTTGAATAAAACAAAGACTGCAAAATCATAAACATGAGTAACAAAGCATAAGGATAAACTTTGTGAGTCATAACACTTGGTTCTAAAAGATTTACTTACTATTGTTTCTTTTTTGGAGAGTTTTCTAACCGACATAAACCAAGTGAGCTATCATGGAGTCCAACATCTTACCCAAGTTGGGGAGAGCTCTCCTATTCTTGCCATCGAAATATAGCCTTAATCTGAGTGATCACTTTACTTCATCCATATTGGGAAAAAGCTTAACCTAAGGTGGCTCGTAGTTTCTAGGAATTAGGATACGCTCATCTGCATACCCTTCTCGGTGCTAAATACTACTCCCAGAATACTTTTATGCTCATACTTTAGGAAATCCTCCTTAAATTAGCATAAGGATTTTATAGAGTGAAAATCAGTTATGCTTCTCCTTACTTTAAATTATAATCAAGATGAACAAATATGGATTCCAGATCTTATCTTAAGATCAAAAGATCAACCTTTGATTTGAATCATAGAATAAACTTATCAATGGAGATTAAGAGCATAATCTTCTTGTAAACTCATACTTATACTTAGAGCTTATAATACATGCTTAAATTCTTAAAAATTCATGACAAAACATCATGCTCAATAATCATCTTGAAATCTTTCAACAATATCCAGTCAAGATAATGAAATAAAAATCACAATATGAATCTTATAAGACAAAACATGAATATATGCAATTCTTGATACACTTAAAGCTTTCAATCTTATGGTAGTTACATACTTCAAGAATATAGCAATTTGGGTATGAACCCTAACTCAAACTAAATGAATTAAATCTTAAAACAATGCACTTTGGGTACAAAGATGAAAAAATAACCTTGTTGATAGACCCCATATACTTCGATTGGATGAATTCTTGAAGAAATATTGAAATTGGAACTTAACTTCTTGAGTTCTGAAGGAAGAAACTTGAATTTCATTCTTGGGAAGAGGGGAAGAGTTTTAAATCATATATAGGACTTTTAGGGTTAAGAGGGTGGAATAACATATTTTAAAACCCCTTACTTCATTTAACGATGATAGAAATGATTTAGGGGTATGAAAAGATCTCAATTCCCTTAAACTAAGTCAAAATGGAGCAATTTTGGCATTGTGCTTTTGCTGAGGGGTGCACACCCAAAGCATACCTGAGGGTGTGCAGCGCACGCCAAAAGCACACATGATCCAGTGTTATCTCAAGGTCTAATATACGTTAAAACACTCATTTTTAAGGCTTAAAGCACTCCCAAATAAACCCATAACATCTAAAGGTAATTTTAAAGGCATTGCTAGAGCGTTAAAAACACAGGTTGTTACACTTACTGTTTCTCACAAAAATGGTCATAACTTTTTGCTTGGATATCGGATTAAGGCAAAATTGGTATTGTTGGAAGGATAATTCAATTATCTATAATTTGGTGGGTATTGAGATGTAAAATTACATTTATGTAAGAAGTTATACACGTTCAAATATGAACTTTGTAGAATCGAATACCAAAATTTTACCGAATCAAATGCTCTTAGCTCAATTTTGCTCTAAGTGATTCCTACGAATATTTTTCCACCTCATAAGCACTCTCCATACTAGGATAATGATCATAAAATATGTATTCAAATATAAATCTTGGGAATAGAGTGTTCACACGTAGGAACGACAGTTCAATTTTGAGCTAAAAAATGCAGGGTGTTACATTATCTCCCCCTTGAAATCATTCATTCTCGAATGATGTGTAGGAACTTATTGAAAATTTAGAAGTATGGAATAAGGTACACATGACATGTCTGCTAATAAAGTATGTAGTTGAGCTAAAACATTAAAACTCCTATCATGAAACTAATTTCTGAGTTGCTTTTACTTTATTAACTATAAGGAGCTGATTCATGCTAAGAGTTTAGAACTCACTTGAAATGTTCATGATACGATCATACATACACAACTGCAAAGTGATAACTGATGCAAAAAAGTCCTAAGAGTTACTAAGGATGGAATAGGGTATGTAATATCTCATTATGAATTGTCCCTCAATAAGACATATATAGAAATCAAAAGAAAAGGACTTCATGGTATCGCCAAGTACATTATGTAATCATGAATCATGAGATAACGAGACTAAGGTTATATAAGGGGTATTAGACTGTCTGAGCTAGAATAATTGGAAAATTGAGATCATTCATTGAACACTTAAGAATTGAATCATGAGTAAATATCTAAATTGTAGACATGCTGCATGGACTGAATTGAATTCGTAATTTACATGGATCCAGATATTTTACCTCATAGAATAGCCATATTTATGAAACTATTGATAGTAAGACTAGATGGAAAGATGGAAATCTATAGGAGCTTATTTGTTTGATTGCTAATTGAATTGTTGGCTATATAGACTAACTTATTCTGAAAGTGTATACTCAACTGGAGTATTTCTTCAACATTTTTTCTAAGACATTCTAATAACATTAGGGAGCAAGAGATTCTTGAGAATGATCAGAGTGTGATATATGAACAAGGAATCAGAACGTAGATACAACTTTATAATCATGGACTATAGGCCTATTAAACATAAGATAGGATAGAATCGCTTTGCCTGGCAATGCAACTTCCCACTTCAAGCTTAGCCATGCTTCTTACATACCCACATATGTACGTATAACTACTCTGGCCAAATTATGAGTTGATCTACATACTCTCACCATGTTCAAGCCTAACCCAAAAGCACAAAGTACTATAGATAACACCATAACACTAGTTTGAAACATGAATTCAATACCCCACATATTTTCAGAGCTCTCATCTCAAGATTAATACTCATTACTACTTCAACGACTAACTTCAACCTCTTACTATGAATTCACTAGTGCATTATCATTTATTCACTTATACACTGACATAATTATGTCGATCGTTATAACCACACATGAACTTCTAGTCAACCAACCCTCCTAGAAAATTTTCTCATATTCTCTAATATTTCTGTCCATAACAACTTCCATGCATTATCCCTAAGAAGACACACATAGAATTCTCATATAACCATGATATATACTAAAGCTTTACATTAATTTTCCTTCACATTTATAGCCTTTGATAAAATAAGAATACAACAATCTTTTCCTTAATAAGGATCATTTACTCTCTCCCATCTAAACAATTGTCCATTAACACTATCTTGACATAAAGAGAGGTCACTAAAAGGTTAGAACATGAAGACCTGAAGCCTGAAAGAATACAGTGCATAAATTTGACCCTTAACTGAGCCCTGAGGAATAGAGTATCCACGACCTAGATTTATTAAAGAGATCTAAACTGAGGACATATATGACATAAATTTAAATTTTACTGTTCATTAAGTGTGCACCATGAGTTGTGGGAATTGAGCATATTGTAGAGAATGAGTACATGAGTCATGAGCTGCATGACCCCAGTTTGAAGTTCATGAATTCATGGAATATGATTTGTGCTGCTGAGTCAATTGGAACTCCTCATGCCAAAAACTAGGAGTGTACACGATTCTATGGAAAGTATATTAAGATAAGTTATGATCATAGAGCTGAATTATGACGATTGAGTAGATCTTGTGATGACTGAAGTAAAGAATTTTATACCGAGATAAGAATGGATCAGGCATCTTCCTTCCTTATTGATGTACAATAATACACTACCATCATACTAGAATCTGAGAGCCTGACTTTATTCCTTGTTCTATCATCTTCCCCTTAGCTTTCAGACATCATTCTAGGACTGTGACCCCCTTAATAAACTCTAAAATAAACTGAAACCACTTTACTCTAGAGTCTGAGATATAACAAATATACATAAATAACAAACTCACCCTGAAAGACTACACTTGAAAGTGTAAAACCCATTGCTAGTACTTTCTTATTAGATACAACTCTTATCTTTCTATAGCTCAATAGTCATCATATAAGATCTTGAACACTTACTAACTTAGAATATTCATATGTATCACATACCCTGAGTTTACACCATCAAGAATTTCTACTCTTCTTTCTATTAGATCAATCATCAAAGATTCAAACTTAGATTCTAACACTTAACATGGATATTCCCAAACTTTTAACAAACTATACTAACTTCACTCTTGAAAACTCCTTAATCTATACTATCCTTAACTTTTCTTAGCTTCAACAATCATCATATACTTACACCCTTCTCAATAACATACTTTCCTTACTAAACACAAAATCTGCCTCTTTTCCTTCATAGCCTACTAATATCATATCTTTAAACTTATATTTTCCCTAAACCATGAGAGTTACATTAAACCAATATAACAAACATCAAAAACACATAACCCATAACTTAGCTGGTAAGAAAATTATATACTATATTTTTGGCCTCATTTACACTTAGCACTTATAGGTACTACCTAAGCACGCACATTAAAAACATATAAATAATACAATTCCATATCACCCTATGTACACCTATAGATCATACACACATCATCATACTATATTCAAATCAATAAACTAAAATTTTTGCATACACTATTTTTCAAGCCTACTGATTCACCATTCATACAACTAGCCCCATGGATACATAATCTACTAAATTCAAATAAACACTATCCCCACGTTATTGCTATTAAACTTCTAAGTTCATGCTTCTAACTCTAGGTCACATACTATTATAGGAATTTCAGAAAGGATCTGAGGACACATCTGACTTTTGCTTAGTGCATTATTTTCGTGAACATGAATAAAATCTTTAATACTTTGGAATATAAAGGAACTGGTGGGATAATTTTTGGGCCAACATGTAATCCCATAGATTTTTATAGGGACTGTTCGAGAAAACTCTATCAATAGAAATTTAAGCTTCACTATTTCTGTTACCTTGAAAATAAGGCAGAGTTGACATGAATGGAGCATGATGACAATTGGTATAAGTTTCTTATAAAGCATTTTTACAACATGATATTAGACATGAACATAGGGAAACATTTCTTAAATGCCCTATAGCCTCTTAAATAAAAGTATAGACATTTTCGTACTATTTTGCAAAACTCTACTAGACATGGCTTCATAGACACCCTAGGAAAGTTGAACTCTGTGCTCTGATACCAAGTTTTTCACGTCTCAAGACTACCCCCAGAATGTTACACGTTGCTTATAACCATAAGTGATCCTAAGAAAAAACATAATACTTGCATAACTCGTGAGCAATTGAATGTGTTATATAAATCTGAAAGAAATAAGCTGAACAAATGTCTTTGTTGAATATATTCAATACAAAATTATTTAAAACATTTATAATTTGGTTATACAAAATAAAATTGGAAGTAAATATATCAACTCTGAATGATTCAAGACTGGGAGATTCAGAACTGGAATCCTTAACATGCATGAGATGATACACACACCCTTTAAAAATTATTTTCCTTGCCCGAAGGTAGAAAATAAGCTGACCCTTAAAAGACAAAGTGTTATCCTTCCACTCTAGGATGGGCTCATTAGGGAACTGAAACTGAACTATCCTATTTCTGTAGTCGACTCTGGCATAGCAAGAATGAAGCCAATCCATACTGAGAATGACATCAAAATCAGTCATCTCTAACTCGACTAAATCTGCTGATATGGATTTCTGAAATATCATAACCGAGCAGTTCCTGTATACCTATCGAGCTAAGATGGTTTTACCCACTGAGGTAGAGACTAAAAAGGGCTTTGCTAAAATTTTGAGACTGATTCTGTAATTACCTGTTATGTATGGAGTGGCAAAGGACAAAGATGTACCTGGGTCTAGCAAAGTATAAACATAAACATGGAAAATCTATAACGTACCAGTAAATACATCAAGATAATTTTCATGATCCTATCGGGCCTAAAGAGCATAGAGTCTATTTGGGCGTTGCCCACTAGTAGCACTGGAAATGGCACCCTGTTGGTTCGGGCGACCGAACTGTACTGTGGAATAATTCTGCTGACCTTGAGGGCCTGACTGAGGACACTCCCTAATCCTGTGGCCTGGGTTACCATAACCAAATCAAACATCACTACCGGCTCTGTAAATACCCTTGTGGTTCTTACCATAAGTCTGACAAAGGGGGTTTGTTCGGGGCAATGCTAACACTGCCCTGAGATTTAGAGCCTGGTGCTCTGTCTCTGTTGCCATCCCTAAACTTTGGCACTGGGGCACTAGAGGAGGAAGGGGCTGGAACTGCTGACTTAGGACAAAATTATGAACGATTTTCTCCTTCTGATTTGGGCTGAGCAAAACTAAAACTGCCTACTCTTACTCTCTTGTTCTGCCTTTCCTTAGTCTTAACCTTTTGCTCCTCTATTCGTTGAGCGTGGGTAATGATCCTGGCTAAAGTCATATCACTATTCATCATCACAGACCTACACTCATTTACCACGCTATCATTCACCCCTAACATGAATTTGCTTATCTTAGCCCTGTTGTCTGCAACCACATGAGGGGCATATCTGGTTAGCTGAGTAAATTTAAGAGAATACTCTCTAACTGTCATATTTCCATGCCTGATATTGATGAACTCAAGAACTTTGGCCTCTCTCAACTCTTGGGGAAAGAATCTATCTAAAAAAGCCGTGACAAATTCTTCCCACTCAACAGGACCTGCATCCTCTAACCTTTCTGCTAACCACTGCTTGTACCAAGTGTGACCGACATCCTGCAATTGGTATGCGACTAACTCAGCACTCTGAGAAGAAGTGACTCCTATGATATCAATGACCTTCTGGACTTGGTCAATAAATTCCTGAGGATCCTCGTCTGGCTTAGACCTAAGGAAGGATGGAGGGTTCATTTGGGTGAATTCCTGAATCCTAGATGCTACTAAATTGGCCACTGGGTTGGCCAAAATGACTGCTATTCATTCTGGGCAGCTACAGATTGATCAAGAGAGATAAATATGGTCCTGAACTCCACATAAGAAACATGTTTTCCCAAAGGATCTTCAGGCTGAGGAGCTGGCTGATTTCTTCTTTTTGGAGGCATGTTTATGAAATAAGAGAAGAGTGGATTAGATTGAGAGACTAACTTAAAATTATTTTTACTAGAACGACATGAATACTGAAAAAAGGGAACTGTTCCTAAAACATCTCATAGCCTCCTGTACATAAATATGGCACACAACACACCAATGTACAATACTCTACTAGATACGACTTTCAAACTTTCTAGGACTCTATTAAACCTTAGGCTCTGATACCAAGTTTGTAATGCCCCAATTTTCTGAATCAGAATGCTACACGGTGCTCATGACCCCGAGGGACCACAAGCTAACCCATGAATAATAGCTATACCTGTACACTGCATATATAACATAATAATGCAGAAAACATGAACATGTAGGCCATAAGGTTTAATTGAATAAAGAATCTATCAAAACATAATATCTATATGGGTGAAAGATACCCAAAATAGCTGAAAACTGAATCAAATCTGAACATAAGTCTGAATACAAAATCTAAAACTCTAAGTGCTGTCTGAATAAGGAGTTAAAGGAACATTTCTCCAACAAACTCCATAAATTGATAACTGGCTAAAATAATAATGAATAAATCCAATCATATTGTCCTCAAATGAAGAGGACTTACTAAATCTCTGCGAATGGAAATGCTATTGCTACTACCGATCTGGAGCTCGTGTCTCTGAAACTATGGTGTAACATAAAAAAAAATCACCATAGCACAAATGTGTCAGTATGAGGGGATGTACTGAGTATACAAGTGAGGTAGGCTAAATATAGATAGGGTTTGCATGCATGAACAATGCTAACTGTCTGATTGACATGAACGTAAGAGTACAAATATACATACATAGTAACTGAAATTGTGGGTGCATGATAGCTAGTCCTGTATGCTAATACATGGTTTACTGATGGCTAACATAACTGATACTAAAATTCTAATAACATGGGCGACTGTATTTGACAATTCTGAATCTGATGGAACTATCCGAGTTCCGTACTGTAACTGAGTCTGACTGTACCTGACAGTCCTGATATACTGAAATTTGAAGACCTATCTGAGTTCTTTTACTGAGACTAATTCAAAAACTGTGGAAGGTAGTTGTTTAACTGACATACCCTAATAACACATATAGCTAAGTTGGGGTCCAATCTCTGCCTCGACTGAAGGGGTGTCAATACCGCGCTACTGGTAAGGACAGTTGTGGGTGACCCTTAGCTGAAAGGTATTTGAAAAAAGAATGGTGCGAACCCTAAACTGATAGGTTAAGCCACCTCATCAACCCTAATCTGATAGGCTAAGATGTCTCAACCTATGCTGGCTACGTAGTTCTGGAACACAAGAATGACTGCTAAGAATCACACCCTAAACTGGTAGGTGAGTCCCCATCCTTGGGTTCACTCGGTGCTAACTTTTACTCCCATCTGAAGAGACTAAACATGATTCAACTGACTCTACATGGACAGATTAACTAACTTTCGTTGACTGACGGAGTAGTACTATTATCTGAGAGTTAACTAAGATCATGAGATTTTTAAGGTTTCATGAGTCACATGGCTGACTGAGTTCTATAGATTATATCTTAACTGAGTTTATAGTGACAACATGACATGGCTCTAGGCTCACAACTATGTTTTTCGGGTATGAATACCCCCAGGACTCGATAGAAGGAAACGAACACACATGACATGACTTAATCACAAGATTTGAGTCCATAATTCATAATATCATAAGTAGGGGATATCATATTTCATATAGTTATTCAATATCTTAAACATTGTAGGGAGTGCATGGATATATTTCGTATACATAATGTATATCTCTATTATCTTACATGCTTCATACCACCACAATAGCAACACATGAAAAGCATGGTATTTATATTGAAGTATATAGCTAATATGGACTTGTCATTTAGACATCATAGAACCAACCATACAAACATGAATTTCTAGCATCCTAAGCATTTTATTAAACAACTTGCATGCACTCTTTAAGGCATAGGTGAGTTTAATACTTGCACCATATTAAACCACTTAAAGTTCATAATTTTCAATTAACAAACATATATATTCCATGAAAATACCTTTAGACATCACATTGAAACTTAAACAACAATCGTTAATATGTACATACTCATATCACCACAAAAAGTTTACAAAATAATATTTAAAACATAGTTCTTGAGCTCTATGAATGGATTGGATCCATATATGAACACTACGCATACCTTAGAAAGGAAACCTTGATGATTTGCTGGAGAGTTCTTGGATTTGGGAAACTTAATTTTGAATTATCTTGGAAAAAGGCTTGAATCTTGCTTTTGAGAGATGAGTTTGATGGAAACCCTAATCTTGTGGTTGAGAGCGTAAGAGAGTATTTTTGAGATGCTTAACTGAAGAAAATAATGGGAAAAATTATGCTTCTTTAGGGTTATAAGTCATGGAAGGTGAAGGAAATGACCAAAATACCCTTATGAAATAAATTCCCAATTGCTGAAAAATCATAGCTGATGAACTTCGTGATAGGGTGTCACAAATATGGTAAGATATCACGAATTTTGTCACTTAGGAGCTGGTTTCTGCCTAAGGCTGACGACCTTTGTGATAGGGCGTCACAAGTGTGGTAAGCTACCATAAATGTCGTTACTTAGGAGCTGGTTTCTGGCTAAGGTTGATGACCTTTGTGATAGGGAATCACAAATATGGTAAGATACCATGAATGTCATCACACTGGAGTTGGTTTCCACCTAAGGCTGACGACCTTCGTGATAGGGCATCACAAGTGTGGTAAGCTACCATGAATGTCATCACTTAGGAGCTGGTTTCTGGCTAAGGCTGATGACATTCATGATAGGGCATCACAAATGTGGTAAGCTACCACGAATGTCATCACACTGGAGCTGGTTTCTACCTAAGGCTGACGACCTTCATGATAGGGTGTCACAAATATTTTAAGCTACCACGAATGTCATCACACTGTTTCCAGCCTGACATGCTGGAGTAAAATAGAAATAACTCTTTGCTCCGTTATCAGATTTAGGTGAAATTTGTATTGTTGGAAACCTAGTTAAATTATACATTTGTTGATGGGTCATGAGATAAAAAATTTCAAGTATAATGAGAGATATTCTTATTTAAAGTTGACTATACCAATATCCTTCTCAAGAATTCAATCGGTAAGGAATGTTTTGATTCGTCTGATAGCTGGGAGTTATTTGAAGCCTTAATATACATCTAAACTAATCATAAAACTATGAAATAACCATGATGTACTATGTATGAGCTTGGTACATGGCTCTAATATTGGTTTAGATTTTTTGGGGTATTATAGTGGGTCAGTATTTATGGAATGTATTGAGCATATAGGGGTGAATGCATAAGTAAAACAATAACTGAATATACACATAGACTTTCAAATAATGAATGCTAAGTATAAATGACTCACCTTGATCTTGAATAAAACAAAGACTGCAAAATCATAAACATGAGTAATGAAGCATAAGGATAAACTTTTTGAGCCATAACACTTAGTTTTAAAATCTTTACATACTATTTTTTATTTTAGAGAGAGTCTTCTAACTGACATAAACCATGTGAGCTATCATAGAGTCCAATATCTTACCTATGCTGGGGAGAGCTGTCCTATCCTTACTATCAGAATAGAGCCTTAATCTTAGTGATCACTTTACTTCATCCATATTAGAAAAAGCTTAACCTACGGTGGTTCGTAGGTTCTAGAAATTAAAGAACAGTCATCCACGTTTCTTTCTTGGTGCTAAATGCTACTCCCAGAATAATTGTATGCACATACTTTAGGAAATCCACTTTAAATTGGTATAAGGGTTTTATAGAGTGAAAACCTGCTATGCCTTTCTTTAGTTTAAATCATAATCAAGATGAATAAATGCGGATTCCATATCTTAGCTTAAGATCAAAAGATCAATCTTTTCTTTGAATCATGGAATAAACATATCAATGGAGATTAAGAGCGTAATCTTCTTGTAAACTTAGTACTTGTACTTAGGGCTTATAATACATGATTAAATTCTTAGAAATTCATGAAAAAACTTCATGCTCAATAATCATCTTGAAATCTTTCAAAAATATCCAGTCAAGATAATAAAATAAAAATTACAATATGAATCTTATAAGTCAAAACAAGAATCTATGCAATTATTAATGCACTTAAAGTTTTCAATCTCATGGTAGTAACATACTTCAAGAATATAGCAATTTGGGTATGAACCCTAATTCAAAATAAATGAATAGTATCTAACATCCAAAAAACTACCAAATAAAATACATCCCATGCTGAAATATCACAAGTACCACCTTGTCCCATCACATGGAAAACTATAATCGAAATCCTTGTTATCTGGTATTAAATTGGAACCACGTACATATAAAGCACCTTTAAATCTTAAAACTATGTATTTTAGGCACAAGGATGAAAGGATTACCTTCTTCATAAACCCCACATACCTTGATTAGACGAATTAAGAAGAAATCTTGAAATTCGAACTTATCTTCTTGAGTTTTGAGGGAAGAAACTTGAATTTTGTTCTTGGGAAGAGGAAAAGGGTTTTAAAACAAGTATGGGACTTTTAGGTTAAAAGGATGGAAATAACATATTTAAAACCCCTTACTTCATTTAAGGATGAATAGAAATGGTTTAGGGGTGTGCAAGGACCTCAACGCCCTTAAACTAAGTTTAAATGAAGCAATCTTGGCACTGTGCTTTTTATAGGTAGCACGCGCCAATAGCACACTTGAGGGTGTGCGGTGCATGCCAAAAGCACACCCGATCCTATGTCTGCTGGTATTTTCCATGCAATGCAGAACCTTAGAATAAGGTCTAACATAAGACACATTCATTTTTAAGGCCTAAAAACACCATCAACTCAACCCATAACTTATAAAGGTCATTTTGAAGTCATTGCTAGAGCGTTAAAAGCATGGGGTATTAAACTTACCATTTTTCATGAAAATAGCCATAACTTTGCTTGGATATCAAATTAAGGGAAAATGAATATCATTGGAAAACTAATTCAATTATCTATAGTTTGGTGGGTATTGAGATGAAAAATTACTTGTAGAATCAAATACCAAAATTTGACCAAATCAAAGGCTCTCAGGTCAACTTTGCTCTAAGTGATTCCTACGAACATTTTTCCACCCCATAAGCACTCTTCACACGATTCTAATGATCATGACATATGTATTAAAATATAAATCGTGGGATTAGAGTTTACACACATAGGTATGACAGTTTGATTTCTAGCTAAAATATGCGGGGTGTTACAAATATCTTTCATCCACTTGGTTGAGAAATTCTATCTATGGATTGCGAATATTTAGAGTGTTTATAATCTATATAGGAGCTCATGGGATTATTTATCCAACCAATTCAGCTGGAAACATAAGAATCACGATGGTCTTGCTATCCCATACTCGTAGTTATTTCTCACTAGCACTTGTTTTCTGATACTTGTCCTTTACAGGTCTATATTCTATCCTAATGGTTTTGACGCCTTGGTCCATTTCCCTTAATTTTATTAGTTAAAAGTATTGTAGGGGTTATATGCCCTTGCTAGTGCTATAATTAGTCCTTTCTCTAGGGCTGTTCCTATCCCTACTAAGAGGATGAAGATGGAGAAATTGAGGCCTTTTGTGAGGAGGTCTATTCATAAAGGTATTACTAAGGACAATAACACCAAGAAAATAAGTAGAAGATTATTGGATCAGGTATTGGATACCTCAGCTAGGGTTGATTCCGAGGCTAATCACCTATTTTGAGGGTAGGAAGTTGTCGAAGGAGTAAGGAGCGAACCTTAAGGTCGTGAAATGCTTGCCACCATGAGAACCCCCATTTTCTTTTACAAGGAACATATTTCTACCTCACAGTCTCATTCAGGTGTTCCAATACCTCATCAGACTTTAAAACCTTTTGGTTTGCTACCATCAAGAGTTTGTCCATCGACATCTTCTTCTACTCTCTATCCTTTCCTTAATGCCTTCCTTATTAACACAAGGCATGCCTCAATATCAGTTAGCTCTTCTATAGATTATTGATGAGTTCAATCTTATATGAAGGCTGGTGGTGGTAGTTTATTATTTGAATTCTGTTATTTTCGCAAGAGATCATTAGAAAATAAATATTGCCACGACAAAATGAATGATCAATCACTGTATCGAAGTTGCTGTCAAGGTGAGTGGTTTGAATTTACTGAGCTATTTTTGCAAGCATTTTTTCTTTTTTTAACATAGAATTTGTTCTATTTATTTTAGGCTAGTGTTCTGGATGTAGAGGGTCTCCGGTGGGTATTAAAAAAGAGAGAAGATCTCTTATCAGATGTTCCCATATATTGAAGACTTTGTCCATCATGGGAGATCATCCTATTTAGATATAGGAAATTGCTCAATGAACCTCTTTGATCAGTGTTAAGAGTCGAGTGGAGAATTATTTAAATAAAATAAAAGGGTATAGCTAAGACATGCATGAGAATTCCAAGGAGGCTGGGGTGATCCAGAGGCTTATAAAGAAAAAATCTGATAGAAGAGTGTAATTGATAAACAAAAGCTAAGTTAATGCTCCCGTCCATGGTTCTATTTTCTTAGGATCCATCTTGAGATGAAGTTCAATACTTGTTATAGAAAATTAAAGTCTTTTCCAAAAAATTCAAGGTAAGGTATAAGTGTCTCGATGTGACAAATATTTGAGATGCCCATATCATCTGCCTTAGGATCTTAGAAAAAATATGAGTTGAGGGTTTTGACTTGTACAAATGGATTGCTGAGTCCCAGGCAATGTTTGATATTTCCAAACAAGTGGATTTAGAGGATGAAGGGACATCCACTTCTTTCCTCAAAGGTGAAACATTGGAGAATAATCTAGCTCGGTCTCAAAGATTAGAGTTGAATAGGATAGATGGTTTTCTACCCGCGTATATCTTGTATGATTATCTACTTGTCTTAGGTTCTGCATTCCGATATTTGATGGTGATACCATGAATTCAAAATTAGTTTTTTAATGATACTTCTTATTTCTCATTCCCCATTTTCTTCCTTTTGGTAGGAAGTTTAGTGGACTCTTCTTTTTGAGGTTTGAACCATCAAGTTTATAAAGTGATGGACCAACATTGATTCCTCAATTTTCGATAATCATTGCTTTATTATTTGAAAAAATAAAATATTATTGTCTATGTTATAATCATACGTGTCTATCTAGCTTTCACATATTAAATTAGCTTTGTATTATAAGTAGTAGCCTTTAAGGCCTGGCTTTTTGTTTTAATTAAAACCTTTATTTTTTAGTTTTGAGAGAGACAAGAGAAAAAATGTTTTAGTTATGGCATTGCTTCCTAACTTCTTTTAATGTTAAAATTTTTAATTGGGTCTCTTCTATAGTTTTTGCCTTATCCTTGTGTTTGATCATGGTGTTAAATATTGGGTTGTCCCATTATAATACCCCATATTATTCATAGCATAGTTCAGCTCCTAGTTGCAGGCATAAGAGACATAAAACCTGAAAATTTCATCAAGTGTTGGGGACTTATCATTTTTAAGGCCTCTTAACTTTAAGGATTTTTAAATTGGTCTTCCCAATCCCAAGTTTTTTTGAGTTAATTCATGTTCAGAGGTGTAAGGTACATGTCTCGAGGATTTTTTGGATTTTTTGGACGAGGATTGGGTCTTGTTTGGATCATAATTCTAGCAGCTCATCACAATAGGGCCGCGTTGCGGTGCTTATAGAGATGGTAGGTACACCGCGTCGCCATGAGAATGTAAAGCACACTTCAGTTACAAATTTAATTGCCTAAGGGGCAATTGTGTCTTTTCACCTCAACCCATTTCATCAAATCAAGAATTATAACACCAGTTAGGGCATTATTTTCCCTCTTCTACAATTTTGTCTAAAAAAAAACCCTCTCCTCCCTTAAGATCATAAAAATTTAATTACTTTCTCTCTAAGAAAACCAAGAATTCAAGTTCCCCAATCCAAGAACCTTTAAGAAAGCATCAAGATTGGTGTTTCTCTTTTAAGCTTAAGGGTTTAAGGTATGTGTGATGTTCATCCATGGGAACTTTTCACCCATTGAGTCCAAGAATCCCTTTTTAAGTTTTACATTATGAATTTTATATGATTATGTTGAATTATGCCCATGAACATCTTGATAATTTTCTTTCAAGTTATGATTACACGTGTTTTTAATGGAATAAGCCATTGCATGTTTTGAATATTGAACTCGTGTCATTTAAAAACTTAATTAATGGTTTTAGTATTGTAACTATGTTATTATCATATGATTTACCTATTACTATGCTTAAGTTCATGACTCTCATTTGTTAGATCAAATGCTTAAGTGTTTGATTTTGAACAATGATTCCCTACTATGGTTTCAAAGCTTTTATATGTCCGTATTGTTATTTCCATTCAGTACTAGAGGGTTATAAATACTCAATACTTAGCTGTTTACATAATTTCAATATCTTCAGAATGATTTTAGATATACCATGAGCATTATCATTTAGTCAGTTATTATGATCAGTTGTTTATTAAGTTAAGCTAGTTTAGTCCATTACACAGTGTCATTCAGTTTGGAGTAGGATTTAGCACTGACCAAACCTAGGGATGGGGGCTCACCTGTCAGTTAGGGCTGGGTCCTTAGTAACTGTCCCTAAGTTCCAGAACAACATAGCCTGTATAGGATTATGACTTGTTACCCACCAGTTTAGGACAGACATTCTCTGAGATGTCACCCACCAATTTAGGACTGACATTCTCTTAGGGGTCACCCTCCAATTAAGGACTGATTCCTTAGTACTTTAGGACATCAGTTGAGTGGATCCACACATCCATGTGGTAGTACCCATGGTATGTTACTGATACCCTTCCAACTGGGGTTACAGGTTAGACCCCAATTAGCTCAGATTGGGGCATGTCGGTTAGATGATACCTCTCACAGTCTCAGTTCAATGTTTAGTACAAAAGTCATTTCAGGTATGCTTGACCATAGCATATAGACTTCCAATTATTTAGTTACTAGATTTTAGTAATTCAGTTTATAGACTATTTCAGAAATATTAGATGCTTGATCTTACATTCTCAGTATTTCAGTTTTTCATGCATGTATACTCAGTTATCTCATGCTATTCAGTCAGTCATTATGTTCATGCATAATTAACCCATGCATTTACGCTTAACCTCATATTATATACCAGTACATTCAAAGTACTGATCATATACTTTTCTTCATACTATGATGTCTTATATCATAGGTTCAGAGGCATAGTTTCCTGACCGCGCTTATATAGTTCAACGTAACAGCAGCAGCAATAGTGGTGAGTCCTCATCCTTTGAGAACAAGTTTATTTTTATTCAATTATTTTAGTATCCTTTATTACAGTCAGTTGAAGTTAGTTGGGGTTTTTTTTCCATCAACTCCACATTTAGCAAGTTAGAGGCTTTTCAAATATTTAGAGAGTCAGTTAGTTTTATCACCTTTATCAGTTTTGACAAATATTTTTAGACTTATTAATTTAGTTGTATTTTTAGTAACTAAAACTTATGGCCTTATTAGTTATTTTTTGTGCATGTCTATTGTCATTATATTATTTAGTGCTTACAGCAGGTACCATCTCATGGGATAACTTGTGGTGACTTATGACCACAACCACCGTTGTCGCGACTAGGGGGTAGCCTCGGGTCATGACAAAACTTGGTATTAGAGCCTAAGGTTTAATAGTGTCCTAGGGAGTTTAAAATTCACGTTGATTAGAATCTTGTACATGGGTGTGTAGTATGCCAGACTTATGGACAAGAGGCTACAAGACGTTTTAGGAAAAGTTTCTCTTCTTTTAGGAAGAGCATGAGTTCTATTTAAACTCTCTTCCTGACTCATCCTTCATTTTATTTATATAAAATTCCTCCCAAAAGAAACAACAAAAGAATAAATAGGAAGAAGCCGACACATCCGCCTGTTCAGGAAGATCCCCTGAATGAGCATGTCTCTCACACTGAATTCAGAGCTACTTTCACTACCTTATCTTATTCATTAGTTGCTCAGAATGATCAACAGGTTGTTGTCCAATCATGGCTTATAGTTCATGCTCAGTAGAGTGAGGAGGAAAAATATAGAGAGAAAGAGAGAGAGAATATGAAGTCCAGAACAGGTAGTTTTAAGTCAAGGTCAGAGTGTGGTAACCATTCCCCATTCCATAAAAAATTCTTATCCCTAACTCTTCTTCAGCTAGGACGCCAGTGTCAAAGTTCAATAATGACAGTGGATAAAGATCTAGGCTCTTGGCCCTAGAGTAGCGTGAATATTGTTCGTACTAATCCACTTCTCTAAAAATGTTTTATGAATCATCAGGGTGTGTGTAGAGATGGCAATGATGTGTCTTTTGGGTGTGGAAAGCTAGGCCACAGATTCAAAGAATGTCCATAGGTTTGTCACCAGATTCAACATACTATCCTTCACTTCTAGCCGGTCGCCCGACTCAGCAGGGTGCTACCTTCGGTACCACTAGTGGACAGTGTTAGAATATGCTATATACACTTCAGTCTCGACAGGATTAGAAAAGTTCTCTTGATGAGGTTATGGGTGCGTTATAGGTCTTTTATCTTTATGTTTATGTTTTATTAGATCCCAGAGTTTCACTTTGTATTATGACTCCCTATATAGCTATCAGTTTTGGTGTCAGTTCAGAAACATTAGCAGAGCCTTTCTTAGTATCTACGCCAGTGGGTAAATCAATTACAGGCAGATGGGTATACAAAAATTTCCCAGTTATAGTATTTTAGAAAATCACTTCAGTAGATCTTGTGGAGTTAGAGATGACTAATTTTGATGTCATTCTCGATATGGATTGGCTCCACTCATGTTATGCCTCAGTTAATTGTAGAAATAAAGTGGTTCATTTTTAGTTTTCCAATGAACCAGATATTGAATGGAGTGGTAGTATCTCAGTGCTTAAGGGTTAGATCGTTTCATATCTTAGAGCAAGAAGGATGATATCTAAGGGATGTGATTTTAGCTCCCTTCTCAGAATCGTATGACAACATATGATCTAGAGTTAGAAGTATAAATCGAGAAGATCAAAAATACTAAGGTAGGGATGGAATTTATCAGTAGTTAGTAGATGATGTATCAATGGGGCTAGTTGTATGAAAGGTGAATCAATAGGCCTAAAATAGTGTATGCAAAAAATTTAGTTAAGTATGATGGTGTGGGCGTGCTTATATAGTACCCTTGATTTGCTAAGTTTGTAAGAGGCCAGTAATGTAGTATTTGATGTCCTTACCATCTAAGTTATGGGCTATAAGATGATGATGTCAAATGTTTAGGTCTAATGGATTTTTTCATAGTTTAAGGAAAAATATAGGTTTGGAGCTAGGATACTAGTAGGCTATGAAAGAAGTTAGTATGGTATATTAAAAGTTTGAGATTATCTATGTTACGTATTGAATCTTGGATAGTTTATCTAATAGTAAGGAAAATTGAAATTTTAGATGGTGTCAAATCATGGTATGGTGATACTCATGAAAATTCTAAGTTAGTTAGTGTTTAAGTTATTATGTGATGATTATTGGGGCTATAGAAAGTTAAGAGTTGTATCTTAGAAGGAAGTGACAACGCCTAAGTGCACACGCAAGTGTACGTGGTCTTATCAAGTAGTAAAGTGGCCTTCAAGAAGCCAAGTATTGATCCCACAGGGACTTGATTGAACAAAGATTCTATTTCTGTTCACAGTTTAGATTTAAATGGTGCAAAAGTACCAAAAGAGAGATTTGAGTTTGTAAATTGCAAATAAAGTAAATAGTGTGTAAATTAAAGATCTTGGACAGTCAATAGGAGTAAAACCCAAGGTTGAATCACTTCGAACAATCGTACTATGTTATTGAATTTCATTAATCAATTCACTTATCTTGGTTGTCGATTCGTAGGGTTAATCGTATGATCATGGTCTCCCAACCTCTAACCAATTACCTAATATGGACATTACAACTACATCATTGAGTGGGGATGTAATAATCCAATTAAGTTCTTTAAGGTATCATCCTACATTTGAATCAAGTAAGGCATCTAAGTACATCCCTGTCCTAGACACTAATCTGTATTCCTTATTTCATAAAAGACTACGAATCATACTTTGTTCAATCCCACGTTCTGTCTCCCTATTCCCTCTCCCAAGTTCACAAGGTTGACAATGGGTGTATTCTAAGGGTGATTAAGCCTCAAAATAGTTAAAATAAGATAAAAAACACAACCAACAATGATAAGAAAATCAATAAACTAAAATAAAAACAATAGTACTCATGTATTCGGCTTTAACCTCAGAAAGAGAGTTCTTAGCCACTCCTAGTCTTAATAATGATCCAATAGGTTGTAATCATGTTATGATCTAATGGAATGCTAAATAAATAAATTAAAAACCTAGGTTATGAAGTTGTAAAAGACTCCTTTATGTTCCAAGACGTCTAAAGATGAATAATAATGTTTACAAAGATGAATTTATAGTAGATAACAAAGCCCAAGCGGTATAGGATTCAAAGTGCATTCTTTGGCCGTGTTTGAAGTGGGGTCGCAATGCGATGCTTGCATGGATTGACTGGGGTTTACAATGCACTATCTGGTTGGGTCAAGTAGGGGTCGCTACTAGAGGCTGGCTTGAGTCAAATTGGGGTCGCGACGTGCCCCTATTGCAACACCTCTCTGGAATTTGCTTCTAAAAAATTGGTTAAGTGTTGGACATTCCTCCATTCATCCTTGATTTTGTGGTGTCTTTCCTATGGTTTTCCAGCCTCCAATTTATCTATATATCATCATAAACAGCTAAAAGTAGACCCTACAAGAACACACCACATGAATTAGAGGTTCAAAAAAAACAACATCCATCACGACGAATAAAAAACAAGAGCTTAGACTAGGTTGATCTCCATGATCTTCCACTTCATGTTTTGACTCTTCACTTGACTCTCTTGAACTTTATACACTAAAAAAAAGTTGTTCCACATATAATAATGCCATTAAAACCATCTAGAAAATATTTGACAAAATAGAATCCATCAAAAGAGACTAGACAAGCACCTAGCTCAAGCTAGTAACACTAGTTTCATCGATTGAAATCTTAGTGATCCAATTACACCCAAACTTGTTTGAAATACACTTCCCACATTATAATCACTCACTTTATCACTTAGATGCTTATGTATATCAATATGTACACCTTAAGAACCCAAGTTATCCTTAAAACAAGGCAAAATAAGCTTGAATAATAACACCAGAGTGCATAAATACACCCAACATCACCACCCCACACTTAAACATTTGTTCATGCTCAAACAACTCTTTACTCTAAGAATCATAGGTTGAGGAGACTCTACACTTCTACTAAATACAAGATACTCAAGCTGGTCTGCAATGATTACACAGAATGCAAGTTTCTACACTACACATGTTATACAAAATTGAAAGCTTATGAACACTACCCCAAAAATAATAGACTCAAGAATTGACTCACCTAGTTGGAAAACTCATGATTATAATTCAATCAAGGATGTCATACCAATCACCCATATTCATAAAAAATGTGCCCCTCACAACAAGAGAGTTACCCATAATCACTCACAATTAAGCAACTTATAACATGATGAGTACAAGAATCAAATTTATGCTCACTCTCACAAAGAATTCACAAATTACACATAATGAACCAGAGGCTTGCCCTTAGTGTAATGTTCCACTAATATCAGAATGATGATCTTAGGATCAATTAGGTCTTTTGCGGGTGGTACTGTAGGCTAAGATATGGGTAGAAACTATTTGGGAATAGTGACTAACCTCTCTAAGTTCTTTAATACACTACCTTATACATTTAGAACCAATCTCCAACAACCAATTTCCACTATTTTTTTTGTCTACCCCATTCTTTTATTTTGCCCTATCTCTCTTAAGAATTTTCACAAACACATGGTGGGAGCATGCTTTGCACAACTTATCTAATTTGAACAATTTTTTATTCTTTTCATTATTCACTCCCAACCATAGCTCATCAAATATAAATACCAATAACTATTATCTTGGGGCATCAATTTCACCTTTTTCTCCTTAAATTTCTCAAACTTCTTACTAAATCAATTTTTCATTAAAGCACTTCAGAGCTTTTTGGATCAAATTATAATCTATCAAAGAAGGTATTTGACTACTTATGCGGCTACCAAAGAAAAGGCTAAAGGCTCAATGGGAATTAACTAGGATAATGCACAAAGGGTAGGACAACTAGAAGGTATAAAACAAGACTATCAAAGAAATGCCTAAATCATCTCCTATAATCACACTCTTTATTTCATTTTACACACACACTAAAAAAGTTATAGATATCATATACAACAAGGAATATACAAAACCTCACATGCACATGGCACATGCTCTACTTGAAAGCATCATCATAGACTTTTAACTAAACAATAGCATGAATTCAAATTTAAGCCAACAGTTACTAGAGTCATAAACATAAGCCTAGGAGTCTCAAAAGTAGCAATTCACATAATTCAACATGCTTACACAATCAAAACACTTGCACCATGCAATCAAAAATAGCACCAAAAAGAATATTTTTGCACCAAAATTTTTAAATTGAGCAAATATTTGGGAATTTCCCCGCCCCACACTTAAAAGTCTACTTTGTCCCCAAAGTGAATTTTAAAAACAAGAGATAGAAATACTCTCTGAGGCCTCTAGGCCTATCTAGTTGTATCTTTTTGTATCAAGAAAGGTCCATGAACCCCACACTCTAATTTGGCCATGCTCCTTAGCTCAAGTTTTCGGTACTCAGACTTCCCATCAACCTATGACTCAATTAAAAATAAAAACTACATGAAAAACACCTAAAAATTGAAAATAAAACATACCAAATTATTTTGGGTTGCCTCCCAAAAAGCGCCTGATGTAGTATCGTGGTACGACCCAACTAAAGACTTAGTCATTCTCTTTCCTTCTCTTTCTCACGATTGGTCTCCATCTTCTTATTATTTTTACCCCTCTTGTGTGTGAATTTTCAAGAGTAGTAGATTCCTCAACTTTAACCTTTTCAGGCTTATCAATTAGCATCAAATTAGGCTTTGGTAGTAGAAGCTTAGGCTGCTCAATCAGGTAGTCCAAAGAGATCTTTGGTGGACTAACCACCCCACACTTGTCCTCTTTAATAACATTAATCATACATAAATCTTTATAGTGGGACATTATTTTGGGTACTTTATAAATATCAAATACCACCTCTTTATCCTCTACCCTTATTTTGAGCGTGCCTTCTCTAACATCAATCAATGCTCCTCCAGTAGCTAAAAATGGATGCCTTGAGATAATTGGTACCTATTTATTTACCTCAAAATAAAAAACAATAAAGTTATAAAGAATAACAAATTTACCAACCTTTATGAGTACAACCTCTATTATTCCTTCTAGATATGCCATGGATCCGTCTGCTAGCTGTAAAACCACCTTGGTTAATTTAGGCTTTCCCAAGCCTAATGTGTCAAATAAAGATAGGGGCATCAGATTTATGCTTGCCCCTTAGTCACTCAATGCATGGACCACTTTACTCCCAATTTAGATAGGGAGAGTAAACTTCCTCGTATCTCTCAATTTCTTAGGGATTTTCTATGTCATTACAACACTATACTCTTCTGTTAGTGTTATCACCCCCACATCCTAAAATTTCACCTTATTAGAAACCACATACCTTAAGTACTTCATATATTTAGGCATACCTTGCAAAATATTTAACAAAGGTAAGTTAATATGAAGCTCTCTGAATGTGTCAAAGAACTTATTAAACATTTCATCCTCCTTCGCTTTAATTTGCCTCTGAGGGAAGGGTAGTGACAATATCTTCTTCCCTTCTTCTGCAACAACTTTTTCTTTCAAGTATTCAGACTTACTTGATTTTTTAGTCACTTCTTCATTTACCTATTCAGTGACCACGTCAGCATCTACCTCCTTAGTTGCCTTTGAAGGTTCTCCTTGAAGCTCTTTAACATCCTTCAAGGTGATTACCATAACCTATTTTGGATTTTATATATCTGCTGGTAGAACAATTGAGGCTTAGTATTCAATGCTTGCTGCGACTTTCCAATCTGCAACTCTAAGCTTCTCTGGGCTACTTGAGAATTCTTCATGTCCGCAGTCAACTGTGCTTGATTAACCAAAAGATGCTTTAACATCTCTTCCATGTTGCTAGTTGACTGATTCCCTTGTGCCTGTAGCTGCTGAATTTGTTGTTGTTCTGCGTTCCAAGGCTGAGCCTGCCATTTCATGTTGTAGGCATTACTATAATTTGTCCTTTGAGCATTTCCCACATACATCACTGATTTTGGATTGGAAGCACACATAGCCACTAAGTGACCACTATTCTTGCACATTTCACACCAACCTACAACTTATTAGATATTATTGACTATGGCGACAGGTTGTACTGCTTCTAATTTCATGCTGCTGAACTGAGTGTTTATCAAATTTTATAATGCAAAAATCTGAGCTGATAAGGCTGTGAATTAGTTTATCTCAAATACACCCATAATTCTTTTTATGGCACTTCTAGAATCTGAATGCCACTCTTGATTTCCTTGTGCTGTGCGGTTCAGCAATATGTATAGCTCATCATAAGTTAGTTCCAACACTTGACCGCCTGCTTTTTAATCTAGAAAAATCTTTGTATTGTGATCAAGTTCTTCTACAAAAGTGTGAACAAGTACCTCATTAGACTGTTGGTGGTGTGGACAATCCTAAAGAAAAGTCTTAAAGCATTCCTAAGCATGGTTGAGGTTTTCATCTGGCTTATATTTGAACCTCACTATCTCACTATAAAGCCTTGCAGTCTTGCCAGATAGAAAGAATCTGATGAGGATCTTTCTAGCTAAGTCAACCCATGATGTGATTGAATTAATTGGCTCCACATTCAACCACCTTTAAGATTCCCCAACAGTGAGTGAGGAATAAATGTCATCCTCACATAATCTGTACTTACCCCATTTGGAATGAATGTGTCAGTAAGCTTAATGAAAGTTTGGAAGTGGACTTGTAGATCCTCGTGTGAAAGCCCTACAAATTGTCCACTACTGATAAGAAGCTGCACCATATTGTGCTTTAACTTGAAATTTCCCCAGTAATCGATCTTTGAATTAGGGAAGTCAAGTTCATCGAAAGTGGGACTGCCACTTCTCTTATGGTCCTGCGGGATGCTTGTTCTTCAGCCATTGGGGTAGGAACTACTTGGTCTTCTTCTATTTGTGAAAATTGGGGGAGTTGGATTGCATCTCTTCTTCAATAATTAAAGTATTGTTTAGGTTTAGGGCTTGGTTCAACCAAATCCCTATCCTTTGCTAGCTTCCTACACTTAAAACTTATTTTCTACAATAACAAAACCAAGACCAAGCATAAAAACATAAAAGAAATATAAATATCAAAATTAAAATAAAACTGCTTCCTATTGCAAGTCCCCAGCAATGACCACAAAAACTTGACAGAGCCCAAGCGCACATGCAAGTGTACGTGGTCTTATCAAGTAGTAAAGTGACCTCGAAGAAGCCAAGTAATGATCCCATAGGGACTTGGTGAACAACGATTCTATTTTCGTTCACAGTTTAGATTTAACTGGTGCAAAAGTAACCAAAAGAGAGATTTGAGTTTTTAAATTGCAAATAAAGTAAATAGTGCGTAAAGTAAAGATCTTGGACAATCAATAGGATTCAAACCTAGGGTTGAAGAACTTTGAGTAATTTTACTCTATTATTGGATTTTATTCATCAATTCACTTATCTTGGTTGTCGATTCGTAGGGTTAATCGCATGATCATGGTCTCCCGACCTCTAACCAATTACTTAATGTGGAAATTACAACTACATTGTTGAGCGGAGATGTAATAATCCAATTAAGTTCCTTAAGCTATCATCCTATATTTGAATCAAGTAAGGCATCTAAGTACATCCCTATCCTAGACACTAATCTGTATTCCTTATTTCATATAAGACTATGAACCATACTTTGTTCAATTCCACATTCTATCTCCCCATTCCCCCTCCCGAGTTCACAAGGTTGACAATGGGTGTATTCTAAGGATGATCAAGCCTCAAAATAGTTAAAATAAGATTGAACACACAACTAATAATGATAATCAAATCGATAAACTAAAATTAAAATAATAGTACTCATGTATTCGACTTCAACCCCAAAAAGGGAGTTCTTAGCCACTCATAGTCATAATCATGATCCAATAGGTTGAAATCATGTTATGATCTAATGGAATGCTAAGAAAATAAAGTAAAACACTATGTTATAAAGTTTTAAAAGACTCCTTGATGTTCCAAGATGCCCAAAGTTAAATAATAATGTTTAAAAAAATATATTTATAGTAGACAACAAAGCCCAAACTGTATAGGATTGAAAGTGCATTCTTTGGCCATGTTTGAAGTGAGGTTGTGACATGATGATTGCATGACTTGATTGGGGGTCACAACACACTAGATGTTTGGGTCAATTAGGGGTTACGATGCAGGGATGTCTTGAGTCAAATGGGGGTCTCAACGCACCCCTATAGCGATACCTCTATGGAATTTGATTCTCAAAAATTGGTTAAGGGTTGGGCATTCCTTCATTCATCCTTGACTTTGTGGTTCTTTCCCACGGTTTTCAGCCTCCAATTCATCTATATATCATCATATAGAGATCAAAAAAGATCCTAGAATAACATACCACACGAATTAGTGGTTCAAACAGCACAACATCCATCACAACGAATAAAAAACAAGAGCTTAGACTAGGTTGATCTCCATGATCTTCCACTTCATGTTTCGACTCTTTACTTGACTCGCTTGAACTTTGTACACTAAAAAAAAGTTGTTACACATATAATAGAATTATTAAAACTATTTAGAACACATTGAACACAATAGAATCCATCAAAAGAGACTAGACAACCACCTAACTCAAGCTAGTAACACTAGTTTCATCGATTGAACTCTAGGTGATCCTATTAAACCCAAACTTGTTTGAAATACACTTTACACAGTATAATCACACACTTTCACTTAGATTATTATTTATATCAATATTTACACCATAAGCACTCAAGTTATCATCAAAACAACATAAAATAAGCAAGAATAGTAGCACTAGAGTGCATAAATACACCCAACATCAGGGAGTATTAGTAGAGGGTTTATACTTTCAAGTGTAGTATTTTAGGTTGAGTATTGTAGTTTAGTTTATAGTTTATTAAAGGGGTCCACAGACTTATAATGATGACTTAAAGCTAACGGGGAGATGATAGAATGAGTAACCAAGTTAGGCTCTCAGATTCTAGTAGTGATGCTAGTGTGTTGTGGAATAGCAGTAAGGGAGGATGTTTCCTAAAC
>JAPEIP010000010.1:185106069-185129517 GCA_026120095.1 Capsicum chinense
TCAATAATTAAAGTATTGTTTAGGTTTAGGGCTTGGTTCAACCAAATCCCTATCCTTTGCTAGCTTCCTACACTTAAAACTTATTTTCTACAATAACAAAACCAAGACCAAGCATAAAAACATAAAAGAAATATAAATATCAAAATTAAAATAAAACTGCTTCCTATTGCAAGTCCCCAGCAATGACCACAAAAACTTGACAGAGCCCAAGCGCACATGCAAGTGTACGTGGTCTTATCAAGTAGTAAAGTGACCTCGAAGAAGCCAAG
Source organism: Capsicum chinense (assembly GCA_026120095.1). Lineage (NCBI taxonomy): Eukaryota > Viridiplantae > Streptophyta > Magnoliopsida > Solanales > Solanaceae > Capsicum > Capsicum chinense. The sequence goes on from JAPEIP010000010.1 coordinate 185,106,339, forward strand.
TAATGATCCCATAGGGACTTGGTGAACAACGATTCTATTTTCGTTCACAGTTTAGATTTAACTGGTGCAAAAGTAACCAAAAGAGAGATTTGAGTTTTTAAATTGCAAATAAAGTAAATAGTGCGTAAAGTAAAGATCTTGGACAATCAATAGGATTCAAACCTAGGGTTGAAGAACTTTGAGTAATTTTACTCTATTATTGGATTTTATTCATCAATTCACTTATCTTGGTTGTCGATTCGTAGGGTTAATCGCATGATCATGGTCTCCCGACCTCTAACCAATTACTTAATGTGGAAATTACAACTACATTGTTGAGCGGAGATGTAATAATCCAATTAAGTTCCTTAAGCTATCATCCTATATTTGAATCAAGTAAGGCATCTAAGTACATCCCTATCCTAGACACTAATCTGTATTCCTTATTTCATATAAGACTATGAACCATACTTTGTTCAATTCCACATTCTATCTCCCCATTCCCCCTCCCGAGTTCACAAGGTTGACAATGGGTGTATTCTAAGGATGATCAAGCCTCAAAATAGTTAAAATAAGATTGAACACACAACTAATAATGATAATCAAATCGATAAACTAAAATTAAAATAATAGTACTCATGTATTCGACTTCAACCCCAAAAAGGGAGTTCTTAGCCACTCATAGTCATAATCATGATCCAATAGGTTGAAATCATGTTATGATCTAATGGAATGCTAAGAAAATAAAGTAAAACACTATGTTATAAAGTTTTAAAAGACTCCTTGATGTTCCAAGATGCCCAAAGTTAAATAATAATGTTTAAAAAAATATATTTATAGTAGACAACAAAGCCCAAACTGTATAGGATTGAAAGTGCATTCTTTGGCCATGTTTGAAGTGAGGTTGTGACATGATGATTGCATGACTTGATTGGGGGTCACAACACACTAGATGTTTGGGTCAATTAGGGGTTACGATGCAGGGATGTCTTGAGTCAAATGGGGGTCTCAACGCACCCCTATAGCGATACCTCTATGGAATTTGATTCTCAAAAATTGGTTAAGGGTTGGGCATTCCTTCATTCATCCTTGACTTTGTGGTTCTTTCCCACGGTTTTCAGCCTCCAATTCATCTATATATCATCATATAGAGATCAAAAAAGATCCTAGAATAACATACCACACGAATTAGTGGTTCAAACAGCACAACATCCATCACAACGAATAAAAAACAAGAGCTTAGACTAGGTTGATCTCCATGATCTTCCACTTCATGTTTCGACTCTTTACTTGACTCGCTTGAACTTTGTACACTAAAAAAAAGTTGTTACACATATAATAGAATTATTAAAACTATTTAGAACACATTGAACACAATAGAATCCATCAAAAGAGACTAGACAACCACCTAACTCAAGCTAGTAACACTAGTTTCATCGATTGAACTCTAGGTGATCCTATTAAACCCAAACTTGTTTGAAATACACTTTACACAGTATAATCACACACTTTCACTTAGATTATTATTTATATCAATATTTACACCATAAGCACTCAAGTTATCATCAAAACAACATAAAATAAGCAAGAATAGTAGCACTAGAGTGCATAAATACACCCAACATCAGGGAGTATTAGTAGAGGGTTTATACTTTCAAGTGTAGTATTTTAGGTTGAGTATTGTAGTTTAGTTTATAGTTTATTAAAGGGGTCCACAGACTTATAATGATGACTTAAAGCTAACGGGGAGATGATAGAATGAGTAACCAAGTTAGGCTCTCAGATTCTAGTAGTGATGCTAGTGTGTTGTGGAATAGCAGTAAGGGAGGATGTTTCCTAAACCATCCTTATCTCATTGCAAAGTTTTGTTTTTTAGTCATCACGATATCTACTCATGCCTTACATGTCTGCTCCATTATGATAACTCATATTCACTCACTTTCCATAGAATTATATACACTTCCAGTTCCTAGTATAAGGAGTTCCAGTTTACTTAGTAGTATGAATCATGTTCCATTAATTTGTGAACTCTAAACTCAGGTCGTGCAACTTATAACTCAGGTACCCATGCTTTATAGTATTCTCAGTTCCCAGAACTCATGGTATGTTATAATAATAAGTGAAATTTAGATTATTTCATGTATGTCCTTAATTTAGATCTTTTTTGAATTCATGCTTTTGATACTCTATTCCTCAGGCCTCAGTTAAGTGTCAAAGTTATGCATAGTATTCTTTCATGTTGTAGGTCCTCATGCTCTAACCTTTTGGTGACCTCTCTATAATATTAAAATAGTGACGATGAAAAATTGTTTAGATGGGAGAGAGTAAACATTTATTGTTAATGAAAGATTTTTGTATGCTTGTTTTAGCTAAGGCTATAAGTGTGAAGTAAGATGAGGTGATGTTTTTGATATATGTCATGGTTGGTTGAAATTTTATGTGTGTTTTCTTGGGGTAGTACATGGAAGTTATTGATGATAGAGGTTTGAAGGATATAAGAGAGAAGCTTTTATGGGTGTTTATTTAGAAGTACATATGTGGTTATGATAATAGGCTTGAATTTCATGTTTTTATATATATATATGTAAATGAATGCATTACGTGTTAATAAATGTCTAGTAAGGTTTGAATATAGTTTTTGAAGTGAAAATAAAAATTATTCATGATAAGAGGAGTTGTGAAAGCACAGGGTGTATTGAATTCATGGTTCAGGATAGCATTATGGTGTTATATGCAGTACCTTATAATTATGAATTAGGCTTGAACATGGTGAGAGAAGGTAGTTCAACTCAGACTTTGGTAGGAGTAGTTATATGTACCTATATGAGTATTTAAGGAGCTAGGCTAAGCTTGAATTAGGCAGTTGCATTGTCTAAGGCCTAGTAATTCTATCCTAGTTTATGTTTCATAGGCCTATGTTCTATGTTATAGAGTTATAGCCATATTAAGAGTCCTTACTCATAAATATTATTTAGATCAAGCCCTACTATTGAAGAAGTACTTCAGTTGAGTATAAGCTTTAAGTATAATTCAGTCCGTACAACCAACAATTTAGTTTAGCAGTCAGACAGACAAGTTCCTATGTTTTTCCATCCTTCTATCTAGTCTTACTATCTTAAGTTTCATGAGTATAGCCATTCCAAGAGGTAATTGTTTGCATCCATATAAATTGTGAATTCAGTTTAGTTCATGCATCATGTTTTAGATTCAGATATTCAGTCATGATTTAGTTCGAAAGTGTCTTGTGCATCATCTCAGTCTTTCCTCAATATTTCAGTCAAGTTAGTATCATTTAAGGAATGAATAATCCTAAGGGGGGAGATATTTTAACACCTCTAGGTTTCATGTCTTAAACCTCTCAACTTTTCTTCAAGAAACTAAATTCAGCCTAGGGTAATGGCTACTCATAAGTTGGCTCTCTTATTTTTGTCTCAGCCTTATAACCATTCTCATGTCATTGCATGCATTCACGAAATCAGTTCAGTCATGTGTCATGTTTAAGACTCAGTTATGTCATACTGTTTAGAGTCATGCATGTTCAGTATGTGATCTCAGTTGCTTTAGTTCTTAACTCTTATCCTAATCAGTATAATTCGAGGATGAATGTTCCCAAGGGGGAGATATTGTAATATCCTATATTATTCTTAGCTCAATTTTACTTTTAGTTGCATGCATAAGAGGCTTAAAACCTAAAAATTTCACTAAGTGTTGGGGACTTAGTCATTTTTAAGGACTCTTAACTTTGAGGATTTTTAAAATGGTCTTCCTGAACTTGAGACATTGGTTTTTGAGTTAATTCATGTTCAGAGGTGTAAGGTGCATGTCTCAGAGAAGTTTTAGATTTTTTAGATGAGGATTAGGTCTTGTTTAGATCATGATTCCAGCAGCTTATCATGATACGGCTGCATCGCGGTACTTATAGTGATGGCAGGTACACCGCGTCTCCATGAGCATGTAAAACACACTCCAGTTAAAATTTAATTGCCCGAGTGGCAATTATGTTTTTTCCCCTCAACCCAGTTCATCAAATCACGAATTATAACACTAGTTAGGGCATTATTTTTCCATTTTCTCTAATTTTCTCTCAAAAACAGACCCTCTCCTCCCCCAAGATCATCAAAATTCCATTACTTTCTCTCTAAGCAAACCAAAATTCAAGTTCTCCAATCCAATAACCTTCAAGAAAGCATCAAGATTGGTGTTTCTCTTTTAAGCTTAAGAGTTTAAGGTACGTGTGATGTTCATCTGTGGGCCCTTTTCACCCATGGATTCCAAGAATATATTTTTATATTTTAAATTATGAATTTTACATGATTAAGTTGAATTATGCCCATGAACATCTTGATAATTTGATTTCAAGTTATGACTACACATATTTTCTATGGAATAAGCCATTGCATGTTTTGAATATTGAACTCTTGTCATTTAAAAACTTAATTCATGGTTGTAGTATTGTAACTATGTTATTATCATGTAATTTACCCATTCTGATGCTTAAGTTCATGACTCTTATATGTTTGATGAAATGCTTAAGTGTTGGATTTTGAACAATGATTCCCTACTATGATTCAAAGATTTTATATGTCCGTATTATTATTTCTATTCAGTGCTGGAGGGTTATGAATACCCGATACTTAGATGTTTACATAATTTCAGTAGCTTTAGAATGATTTCAGATATACCCTGAGCATTATCATTCTGTCAGTTATTATGATAAGTTGTTTGTTTTGTTAAGCTAGTTCAGTTTATTACACAGTGTCATTAATCTAGGAGTAGGATTTAACACCTAGCAAACCTAGGAATGGGGGCTCACTCATTAGTCAGGACTGGGTCCTTAGTAATAGTTCCTAAGTTCCATAACTACATAGCCAGCATTGGATTATGAGATGTCACCTGCTAGTTTAGGATAGACATTCTTTGAAATATCATCCTCCAGTTTAAGACTGGCATTCTCTTAGGGGTCACCCACTAGTTTAGGACTGACTCCCTAGTCCTTTGGGTACCAATTGAATGGATCCACACAACCAAGTGTTAGTACCTGTGGCACGGTCTGACATCCTTTAACTGGGGTTACAGGTTAAACCTGAATTAGCTCAGATTGGGGCATGTCGGTTAGATGATACCTCCCAAAGTCTCAGTTCAATGTTCAGTATAGAATTTTATTTAGGTTTACTTAACCATAGCATACAGTCTTCTAGTTATTCAGCTATAAGATTTCAGTAATTCAATTTATAGATTATTTCAGAAACATTGTATGTTTGGTCTTGTATTCTCAGTATTTCAGTTTTTCATGCATGCATACTCAATTATCTGATACTATTCAGTCAGTCATTATATTCATGCATAGTTAACCCATATATTTTAGCCTAACCTTATCTCATATACTAGTACATTCAAAGTATTAATTGCATACTTTTCTTTGTGCTATGATGTCTTATATCTTAGGTTCGGACACATAGTTTCCTAACCGCGCTTAGATAGTTCAGTATTACAGTAGCTGCAGTAGTGGTGAGTCCTCATCCTTCGAGGACAAGTTTATCTTTCATTTGGTTATTTAAATATTCCTTTATTATAGTTAGTTGGAGTTAGTTGGGGGTTTGTCCCATGAACTCCACATTCAGTCAGTTAGAGGCTTTTCATATATACAGACAGTCAGTTAGTTTTATCAGCTTTATCAGTCTTGATAGATATTTTCAGACTTGTGAATTCAATCGTATTTTCAGTATCTAAACTTATGGCCTTATCAGTTATTTTCCATGCATGTTTATTGTCATTATACTATTTAGTGCTTATAGAAGGTACTAGCTCATGGGTTATCTTGTGGTCACTTAGGACCGTAAGTACTGTTGTTATGACTAGTGGGTAGCCTCGGGTCATGAAACCCACTGAGGTTGTCGACGAGGTTAGGAATAAATATGGGTAGGGTTGAGGGAAATATTGGTCTAGTAGTTCATCATACCTCTCAGATATTTTGGCATTTGGCAGAATAATTTGCACCTCTTAGGAAGTATAATTGTTTGTTTTTAGCAACTATAGGTGTATTTGATGCTCGTTTTACTTATTTTCAGGGAAAAAAACTCAGAAGCAAGAATCATTTAGAAAAGTGGATTTTGGAAGGTTGGAATGGCCCAACTGATGGGCTGTTTGGATCTAGACAAATCATTATGCTGGCTGACATCTCTTAGGTAAAATACCGGCTCAACAGATGATGGGCAAAAACCCAAGCTACTGACTGTCAAGCTAGCAACGGGTCATCACTATAGCCATCATAAGTTAAGCAGATTCAATGAGATTTCATTCTCTAGGTATGGATAATGCGATGGATAGTTTGGTCCCTAATAGGCTTTCGCTCATCTCGTCAGGCACAATAACATATTAGCACTAAATTGGATGCTGTCCCTCAGCTTTGCTGATGGACCGTCATAGACCCAGCGCCTTGTCAGGAAAAACGTAGGTGAAGGTGCGGCTACATGAGTTTAAATTTTAAATCCCAACTTTTTGGGAGCCTATAAATAACCAGTGTAGGGTTAGATTAGGCATCTTTTGACTATTTTCTAAAACTGTAATGAACAATTGTCGGAGAATCAAGTTGAGAGCATAGAGATTTCAATATTATTTCCTTGTAATTTGGGATTGGAGAAACATCTTTCAATTTGTAAGTTGATTTTGAATTGTTTATGACATATAGTTTGTTCATCTTCACCTTAATTATTTATGGCTAAAGCTCCAATAACTAGGTTTATGGGAGCCTTGGTGTAATTCATTGTTAGGGTTGTGGGATTGATGAAATCTTAAAATTAATTTCAATTACATAACCTTCTCTTCAATTTAATGATTATTCTTGTTTTCAAACTTGAGGAATGTACCCATAAACATAACTTGCTTGAACAAAGAAATTAATGTTAGGAGAAGAGAAAGGTTACAAGATTATTGGAGTATTTACCCTCTAATTTATGATGTGTCTTAATCGGATTAATCTTTTGATAAATTAATTGTTGGACTAATCTACCACTTTAAGTCTGAAAGAATTGATATGAATCCATCTTGAAGGTTGAATAATGGTTCGATGGAAATAATTATGCAATTGTCCTTGTAATTGGAATTATTGATGTAAGGATTCGTAAAAACCACAACCCTTAGCATTGAAACACTTTAGTAATAATAACCCTAGTTTATTAATTCTCATTTGTTATATATTACAAAGGAAGCATTAGTAAATTCTCTTAGGTCAGCTTGTACTATGCATATCTAGAGAGCATGGAAGTCGTGTTTGCAATGTCTGTCATAGGAGGTATAGGTACAGACTAGAACCTACAGAAATGCTCTATGGAACAAAAGTGGCTAAAGGCAGTGGCACACCCGAAGGCACATCTAATCCCTCTGGTGCAGGGTTAGTCCGTGTCCTAAATGCTAGAGGATTATGGACTCATATTTTAAATTTTGTATCATCATTTGTCCTCTCAATAACTTGGCTTCTGGTAGCCAGATCTCATTTTCCACTCCACGAATGATCGCCATATTTGCTTGCTTGCACATCTTTGTGATTAAGAATAGGAATGGTAATGCATTAGCCATCTTATGAGATCGTACAAACATCTCCTCACCAATTATCTGCCCGAAGGTAATTTTCAATCCCTCAATCAAACTTGTTACTAGTACTTCCCTCTGAGGATCCAGATTAGCATTTTCTCATGTCGGCATCAGTCTTAGTCTTATAATGGCCCACCAAAATTTTGCCCTAAAATTTAGAGACGACTTAAAAAATTTGGTCTTTATTCTGGAGCAATGATGGGCTCCAATCATCACTCAAAATTTGATCCAACCATGGTCGTTGATTATGAGTAGTAGTCATTCAATGCTCCAACTCTAGTGTGATGGTGGGAGAGGTGTAGTGTGGACCAAATAAAAATTTGTTGATGGTATAATCAGAGAGGTCAATTATCATGCCTCTCATCGAAACCTGTGTTCCGTTCCTTTTGTCTGCAACTTTAGATCCTTTGGGGCAATCTTTCTCCAATATATATAAGTAATTAGCAAAGAATTCATGCACCAAGTTTGGGTAGTATGACCCAGGAGGTTACTCAGACGTGCTAGCTCATATTTGTTGAACCTCCCCTCTAGGTTCGAGTACTCATGAAGGCCTGTTGTGACGATCTGATATTCTTCTACAATGGGCCTCTTCATCGGTCTATTTTATGTTGGATGGATCCCATCTAAGAAGTGTTTCTTTGCTCCCTCAACCTTCCAACTGATTGATTCATGGACCTCCAGATCCTTAGTCCGGATCACATCCCCATTTTCCAGTTCTAGTTCTATTTTAGGATCAGTGGTGACCTCTTTTCTCTTCCAACTTCAAGGATACAAATTTTGCTACTATTATTACTGCTCTCACTACTGGCCTTTGCACTTGATGATTCACTGTCCTTATTAGACTGGAAGAGTGGCTGGTTTTTCTTTTCACTTTGATGGGTGCAGTATGCTAGAGTCTCATAATTTTTTTATTGTTCATTTTTGTCCCTCAAAGTGGTGGTTCCTCGAGTTAGTTAAGATCGGCCCCAACCTCATATTGAAGGAATCTTCTGATTCATAGTACTTTTTTTAGGAGAAAACAACACACAAAGCTATTAGTGACAGAAGAAAAGTGAATAACCTTGATTTTACTTAATGATGACGGAAAGGCTAATGGTCTATTGCACAAGCAACGACCCATTGCCTTGACCATCGCACTTGAACAAAATGTCACTGACCAAGCCACGATGAAGCTAATGGTCCCTTGCTTTGATCATTGCTGGTTTCCAGTAATCATTAGATGAAAATGCTCTATTAATGGTTAATGCGATGGCCCATCGCACATGTGACGGCTGGTCAATCTGTCCGTCGGCGCTCCCAGTTTACTTTGAATTTATTTGGGGTATTTCATCAAACACTTGTTGAGCCAATACTCTTAACTCAATAGAAATCTCAATTTTACTCAAAATTCTTTCAATATATATTTTAATAAGGTTACTTAGACTTCACTCCATATAGGCTTTACCACTAAAAATCAAACATTCACTTTTCTTTGTTAATGAAAACAACATTGCATACAATATCCTTTGCGCAACTTATTTCAACCATTACAACATATCCCTTATGAAGAATTTAAAATTAAGACACATAACTAAGATCGCAATGCACTTCACAATCACTTGAATTTTTAAAAACTCAACGAAAGCACAGAAGTTTATTTTGAACTTGGAAAAAGTAAATGGTAAAGGAATGGGTTGATTTACAGACTTAAATAGAGAAGAGAAGAAACTAAAAAGTGTGTGAGGGGATGAATATGATTTAAGACTAATAAATTTTAGGGAGTTTCGACCGTTTAGAGAGTTGAAGAGAGAAAGACCTAGTATTTAGGCTTAGGCCAACCCAAATCGCATTTAAATAATGATGCATAATGACGGTTCATCACACATGTGATGACCCATCGGCTTAACCATTGGGTCTTACCAGAATGGCTATAATATCACTGTAGACTACCAGTCCTAGTGACGGTCTATCACATTGGTGATGGTCTGTCAGTTTGACCATCAGGCCTTATAAAAAATGTAAATTATTTGAGCCATGTGTGACCATCAGACCATCCATCCCCTCTTATCCAGAATACTTCAACTTCTAGTTTCCTGCAATTATAACTCCTGCACACTACATACACCAATTATCACTGCAAATAAGTCAAAAACAACTACCTACATGATGTTACAACACATTGTGGGTTTCTTCCCACTAGCGCCTGATTTAACACTGTGGAATGACTCGATTATCTTGAATACACAAAATTTATCAAAATAGACCATATACAACACTTTTACCTCATCCATCGAACTAATGTATTACTTGACCCTTTGTTCCTTTACCTTGATACACTTCTGTCTTTGTTCTCTAGCTCAACTACCTCTAATAGAAAAACTTGGGTTATTTGAAGGATCTTCGACCATTTTGACTTCAACTTACCAGGAAAAAGCTTGAATTGTGAGTTAAAGAGAAGCATCCAATCGCCCACTTGAAAGTCTCTATTTTGAATTATTTGATTGTGCTATCGCTTCATCCTTTTCTTATAAAGATCAGACCTTTCATAGGATCATAGGCAAAACTCATTCATTTCATTATATTGATATAGCCTCAAATCAGTTGTTTTTTCCAACTCAGGTTTAACCTCTTGAGTGCCCACAATGCCCTGTGTTCAAGTTCCACTGGTAGATGTCAAGCTTTACCAAAACCAAGTTGGTAAAGGGACATTCAAATGGGTTTCTTGAAAGCTATTCGATATTCCCTTAGGGCATCATCAAGTTTTCTCGACCAATCACTTCTGTTTCCATTAACAGTCTTGGCCAAGATAGACTTGATTTCCCTGTTTGATACTTCCACTTGCCTGCTAATTTATGGGTGATAAGGTGTAGCTACCTTATGTTGTTTTACCCCATATTTAGTCAATGCATCTCTAAAAATCTTGTTGCAAAAGTGTGACCCTCCATCACTTATAGTAGTTCTTAGAATACCAAAATGTGAGAAAATGTTCTTTCTCAAGAATGCAACCACTCTCTTGACTTCATTACCGACTAAAGCCACAACTTCCACCCACTTGGACATACAGTACATATCAACTAAGATATATTTGTGACTATGAGAACTCATAAAGGATCCCATAAAATCTATGCCTCATACATCAGACAACTCCACCTCTAGCATTTTAATCATTAGTTTCTCATGATGTCTAGAGATGGACCCCTGTTATTGACATTGATCACAATCCCTCACAAATTCATAAGAATATTTATGAATTGAGGGCTAATAATAACCACTATGTAAGATCTTCCTTACAGTATGATCATCTGTATGATGTCTCCCAACTGGGGATGAATGACATGCCTCCCAAATGCTCAACATTTCTATCTCTTGTATACATCTTCTGATGATGTTATCAGCACCGCATCTAAAAAATATGGATTATCCTAAAAATACCTAGTCACATCATGTAGAAACTTGTTCTTTTAATGAAAACTAAGGTTATTTGGGATGATGTCACTGATAACAAAGTTTGCAAAATCTGCATACCAAGGCACCAAATCAAGAGTAGCAGTAAAAACCTACTCATCTGAGAAAGAATCATTAATTTCCAGCTCCTCCGTGCTCTTCTTATCATTTTCCAAATATGACAAATGGCCCGCTACGTGTCTTTTATATCTTTTCCTATCTTTTACTTTAAAGTCAAATTCTTAAAGTAACAACACCCATCTTATTAGCCTTGGTTTGATATCTTTCTTTGCCATTAGATATCTCAGTTCCATATGATCGGTGTGTACTACCACCTTGGTTTCCAATAAGTACACCCTAAATCTTTTGAATGCGTAAACCACAAAAAAGAGAACTTTCTCTGTAACTGTGTAGTTCTTCTATTCTCCATTCAAGGCCTTACTATCATAATAAATAGGATGAAACATATTTTCTTTCTTTTTCCCAATAACAGTTCTGAATGCAACCCTACTTGCATCACATATCACTTCAAATGGTTTGGAACAATCTGGAACAATAATGATACGAGCATCCACTAGTTTTTCTTTAAGGAATTGGATATCCTTCAAACAGTCATCATCAAACACAAACTTAGTCTCCTTCTCCAATAACTTTTAAAGTGGATTTGCAATTTTGAGAAATCCCTTATAAAACCCTGGTAGAAACCTGCATGGCTAAGGAAACTACACAAATCCTTCACCAAAATAGGAGGGGGTGGCTTTCAATGACTTTAATTTTTGCTCTATCAACTTCAATTCCTTTTGCAAAATATTTGTGTCCTAATACTATGCCCACCTTCACCATGAAATGGCATTTTCCCCAATAAAGGATGAGATTTAATTCTCACAATGCTGTCATGCCTTACCCAGATTCACCAAGCAGCTATCAAATGAATCACCAACTACCAAAAACTCATCCATAAATACTTCCAAAATGTCTTCTACCATATTTAAAAAGATGGACATTTTACACCTATGGACATTAGCAGGTGCATTTACAACTCGAACGACATTATCTTAAAAGAAAATGTCCTATATGAATAAGTGAATGCCATTTTCTCTTGACCCTCAGGTGCAATCGATATTTGATTGTAACCTGAGTATCCATCTAGGAAGTAATACTAACCCATTCCTACCATCCAATCTAGAATTTGTTCTATGAAGGGCATTGGAAAATTATCCTTTAAAGTCCAAGACTTTTAACTATCTATAGTCCATACAAACCCTTCAATCATCCACAAGCCTGATTGGAAATTGGCTACCATCGTCATACTTCCTTTCTTGGACACACACTGAACTAGGCTTACCAACTTACTGTAAGAAATTGGGAAAACCACTGTAGAATCTAGCCACTTAATTATCTCCTTTTTAACCGACGCTGATGCTCAATAGTAGGTGTGTAGTCTTCTTCATGATGGATCTTTTGAGTACATATCCCCGATGAAATACCTATAATATTGGAAATTGTCCATCCGGTGGAACTATTAAATGCCTCAATACTGAAATAAGAGCCTCAACCTAATGCTCCACCAAGTTATCTGCAATAATTATCGATAAAGTGTTTTCATCACCTAGAAATACATATCGAAGATGGCCCAATAACTTCTTTAGTTCCAATATAGGTGGTTCTTTAATGGAAGGCTTTGGGGTTGGTGTTGGATGATCTTTCAAGTCCAAATCCAACTTCTTGGGAGCATATGAATATGACTCAATCCTCGTCAATTCACACATAATCTTATCATATTATTCAACACCTTCACTATCAAAGTTCATCAAGACTACAACTAAGGTTTCCACAGTAAATCTTTCCTCTATTGGTACACTTCAATAAACTTCATCAATTATATCAAAAATCAAGACTACACTCATCTCCCTTAATTTATTCATCAATTATTAGACATCAAAACTAAATTCTTAATTGTTGAGCCTAAATTTAAGCTCATTTTTCTCCATGTCAACTAACACTCTTTGGGTTGATAAGAAAGTACTATACAAGATTATGGGTACTTTAAAATCCACTTCAAAATCAAGGATTACGAAGTCCATAGGGAAATACAAAATTGGCCACCTTCACAAGCATATTATACAAAATACCCACCAGTCTTTTCACCAATCGACCTATCATCAATAATCACTTAGTCATCAGCTTAGGAATCCCTAAACCCAATTTCTTGAATATCTCTAATGGTAGAAGGTTTATGCTTTCCCCAATATCACAAAGAACTTTATTAATACTAAATACTTCAATTGTACACAAGATTGTGAATGCTCATGAATTAGCTTTCTTTTACACTAGTGATCTAGTCGCAATGTCACTACAATGATGAAGGTTATCCATGGGATCATAGATGACTATTCTTGTGTTTGTCATAAGGTCCTTCATGAATTTGGCATATGCCGACATCTTCTCTAATACCTCAACTAAAGGTACATTTACTGACAGTTTTTTTAGTATAGCAATGAATTTGCTAAACTTCTGTTCATTTGCTTTTTTCTTCAATCAATATTGAAAGAGTGGTAGTGGATTTGGAATTTTTATTGGGGCAACCTCTACCTTCTTTTCTTTGCTCTGATCTACATCACTAACCTATTCTAAGTTGGATAATTATTCTACTTTTGCACTGTTCTTCTCTATATCTCTCAGCTTCACAGACTTTGCTGGTGATTCATCACTTATCAGATCTTCCAACTCTACATTATCCGTATGAGAAAGTCCCCGACCTGGGCCCAATAATATCTTAGCACTCTTGATGATAATATCCATACACGACCTATCTTTCCTTGGGTTCTAAACTATCTCACTCAGTAATGTCCCACTTTTTCTTTGATTAAACACTACTGTTAATTAGATCGTTTGCTACTTTAGGTTCTTAGTAAATATGGAATGGGAGTCAACTAACTGACTCATGGTCAATAAGTTGCTCTTTATCTCTCTAACTCTAGAATCAGTTCACTCCATCCCTTTTAACAACTTGGCCATTATGGCCTCCATAAACACCTTTCCAAAATTATTTTCTATATTATCACAACTTTCTGGTGGTATATATAATCCAGTTCTATCATTCTTGTTCTTTTAGCTTCCTTATTCATGATCTCTATAACCAGCCTTATCAAAATATTTTCGACCTTAGTTTCCTTGGTCACTAGCCAAAAACCCCCTGGTTATTCAAATGGCTTGCCTCCTTCTTAGAATTAGATTTCTCTCTCCTACTATTCGATCCCAAGACTTTGACCTTCTCTACCTTTCTCGAGAGCAAATTCTTTGTGAGAAAATCCATCTTGTCCTCTTATGTGCCATATCTTGATCATGTTCCTCTTTTCTTTGGCATTTCTCTGCCGTTATCCCCCTCAAATAAGTATTGATTGGTACCTCAGAATCCTTGGTATGCCAAGCTCTATCTACCTTAGTCATTTTATCCAAAATCTTTGTAGCATAAGTAAAAGTGAGATCCATAAAGGCTCCTTTTACAGTATTGTCCATGGTTGGATTTGTATTTAAATTCAAAGCCTTATAGAATATCTCCATCAAATATTCATTAGTAAGCTTGTGGTTTGGACACTGCATCAGTTTCTTCTTGAATTTCATCAATGCTTTATGAAGGGCCTCATAGGTAGTTGCCTAAAGTTGCTAATTTCATCCCTCAACTATAACATCTTGAAAGGCAGAAAGAACCTTTTTAGGAAAGATTATTTTAGTTACCTCCAATTTGTTATAGAATCAGGTACCAACTAAATCAGCCATAGAGTTGCCTCCCCAAAAAGAGACAAAGGAAATAACCTCATAAGAATGGTATTTTGTCCCACTCCAAGATTATTAAATGACTTGTAAATATTAATTAAGTTCACCAAATGCATATTAGGGTTATCAATGTTATCCAGATCAAATTGCACCACAGACGTTTGGTGCACTCTACCTTTTATTTCCTAATTTTGATTTGCTGGTGCAATATTTTTAGAACATCGCCTGTTCATAGGATCACCCAATTGATCATCACCCAAGTCATCATCATTTGTATTATGCAGACGTCGGGTATGTCACCATTTTATTGGTTAACCTGTGCATTTGCCAAAGTAGCCAGTCTAGTAGCCTCTTGTTGGTTATCTATATTCATTCTCAGAGTTCTTTGAGGTTCTCTATTAAAATGTAATAATGGTTCACTTGACCTTGAAGTTCATGGAATGCATAATAAATTACCTATAAATATCAAAAACAACAAGTACAAGTAAAATTAGGAAACTTGACTAAGAGTCTATTAACACACACAAACTTAATTGACAACTATATTCCATGACAATGGTGCCAAAATTTGATACACCCAAATTACAACTCTTCTAAAAGTGTGTAAGTGATCGTTGTCAAATATATAACCCAACTAGGTTGGGGTCGAATACCACAAGGAATAAGGTGTTAACTAAGTCTTATGATTATTAATGAACTATTAGTCATAAGTTTTCAATAATAAAAAAAGGGTTCTTGTTGTTAAAAATATTACTTTGAATTTTTACAATATATTAAAGAAATTTGAGCGGCAAATAAATATTTGGGCTACGGATTTTAAAGTATTTATGGACAAAGTGGTAGCAGAAGCTTTGAAGTCGTGTAAGAATCTACGTGCATGAATGAATGATATGGAAGAATGTGTTAATTGGTGGCTAAGATAATTATCTATTCCATACTTATCCAGATTTACTATCGAGTTAAAGCAAGACCAGACAGATACTGCAGAGTTAAAAAGATAGCCTATCCTGAGCATGTTTAACCCAGCTTTTGTAGAGCTTGATGAAGAGAAAGACCTTGTGGATCTCATAGGCAGAACACTTAAGGGTAAAGAAAAGAGGTAGATAAAAGTGGTAAAAGAAAGTCGGCTAGAAATAAAAGACATCAAGATAAAACATCATAAGAGAGACAAATAAGAAAAGCAATGAAAATATAAAAGAAAGATGAAAAAAGAGAAGAAAATGAGCTGAAGATGGAGCAGTTTGTGTTTCAACCAGTTCGGTACAAGGAAGTGGGCATAGTCTAGCCTCACTACCTATTCCTACCCGTGTCACTAAGGAAGGGGCTGATTTAAGCACCCCCATCACTGCTGGGGTCACTACTACAGAAACAGAGGTCAAGAAGTCCTCTCATCACTTAATAGGTTCACAAGACTAATGGATTTTCAAGTATTCTACTCCCTTGTACTTTATTTATGATGCATTGAGGACAACACATTTATTTTTTGTAGGGGTAGGGTACTTGTGTGAAATCTATCACCACCTGGGGTTTTTGTTGCATATGTTCTTTTCCATAATATGCTATCTAAGAGAACCAACATGTTTAGAATTTTTCATTCATCGTGATTTTGTGATTATCAATATGTACTATTTCATTTTGGATTTTAATATGTATGGTTTTATTTCATTATGATGCACGGAGTATTGTCCTTGTATGTATATACCTTGTATGTTTAAGAAAAATGATTGCGTAAAAACCTTTTGAACTATGGAATGTTAAATTTTATAAAACAATGACCACCTTCAAAATCTTACAATATGCATATCTTGTGTTGTTTGATCATTGTGAATCAATGTTTGTCATTAAAATCTATGGTTTGAGCAAACTTGTTTATGTTAGCAAAAGTCTAAATGTCAGTAGCATAAGTATATTAGTTTACTGTGGCATGTGTGAGGTTTTGCTGCATTTTTTACTCTATTACAAAGCTATAACTTATGAGGTTCATTTTTGTAAGTTAATAGTTGATTAAATAGGATATGATCACAAGTTATTTTCAATAAAGTCCACTTAACCTTAAAATCCTAACCAGAAGTGTAGATGCGTAGTTTCTTTTGGGTCCCTTTTGAGCCTATAACCTTTTGTTCAACACCTATAACTCCCCCTTCTATATTTGTTAACAACCTATTTTTGCATTGGTCCCTCTTTGGACATTGTGCACATTGACTTAGGTAAAGTGCCTAAGTTGGGGCTAGCTTTTATAGAGAAATAATAATTAAAGGATAAATAGTTTATATTATTAGAGCCGATCTTATTTGGCCCTGGTCCTTTGGGATATTGTGTACCTCTGCTTATGACTTAAGCATAAGTTAAGGGTGTATATTGTAGATAGCTAAATTACAAGAGAAGAGTTGCTCAAGGTTGAAAAAATATTTATAAAAGGGGGTCCTTTGGGACAATAAAGATGCATGAATTAGAAAGTAAAGTTTTGAAGGTGAGGGAGTTTGAGAAAAATTGAGGTTTGAGAGTAGAAACGATGGAAAGAAGGGTGAAGTCACTATTCAAAACATTTATTACCTATACCTAAAACCTCATTACAAGCTATAGAAAGTACTGTACTGATCCTTGCTAATCAGCTATAGATGTTATAGGATGATAAGCGCAAGCTTATGGTTTTGTGTATACTTTGTTTGAAATTTATTGGGAAAGTGAGAGGTTTGATTATTGGTCTGTGTGTTAAGTATCCCACATCGGAAGAGGAAATGGTCCTTGGTCTTCTTATAAGGCTTAGGCAATCCTCCTTATCATGAGCTAGATTTTAGGGTGTGAGTTAGGCCTAAGACTAATTTTCACATGGTATCAAAGCCACCTCCCATTCCAAATATTTGTTCACTGATGGTGGGCCTCCCATATATATTGTCTATGCTCTAGTTAGCCTGTGCGTGTTTTCCACGCTACAGTTAGCATAGGCGTATGGGGGAGTGTTAAGTATCCCACATTGGAAGAGGAAAGGGTCCTTGGTCTCCTTATAAGGCTTGGGCAATCCTCCTCCTCATGAGCTAGCTTTTGAGGTATGAGTTAGGCCCAAGACCAATTTTCACACTGTGATAATAATTAAGTATGCATTGGACTTCTTTCAATGTGTGATCAAATGAACAGTACTTATGAAGATTGGTTTTTGGATTTTGGATTTTATGTCTAAAGTGTATACATGTCAGCTAGCTAGAGTGTAGTCCCAAGTAAGGATTCCTTTGTGTCAAGTGTACATGAGTAGTGTTTACATTAATTGGTTAATTGATGCTAGTTCTAATAGATGATACTCTATTATTTTTTTACAAATATACGTGGTGTGGTATTGAGTTGCTTCAGGACAAACAATTGTCTTAAGTTGAGGGTGTTGATATTACGATATTTGACAAAATAATTTTCACCTCGTACGAAGGATAACTATTTATTTTCTAGAAAATTTTGGTGTATTTGATGTTTGTTTAACTTGTTTTCAGGAAACAAACTCAAAAGCAAGAATAATTTGGAAAAGTATATTCTCAAAGGTTGTGATGGGCCAACTAAAGAGCCATCAGAGACCCGATGAACCATCGTGATGGGTGCATATCTTAGATAGAATACCAACTTACTGGTTGATAGGTGACGACCCAAGCGACTAACCATCAGGCCAATGATGGGTCATCTCTATGGCCATCACAGGTTAAGCAAATTCAATAAGATTTCAGTCTCCAAGGTCGGATAATGCTATGGACCATCAGGTCCCCATAAGGACATCGTTGCTCTATCCATCAGCTGTAGCGGCATATCAGTACTAAATTGGATGCCAATGATGGCCTTGCCGATAGACTATCACAGGCTCGACGGCCTATCGGGAAAACCATCAGTGATGACGTGGTAACATGAGTTTGAATTTTAAATCCCAAGTTATTGGGAGCCTATACGTACCCATCTTAGGGTTAGATTAGGCATCTTTTGAGTATTGGCTAAAATTGTAACATACAATTGTCTGAGCAACAAGTTGAGAGCATAGAGATTTCACTATTATTTTCTTTTAATTTGGGGTTGGAGATACATCTTTCAATTTGTAAGTTTATTTTGAATCATTTATGAAATATATTTTGTTTATCTTCTTCTTAATTATGTGTAGCTAAAGCTCTCATAACTAGGGTTATGGGAGCCTTGCTGTAATTCAATGTTAGGGTTGTGGAATTGATGAAATTTTGAAATTTATTTCAATTACATAACCTTCTCTTTAGTTTGATGATTCTTCTTGGTTGAAAACTTGAGAAATGTACCCATGAACATAACTTACTTGAACAAAAAAAGTTAATATTAGGGAAAGAGAAAGGTTACAAGATGATTGGATTATTTACCCTTTAATTTTATGATTGATTCCTTAATCAGATTAATTTTTTGAGGAATTAATTACAAAACTAAGCTATCACTTTAAGTTAGAAAGAATCGAAGAGAATCTATCTTGATGATTGAAAATAGTTAGATTGAAGTAATTAAGCATTTGTCCTCGTAATTGGAATTGTTGATGTAAGATTTTCTAAAACCACAACCCTTAGCATTGAGACACATTGGTAATCATAACACTAGTTTATCAATTCTCATTTGTTATACCTTACAACTGAAGCATTAGTCTTTAATACATTGCATTTATTCAAATCAATGTTTTTAAAAACAAACCCCCTTTTTATTATCGAAGACTTATGACTAATTGTCCATTAATAATCATAAGACTTAGTTAACACCTTACTCTTTGTGGGATTTGACCCCAACCTAATTGGGTTATATATTTGACAACGATCCCTTACACTCTTTTAGGAGAGTTATAATTTGGATGTATCACTCTTTCCTTCTTTGGTTTCCTGAGGTGGTGGCCTGGTTCTTTTGGGTCTCTTTATTCCATCACCAAGTACGTTGATTATGATAGCAACAGGGCCTGAGGATTATGTTGATATGACTCTTGAATGCACCATTATGAGTCCTGCTTTTGTACCCACCAGGGTATTTTTAAGGAAGCTTATTAGCTAAAGGCAATCTGATTGGTCCGAACTTGATTACCTTGAGCTAGGGGTATTTCGACCTCGATCCTAATGACAACTAATAACTACATAAATATAGAAACGCTCAGCTACAATCGATGGAGCCTATACTTCAATGCGATTTTTATTATTCTAGAGTAGGTCATGGATTTCTCTCATTCCTGACTCGTTCTGGTATTTGTAATTCATAATCTTTTTAACCCTTTTCTCGGTCTAGCTAAGAAAGAATTTGTGTAATGTTTTTATGTATGTCCTCGATGCCTTTTGTGTGTATATGTGTTTTCACTTTAAGCAATATGTTTATCAAAATTGTGTACGAAAGCATTTTACTATATTCCTTTTCTGATGAATAAACTCGCTCTTTTATGATCATTCTGTATGCAATGTTTAATTAGAGACCTTCCAGCGAGGTACTATCGTCTCAACTATATCTCATATCCCAATTCTAATAATTTAAAAGCCTTTTTGTGACCTTTGAAGTAGTCCCTAATATTTTTTTGTTTTGCGAAGATCTAAGGCATTGGCTTACTCTTAATGATCATGATTTTGAGGGGCTTCACCATCGAGATCAAGAGTCCCTAACACAGAGCCATTTTTCCATGAGTACGTGGTTGAGCTTACATGGGGTAGAATACTTGAGATTTGATTAATTCTTTTTATGACTCTAGTTGGCACTAATGTTACCCAAGTTACCTCCAAGAAATTTACAAGAATCTAAGCATGGGTGTTACAAGCACTTCAAGGTATATTCATAAAAATAGACATAATCACATCTTAAGACCATCCAAAGGGTTGCATGTTATGGTCATTGGATTAGAGATCGAAATAAGTCCAAAAAGGGGGGTGACATTGGAGAATGTAAATGTATATAGTAAAAGGCACTTTAGGATCACATAATTAGAAAGATCGGAACCAAGCAATTTAAAGACACTTTGCGAGAAATAACCAAGAAATATGTACCACATTAATGTAATTTGAGATTGATGGAGATCGCATCTCTCTATAGTACCCCAGGTTTTGGAAATTGAAATTTTTGAGTAAAATTGAACACTGCACAAGAAAAAACTCAAGTGATGATTCGTTATCACTCGTCATGAGTCGTTAGGTAAGACTCGTCATCTCACTAATAAATTTACCCAAGGTTACTATTTGGATCAAGACTAGACCTCATGAGTTGTTAGGTAAGGTCATGAGTGATGGTGAGGGACTCGTGACAAAAATAGTGATATCGCCTAGAGTTTCTTCTCAGGCCACGAGTTCAGCCAATGACTCGTGACTAGTCACCATGAGTTATTACCCGACCCGTAGTAACCGGAAGCAATTTTCCTTCATGTTTTCATTAAGGGTATTTTGGTCTTTTCGTTTCTTTTCACTTTACCCATGACCGTAAAACATCTAAGGGTCCCTTTTAACATCTATTATAAAATCATAAACATCATTCTCTCCTCTCAAATTTCCAAGCAAGAGAAGTTAGGTTTTTCAAGGGAATAATAATCCAAGTTCCAAACTCCAGATTTTTCTTCATATTTCATTGGTGTTCAGGAATGTCTCTCCCCCTAACTTGATTTTTATATAAAGTCATATGTTTAGTCATTTTTAATGTAAATTTAATCATGGGTTTGTATTTGGGTTAAGGATTTTGGATTGTTTACTATTGGAACTACTTTCCTATGTTTTGAATATGGTATTCATGCTTTAAATTATGGTTTTTGAATTGAATAGGTGCATAGTTATGGGAAATTGAAAAGGGAAACATGGGTTTCCCCAAATTATTGTATTTTGGTTTGATAATGGTGATATACTCAATCCACCTTCATAAAATTGGGTTTTAAATATAGAATTTGCATGATTTAACTCACTTTTGGAACTATTGCATTATATTAGTGAACTAATGAATTAAAATAGATTTGAAAGGACTTGGTGGCCATGGTTTAGTTTTAAAATAGAACTTGGGAGTCAATTGGTTTAACTAGATTGTAATGATATAATTGAACTTATCGTGGGTGACCTTAGAATGGATAGATCTACACAGTGTAGGTTTGTGGTTTTAAAATCTCATGTTCATAACCCTTGTACCCTATCTCGACATTATATATAATATATAAATGTGTGCATGTGATTTTGACTAACTTTAGACATGGCATTATTTTATCCTTTTTCCTGAGTTACATGCAAGTGCTTATCCCACTGGTCGTCCCTGGACACTACATCATTTCATGATATAGAGTACTAGGGTTCTTTACTTACTCATGTGCAGTCTTAGGTTAAGTGGATATCATTTGAGTTGTTGTGAAATGGTGACCCCTT
The DNA here is from genome assembly GCA_026120095.1 of Capsicum chinense. Classification (NCBI taxonomy): domain Eukaryota; kingdom Viridiplantae; phylum Streptophyta; class Magnoliopsida; order Solanales; family Solanaceae; genus Capsicum; species Capsicum chinense. The sequence goes on from JAPEIP010000010.1 coordinate 185,128,448, forward strand.
CTTCATCCAAAAAGATTTACCATTTCATTAGGTTTCTTCCAGAGTTTGGGAATTGTGAACTCTCTTTGACATAGTTGAAGGCATGCCCCAACCTAATTTGGTATTCTAGTTTAGAGGCCATTGTGGACAAAGTGTGGGTTGGTTATTCGTTCTGGATTCTTAGAACCTTCCTATTGGTTTATATATTATTTTTATTATATGGTTTTGCTTATTCTATCATTTTATTGTACTCATGTGGTAAGGATTGGGGGTGGTCTCCACCCCATGGTGGTTTGGGTTGTCAAGCCTTAGTTCGGGTTGTGACAATCTTGGTATAAAATCACGATTCAAGGTCTTTGGGTGTCCACAAAGTGTAGTACCCCAAAATATCATTTTGAGATGCCACACGGTGCCCAAGGATACACGTAGCCTCAAGCTAACCCTTTAAACCAAAACACTACCCTTGGGTTTCAACACAACAACATACACGCTATGCGAAGGATATATATATAAGTATATATCATATCACATCGCACATGGTACAAAATATTGTTAGACTGTACATATATGGAATGTCTATGCACAAACCAACCCAACAATACACTAGTCTGACATAGCCTCTAGACAGCAAAATCAATGAGCCATTGGTAAAAACCCCCAACTGACTCAACAGCCCAAAGGAATCACAAAACAACAGCACTAAAACTAGCAACTTGGTCCTCAAACCATGAGGACTCACCACTGAAGGAATGAAGATGCGGCACTCGGATATCACTGTCGCGGCTGCGGCTGAGTACCTGAACCTACATCATAGTAAGAATGTAGCCTATAGAGAAATATGTGGGTCAGCACAAGATACGTATTGAGTATGTGGGGGCACATGCAAAATATAAATAATATCATAAATTTCGTAAAAACGTACATACAGACCATAATGAAACACTTGGCTTGAGTGACATTGAATCATGCAACTCATAACATCTTAGATAGGAAATGTAGGAGAAAAACCTCATAAATTATTATAGATCATCATAGGCAACTTGACTTACCACATCAAAACTCGGAGTGACTCGGTATTTCAATAAACATGA
>JAPEIP010000010.1:185138884-185160760 GCA_026120095.1 Capsicum chinense
AATTAAATCATCATACTCTCATAATCAAATACTTTTTGGACATAATTCCATCTCAACATTATACACATATCGGATGACATAATCCCATAGCTCATGAAAAATAATATAAGATATAAAACCATATTTCCAATTCATGGTAAAACATGTAAAATCTCATGTCAATGTAATTCAACAAAAATACCAGGCATAAGATCGAAAGGATAATCTTGTTCAAAGCCCCACATACCTAAAAATAGAAGATGAATATGAACTTTCAACTTCAGAACTTTATTCAAGAAAATAAAGAGTGCTTCTCAAAGCTCTTAACATGATCAACTCAAATCCTAAATCAATTTGAAATTTCTACGGTTCAATCAAGAGACATAGAAGGATGAAATTTGGAGTAGTAGGGTTGGGGTTTGAGCCTTAGGAAATTTTCGACAAAAATGAGCTATTGAATGCTCTTAATGAACTTAAAATCCATGGTTTACTCAGATGGATTGGAGTAGGAATGACCAAAATAGCCTTAAAAATCAAATAATGTCAAATCTGTCCTTTGGTGGACTATTTTGATAGGCTAAAGAAGATCGACCATAACTTTTTGCTCCAATGGCCAAATTGGATGAAACCAATTTCATTGGAAAGAGGACTTTCAAAGATTTCTGTTGATATATAGTAGCTTACCCATATCATTATGTACAACGAGTTATGATCATTTGAAGTTGACCCTAAAATTTGCCTGGCCTCAGTATTTTTTCCTGCACATTTACTGTTCACCACTATTCATGGTTAGACCGGAATAATCATAACTCATCGCTCGAGTGTCTGTTTTGGATGATCCACATATCTTTGAAAATATTATTTGATGCTCTACGTAATGACTAGTCGTATATCAAAAAAATCCACACAAAAAAATTATTAATCATGATAAAGAATAGAATTCAACACATTTTTGTTCGAGATCTTAACAGAAAATTTTTTCGGGGCATCACACAAAGACATATGAATTAGAGTCTCTTTTATGGGTGTGTAGTGTACCACACTCATATGGGGGAGTCTATAGGGAATTTATGAATGTTATCCTTTCTCGTGTTCTAACTCGGGCTATAGAGTTTGGTGTCATGACTTTTCCTAATTCCCGATTTACTCACATTTCATATCATACCTCCCCAAATAGTTGATGTTCGTAGAAACTCTATTGGAACCTCTATTCCACCTAAGGGAAAGATAGATGTAACTCAACCTATTCATGGAGTGCAAACCTCGGTCTAGAGTCCTAGTTCTAGAATACATTAACCCACATAGAGTTTCACTAGTCCCCACCAGTCCTCCTTGGGCTCCCTGGGTTGGTGACACCTATGATTAAACACCTTAGGGAGATATCTCTAATGCAGAGTTCCATTGGTCTATTTATTTTCTAAGTTAGTTAGTGGCATCTTATATCATTAGTCAAATTATGTTGGTTCTATTGCTCCTTCGTCTGAGGTCAATCGGGTTGGCCAGTTTATACGGTTGAATCCCAGAAACTTTATAAGAGATAGGGTTGAGAAGGATCCTCATGGGTTTGTTAAAAACCCTGGGTTTTGTCCATTGGAAATTTCCTGATATTTGATCTCACTTTCCTAGTGATAACTCACCAAACAAGTCGTACAGTGTGGGTACTGGTCAGGGGACCCTAGTCATTAGGAGACTAATAAATGGTGGTTGGGTTTCTATTATGGTTTATAATGCTCAAAATATACCTCCAATTAAAGGATGAAATAATTTTTGTCAAATATAGTAACCCAACTAGGTTGGGGTCAAATCCCAAGAGAATACGTCAGAAAACCTTCTCAAACTTGTTACAATTACCAGGCAGTGCTGAAAAGTAAAATAAAGGTGATTTGTTAAAATAGAAAAAAGGAGAAGAATTTATTTCTCTTGGTTGTAAACAATCTAAGATGAGCACTAGGCTTTTGTTCCCCCTACTTCTCAACTCAGTAGACATATCATGCACTGTCAGACTATTCCAATATCTTGAATGCAAAATCCATAAGTTATGTACAACCTAAAGACTTTTGTACAAGTATAAGGATTTCACCCTTTACCTTGCATTACTAACCCTTATATTGATCATATTTAATTATTACATTTTGACTCTCAAGTTATTAGATGAAATCTAACAGTTATTCACTATATTCTATTGTATGTCAATGGATCTACAATTAACTCCCAAATTAATGTTGTTTTTATCTTTTCCTATTCACTGCTCCTCTTTTGGAGTAAGTATCAATATTTAGGTCGTATCTTAATGCGTGCACCCATTAACAAATCAATCATAATAGAGATAAAAAAATACATGCAAGAATCTACATTTAAAATGACTTGGCACTTCCTCTACTTCGTTAATCTGCCAAGGTTCCTATAACCCTTACTAAGGGAATTAGCTGCTCATAGTTTTGAGATCAATCATGGAATACATAGAAAAAAAATTATAAAATCAATCTCACAATAATAAGAGAAGAAATCCCAAAGTATTAAATTGAATAACAAACCAAGAAGAAACCAAGATGGTTGAGAACTTGGGTCTAAAGGGGCCTCCTTCGTGTTTTTCTCAATGTGTCAATGAATTGATGAATGAATAAAATAAACAAAACCTAAGGTTATTTACAGATTAAATGAAACCCTAGAGTTCGAATCCTAAATAAAATAGGAAAACTTAATTACCCATACATAATAGGACCTAAAAGCCTCATAGGAGTGTAATTAGGATACATGGAAATCCTAGAACCAAATCCCAAATGAAATAAAAGAAAACTGGTTTTGGAAATTCTTCTCCATCAGATAGATAATTGAATTATCTTACCAACAATACCAATTTTGCCTTAATTCGATATCGGGGTGAAAAGTTATTGCCAAATTACTGAAGAACTGTTAACTGTCGGGATACACCTATGGTCCGTACCTACGCCTTCTACGACTTGACCCTGGGCGTAGGTATCACCTACAGTCCTAACCCTAGGCATAGGTATAGGGTACAGGTAGTGGGGGAAAATATCCTGGAAGTTCATCTCTCGAGATTTTGGACTTTTGACATTTGATTTCCCTATATGTGGTTTGTAGGTCCTACTTGCGGTCCATATGTTGACTTAGTAAGTGACGAGAGTCATCTTTTCAGCTCTTCTTCAATTCTCTAAAATTCTTTGATCATGAAAAAGATGTAAATTATTCTGAACATCCATAATTGCAACAAAAACATCACTTTTCATTTTTTTCTCGAATTTAACATCCAAAACCCGATTTCCTACAAAACACTCCAAAAACACCTTAAATTTTAAAAAATAGCCTTAAGTACTTGAATATGCTCATATTTTTAAGAATTAAAAGTGCTATATTTCTATAGCGCATCAACACCCTCAACTTAGAACGTTGCATGTATGTAGGTAAAAAAAACATAACAAAATAATACGATGATGCTTAACTAAGAGAAACCTAAGATACCTGTGCCAGTAATCATTAAATTTAAGCTCAAGATCATTACCCTCTCCAAGTTTAATACTTTAGAACCCAACGGTGTGTATTAATTAATACAAGAACGACCACGATGATGGAGGTTTACGAGTGTGTCAAGAGTCCACCCGAGCTAAGACATTGTTAAAGTATGAAAGGAGGGCTTAAAAGGGCAAAAAAATAATCCATACCATACACTTGATGGGCACCCCACTCTTTGAGGGGCCTTTTGGTTATTTTACAATTTAGTTTGTAATACACTATATATAGAACCTTGTAGGGTTTCATTAGTTAGTTTTTTGATGATGTTGTAAGTCATAAGACACAAAGAAACTAAAGTCCTATCCATTTGGAGGGAAAAACCAAAACTAGGTTTCAACTTGAGTGTGGAATCACTCATGTTGGATTGTTGCCTTGATACATTGGTGTTTAGTGGAGGTAAAGTCCCTCTTCTGTCATCGTAAGAACTTGGTGTTAGTTTATATGTTTGTAGGGGTTTTTGAGTTTAATATACTCTTTAGTTTCTTTCTAACATGTTCTCTTATGTCAAGTTATTTATCCATTATCTCTTAAGTTAGTTTTTCTTTCTTGTTGCAGTTTTGTGCCTAGTTCTAGTAGACTGTTTTGTGACTTTTTGTGGGCTGTTTTGAGCAATATTGGAATTCTTGGTATCATTTTGTATCAGATATAAGGCTGGTTTTTTTCCCACAATACCAATCTTGGGTTCGTTTGATAGAAAATTATAAAAAAGTATTTACGTGTTGGTGTTCTTGGCCGAGAAGTGAGTCCTTATTGTTGTGTTGTCTTGGAATATGTTGTTTTTCTATATCTAGGTGTATTTTTATTTTTTTGGGTGTTTATTGTGTTAGCTTTATTCTTCTCTAACACCTTGATTCTAGATACAAGTGAGCTTGAACGTTTGTGTCGTATTGTTGTTGGCCGGTTCAAGAATTTGAACATTGTTGGTGTTGTTGTGTGGACAGAAACTTAAAAATGGTTTGAATTCATGTTTTTGGTATTTTTTTTGGTTTATTAATCTTGAAAAAAGTGTTGTTGATTGTTGGAGGTTCAACGTAAGGCTAGGTTTCCAAGCATCTATTAAAAGTTCTTATTGTTCTAGACCATCTTCATGTCTAGTTGCAAGAAGGATCTTCAATAGTGTTGTTTGATCCAAAAGTAAAGTATAAAGAAGTGAAGACTTTGTTGGTCTTGAAAAAAATACCAAATACCTACCATAAGGGAAGGGGGATGAAAATATCTACAAAAGACTGGGTACCAAAAGAGGAAAAGACCACTTTTTTGGGTGTCCAAAAGAGGAAAGGGCCACCAGCCCTTCAAAAAAGTGTCTTGCCCAAAAGGTGTAAGAAAAGTCAAACCTTTTGAATGTGAAAAAGGGATCCAATCTTGATATTTTCTACCCTAATTCCGAAATACACTTCTTCAAGAATTGAAAATTGAACCAAAATTTCAAAGTTGAAAAAATAAGAACCTTTCAAAAACCGCAACTAATCCTAGACCGCCACATCACCAATTTCCATACAATACCAAAACTTAGGGCTCATAATCTTGGATTTTTAGTTTCTTTTTGTTGATTCTTAGTTTTTTTTTTTGTTGATTCTATACTAATTGGCAACTAGTAACTACCTACTAAGTTTTAAATTAGTTTTTGAATACGTTTCTTCGTGTTAGCGTTACTTTTTGTGCTTTTATTGTTTTTGAATCATAGTATTTCTTGGTTCAAGTTCAGACATTACTTTCTTGAGTCTTAAAGAAAGGAATATATTCAGACCAAGGAGTAGACTCACCCCTCAACTCATCATGAACTACAAGCTGACTTGCAACACTTCTAAAACCAAGTGTGAGATGATCAAGACGTGAGAAAGAGTATGGTAACAAGTTTGTGAACTAATTGTTTTTTTTTGTTTCATGAGTTTGTTTTGTTTGTAGGTACAATTTCAATGGAACCCATGGCCTCAACCTCTCTAACCTTGGGCAATGATGCTACAAGTGCCATTTTAGCCCACCTTGACACTATTTCCCGATAATTGGCTATGGAAAATGAAAGGTTGGATTTTATGGAAGGCCAAAGGGAGCACGTGGGATTCCCAGACATATGTCAAGATGACGGTTGTATCTCTTGTGAGCTACAAGGTAAAAACGCTATCCCCTACACTTGTATGAACTTAGAATGTTATGATGTGGTTAGTAGTAGCCAAATAGATGTAGTTGTGGTTTTGCCTAGTATATAAGGGCCTTATTCTTTAAGCATGATGTATGATGAACACCTAATTGATAGTTTTTCTCATAGAAATCATGTCATTGAAAATGGGAGTGAATCCGAGAGCTTGTATTATGGTAAGGAATCTAATATTTGTCTTGCTCATCGGGATGATCATGTGTTTGAAACTTCTTTGGAACTTGATGGTTTTCCTTAATAGAGTAAATGTGTCGATTCTAAATCTTCCCCTAGGGTAGATTCTACTTTCTTTAGGCATAGTATCTTGTTTGAAGGTGGTACATTCACTCCTAATGAAACTAGTGGTGCGAATGATGGTATGGCTTTTCTTGAAGTCTATAGCCTATATGTTAACCCACTATGGTATGACAACATTCCTCCTCAAGATGGAAATCTCTTCTTCAAAGATGAGAGTATTCTTAAGGGTAGCAAATGTGTAGTCTTGGAAAGGAATAGTCAATCGGGTGAAGATGACCTTGAATCACTTGAATGTTTAGGAAACCAGAAATGTGATTGTTCTTGTTATAATGTGTTTGTGTGTGATCCCTTTGCTGCCCAAGGTGATTTATATCTATATGGGTATTACTCTCTTGAAAGAGAAAGTGGTGCATGCTTAGAAATTCCATATACTTCTTCTTTATGCGTTTCCTATGTTAAGCATACTAGTGTTGATAGACTTAAAAATAGTGAGTACATACATAAGGAGACCATAGTTGAAGTTGGCTTGTGTGACACCTTTCTCTACCCCCTTTGTGCTCATGATATTTCCACTAGTGATCTAGAAGGTGTGCCTAATTTTGAGGACGAAACGTTAGGCGAAAGTGAAAGTGGTTGAGACCTAGGTCCTTGGTTATTACTACCATTTGATACCAGTGATATCTTAGAGTATGGTAGGAATAGTCTCGGCCTCTGTTCTTTATTTCTTGGTGTTTATCCTAGTCACTTCCTTTGTGCAATTTGTACTAAGCTTTTCATGTTAAACACAAAGGACCCTTGGATATACTTCAAGTTTGTCCCACCTCGGCATGACATTTTGATATGTTTATTTTTCTAACCCTAACCCTCATGCCATGAGAATGTTGCTTGTTTGTTTCTTCTTTGATTTTGCAAGGTTTGGATTTGAGGTTGTATCCTTTTCAAGAAGGGGAGGATAATACAAACATGACCACGATGATCGAGGTGTACGAGTGTGTCAAGAGTCCACCCGAGCTAAGACATTGTTGATGTGTGAAAGGAGGGCTTAAGAGGGCACCAAAACAGTCCACACCATACACTTGATGGGCGTCCCACTCTTTGAGGTGCCTTTTGGTCATTTTACACTATTTTGTAATACACTATACATAGAACCCCTTAGGGTTTCATTAGTTAGTTTTTTAATGATTTTGTAAGTCATAAGACACAGAGAAACACAAGTCTTCTCCCTTTGGAGGCACAAAACCGAAACTAGGTTTCAACTTAAGTGTGGAATCACTCGTGTTGGATTGTTGGCTTGATACGTTGGTGTTTAGAGGATTTAAAATCCCTCTTGTGTTAACGTAAGAAATTGGTGTTAGTTTACATGTTTGTAGGGGTTTTTGAGTTCAATATACTCTTTAGTTTGAGTTCAATATACTCTTTAGTTTCTATCTTACATGTTCTCTTATGTCAAGTTATTTATCCATTATCTCTTAAGTTAGTTTTGCTTTCTTGTTGCCGTTTTGTGCCTAGTTCTAGTGGACTGTTTTGTGAGGTATTGTGGGCTGTTTAGAGCCATATTTGGACCGTTTGGTAACAATAATAAAGAACAAAATGTGACACAAAGGAATCAAGATATGGCATTACATTAGCAATAAAAAAACATGAATAAATACAAGTTACACTACCTAAACAAGTAAGCAGCTAGCAATACAACCCATGTTCCCTCACATTAAAGAAGTCCCACTCACTCATATATAAAATCAAGCATGTCAATGCAGGGATGGTGTCACGACCCGAACCGAGGCCCTAGCCATGATGGGCATCCCGAACCACGAAGGCCCGAACAACCTTCTAACTTGAAATCATATACACCATTCATACACAAATAAGAAAATACAGAAATTATTGCAAATGGAATCAAGGTCATAAATCTGATAAAAAGTTAACAATGGAGAATGAAATCCAAAACCATCTAACAATATCTACAAACTGTTTGTGAAATATCTACTACATAATTACTAACACAATCTAAAAACTGGGACAAGGGCCCCAGTAGACCAAAACCATAACTACTAATAATTGTTGAAAAGTAAATAGGCCTTCTGAAATATAGAAGGCTCACCAACTGAACACTGTAACTCTGTATAATGAAATCTACTGCTTATCTGGACCCCTAGACTGAGCCTCAGAACTCAAGAGGTAGGGGGAGGGGGTCAATACTGATGTACTAGTATGCAAAGAAATCCAAAATAATAAGTTTGCATAAATATAAAATAGTTGAGAGCTGGTTACAAAACATCATGCATAAAATAGTTTCAAAAAACATGGACACTTTTCTAAAAATCATAAACCATTCTTGACAATACCATTTTTGATCTTTGTATTACTTCCGAGTTAGGTGGCACTCCTCTACAAGTCTGATATTCCACAGGCTATACGAAATCCACCATTGACTCGGCAGGGAAGCCCCTAACCCAAGTGTGCCATAAGGGTTGGAGTGTCTAAGTCTGATACGCCACAGGGCACTATGCCAGCGTATAATAATATACCCGGATCATCAAATTGCGGTTTTAGGCAATGAGTTATGTGAACTCATGCCTTCTTTGGGAAACCACCTAAGCTCTCTTTATGCCCAATTTTATCCTATTTTGAATCATGCATATTTATAGTTCAAACATATAAAAATTTGATTTCAAACATTTGTTCTATTCTGTTCTGAATTACTATGGTTTTAACTGAGTTGGTGTCATCAGACCAAGACTTGAAAGTCCTAATTCTGAGCCACATTGTACTATGGATGATGCTTTAATGAAAACTCAATTCAGACCACCCAAACATGCAAGTAGTTTAAGAGATTTCATGTTCCGCAACATAACTCCAAACTATGAAAGAATCCTTCAAATATATGGTGGTCATGTGCTTTGGGAAAAATCATGAACTCTTTCGTTATATGAATATTTTCAACATTTATCAACATAACTACCCTCTTTTTTGAAATCAAAATCATAATTCAATTATAATAATACTTAAGGCATTTCATATCATGCTTTTCAATGATGCATTCAAGATAATCCATAGCATATGATAAGTAAAGAAAATCATAACAAGAGAGAGATTTTTACATGAATCATGATCTCAATTCAATCATCAACATTAAAACACGTACGTATATACATATATCAATTCAAATCAATTAGGTGAGGGCCTAAAGACCAAAACAATATCATCAATGTTTCTAAAACATGAATATATTCATAAATCCAAAACCTTTTTCTTAAAATCATGATTTCTATGCCCATGAGATTTTTAGGAAAACCCCACATACCTTAAATTAGAAGCTCTTGAATGAACTCTCGCGATAGGGATGATATACGAATAATTGATGGGTGCTTCTTGTAGCCCTCGCAATGGGGATTTCGAATCTTAAATAAATTTTAAAATTTTACGGTTGAATTTTGAAGGATCTTGATTTTTATTTTGGGGCTAAGTGTTTGGTTCTTGAGAAATTTGTAAAAAATGATCATCTTTTGGTCAATTGAGGCTTAAATCTCGTGTTAGTGTATGAAAGGAGATGGGAAATATCCATTTTACCCCAATAGAAATAAAAAATGTCGCAGAAATTTTTGCTAGTTGACAGGCTGATATATTGAATTAAAATGGACAAAACGTTTGACTGAGATGTTGGATTTAGATGAAATCAGTGGCATTGGAAAGAGAACTTAATGAGATTTCATTTGTTATATAGAAGATCTCCCAGTTTATTATATGCAAGAAGTTATGATCATTTGAAGTTGACCCTAAATCTGCCCCTGAAATGCGCCCAAACTGCGCCCAAAATGCTGGAGCATTTCAAACCAGTGTGTTATGCTCCAGAAATGCGGCCAAACTGCGCCCAGAATGTTGGATCATTTCAAAGGCATTTCAAACCAGTATGTTTTTACCCTAAAATGCACTCAAGACATACTATTGACTTGCCCCATCGTATATCAACAAAAAAAATCAAGAAGCGAAGGTCGGGAAGGTCGAAAATAAAATCCTCAAAGATAGGGAATTTAAAATGAGAATAAGTCTCTTTGACACTTAGAAATTTTTTTAAGTCGTTAACTCTTTAAGTAAGCTACTACAAGATAACACATAGAGGATTTTTATAGAGCGTTACATTATCCCCCTCTTGAGATCATTCATCCCCAAGTGATGATGCAGAACATAGATAAGCATGATTTCAAACATACTAAGGAATAGGAAAGAATAAGACAAGGATTGTACCTTCCATTTTGTCATTCGCTGGATCAAATAAGCTTGGGTATCTAGCTCGCGTGTCATCCTCAGATTCCCAAGTAGCTTCTTCAATTTTCTAGTTTTAACACAACACTTTAACTGAGTCTATGTCTTTGCTCCTTAATTTTCTAACTTGATGATCTAAGATTGCTATAGGTTCTTCTTCATAGGATAAGGAGTCCGACATTTTGATCTCTTCTATGGTTAACACTAGAGAATGGTCTCTAATACAGTTCTTCAATATGGATATGTGAAATACCGAATGAATAGAACCCAGGTCTACAGGCAATTCTAACTCATATGCAACTGCGCCTATCCTTCTAAAAATATGGTATGGTCCTATATAGAGAGGACTCAACTTACATTTCTTCCCAAAACGCATGACTCCCTTCATAGGAGAGACTTTTAAAAACACCTAATCACCAACCTCGAATTCCAACTCCCTTCTTCTAACATCGGTATATGATTTTTGTCTACTTTGAGCTATCTGAAGTCATTCTCTAATAAGTTTCACGTCTTCCATTGCCTGGTGAACAAGATTAGGCCCAAACAACTGAGTTTTGCCCACTTCATACCACCCTATAGGTGACCTACATTTTCTTCCATACAGTTCTTCAAAAGAAGCCATCTTAATACTGGGATGGTAGCTATTATTATATGCAAACTCTATTAGCGGCAAGTGATCTACCCAACTACCCTTGAAATTAATTACACAGGCTCTCAACATATCCTCAAGGGTCTGAACGGTGCGCTCAGCTTGTCCATCCATCTAAGGGTGAAACAGAGTACTTAGGTTTACTTGGGTACTTAAACCCTTCTGAAAGGACCTCCAAAACTGCAAAGAAAATTACGTACCTTGGTCAGATATAATGGATACCGGTGTCCCATATAAGTGAACTATCTCTTCAATGTAAAGCTTGGCATAATCATCTCTCGAATAATTAGTCCTGATAGATAGAAAATGCACTGACTTAGTCAGCCGATCAACAATTACCCAAATAGAATCATATTGGTTTTGGGACCTCGAAAGACCCGTAATGAAGTCCATATTGATCATCTCCCACTTACACAAAGGTAAAGCTATCCCTTGGGAAGTACCACCAGGCCTCAAATGCTCTACTTTAACTTGCTGAGAATTCAAACACTTGGCAACAAAGTTAGCCACATCACATTTCATATTATTCCTCCAGTATATAGCTTTTAAATCATGATACATCTTCGTAGAGCCTGGATGAACAACATACCTCGAAGTGTGAGCTTTGTCAAGGATTTCTTTTGCAGACCATCTACATCTGGCATACATAATCTCCCCTAATATCTCAGAATACCATCATCACTAATCTCAAATGACATCACCTTCTACTGACCCACATGATTCTTAATTTGCATCAATATGGGATCTTCGACATGCTTTTCTTTAACTTCTGCCAAAGGAAAAAATTATCTATATCATGAACAACCACTCCCCCATCTTCAGAATCTAAGAGTCGCACCTCAAGATTTACAAGTCTATGAATATCCTTCACCATTTCTCTTTTCCCTTCCTCAATATAAGAAAGACTACCCATAGATAACCTGCTGAGGGCATTGGCTATAACATTTGCCTTGCCCGGATGATAGTGCAGGCTCATGTCATAAGCCTTTAGCAATTCCATCCAGTGCCTTTTCCTGAGGTTCAGTTCTTTCTGAGAGAAAACATAATGCAAACTTTTGTGGTCAGTAAAAATATCAACATGCACCCCATAAAGATAATACCGCCAGATCCTAAGTGCAAATACCATAATGGCTAACTCCAAGTCATGGGTAGGGTAATTGCGCTCATGCACTTTTAACTTCTTAGATGCATAAGCCACCACCTTACCATGCTGTATAAGAACACATCTGAGTACCACTCGGGATACAACACAGTATACAAGAAAATCTTCTGTACCTCCCTGAAGAGTCAGCACAGGTGCAGTAGTCAACTTATCCTTCAACTTCTCAAAACTATTCTCACATGAGTCAGACTATATAAATTTCACCTCTTTCTGAGTCAACTTAGTAAGTGGAGTAGCTATACAAGAAAAAATTTCTATGAATCTTCTATAACACCCTGCCTAACCCAAGAAACTTTGAATGTCAGTTGGAGTCCTAGTTCTGGGCCATTTTCTTACTGCCTCAATCTTTTGGGGATCAACCTTAATTCACTCACTAGACATAATATGCCCTAAAAAAGCAATAGCATTCAGCCAGAATTCACACTTGGAAAATTTTGCATACAACTTATGATTTTTCAGAGTTTGAAGGATGATTCAAAGGTGATTGGCATGGTCCTCCTCACTCTTAGAATATAACAAGATGTCATTAATGAATAATATGACAAACAGATCCAAAAACTGACAGCAGACCCTATTCATTAGATCCATGAAAGCTGCAGGGGCGTTAGTCAACCCAAAGGACATAAATAAGAATTCATAATGGCCATATCTGGTTCGAAAAGCTATTTTGGGAATATATGACTCTCTAACCTTCAACTGGTGGTATCCCGTGCGAAGGTCTATCTTTGAAAAACTCCTAGCATCCTGAACTTGGTAAAAAAATCATCAATCCTAGGGAGGGGATATTTATTTTTAATCGTGACCTTATTTAACTAGAGGTAATCTATGCATATATGAAGGGAACCATGTTTTTTTTTGCATAAAAAGTATAGGCGCACCCCAGGGAGAAACACTAGGATGGATAAAGCCTTTATCTAGGAGATCTGTCAGCTGCTCTTTCAACTCTTTCAGTTTTGCAAGAGCTATTCTATATGGAGGAATAGAAATGGTCAGTTATATGGCAATAAATCAATGCCAAAATCTATCTCCCTATCAGGTAGTATTCCTAGAAAATCATCTCGAAAGACTTCTAGAAACTCATTTACCGCAGGGACTAACTACAGAGATGGACTCTCAATATTAGAATCTTTTATTCATACCAGATGATATAGACAACCTCTAGAAATGAGCTTACGAGCTCTAAGATAGGATATAAAGTTCTCTTTAGGTGATAAAGAATGACCCTCCTATTCTATCACTAGTTCATTTGGAAATGAAAAAGTAACCTTTTGGGTTCTACAGTCTAGCTTGGCATAGCATGAGTGGAGCCAGTCTATCCCTAAGATGGCATCAAAATCAACCATATCAAGCTCTATGAGGTCAGCTATGGTATCTTGACTACAAATAGATATAACATAATTCCTACACACCCTCCTAGCCACAACAGAATCTCCCACCAAGGTAGGAACAGAAAAAGGCTCAGCAATCAAATCGAGCTCAAAGCCACAACTAATAGCCACTACGAGGTCATATAGGATAAGGTAGACCTGAGATCAAGCAATACATATACATCACAAGAAAATATTTGCAATGTACCAGTCACTAAATCTGGTGAGGCCTTTGCCTCTTGGCGGTTGGTCAAGGCGTACAACCGATTGTGACTGCTCCTGACAGTTGAAGTGGCATCTTTTTGAGGTGGTGGTGGTCCAAAAGAGTTTTCCTGAGACTTGGAATCCCCAACACTCCTTTTAGCCGAAGGAAAATCCCTCTGAAATGACCCGTATGACCACATGAATAACACACCAGTGAGCCTAGATGACACCTTCCTGGATGATACTTACCGTATGTCTCACATTGTGGAAAAGTACTATGCTGCTGTGCCACACTATCCTGTGACTGGGTATCCTGTACCCTGGATCCATGATTAGTTTAAAAACTCTGGGGCGCTAGATGCAAACTGCGCCTTGCCACAAAACTTTTTCTTTTTCCATTTATAACCCCAGTTACCATTCTACTACTGACTGTGACTCTGGTCTGCTGTTTTGGCTATCTATGCCTACCTGTCCTTCTCCCTAGACTCAGTGATTTTCTTTTTCTTTTCCTTAACTTGCTGTATGTAGACTGATAGCCTAACAAAGTCCATATCCCTTTTCAGCATTTCTCCCTGATATTCGAGTGCTAGATCATTTGAAAGGCTGGATGCATATTTCCTCATCCGGGCTCTCATATTACCTATCATCTTCGGTTCATAACAGGCTAGTTGGTTGAACTTCAGAGTGTACTCCTGGACACTTATTTTACTCTACTTAAGATTCATGAATTCCTCTGCTTTGGGTTCCATCAATTCTAAAGGAAAGAACCGGTGAAGAAAAGCTTCTACGAACTTGGTCCAAACTGTAGGCTCAACACTCTCACCCTTCGTATCCTCCCATTCTTTACACCATTGGTTCACTACATCCTTAAGTTGGTATGCTGCTAACTCAACCCCTTCCACCTGATCCACATGCATTACTTTGAAAATCTTCTCCATTTCATTTATGAACTCGTGTGGGTCCTTTTCTACCTTGGTGCAAGAAAATTTGGGCGGGTTCATTCTCATGAACTGGACCACCCTAGTAGCCATGAAAGTAATAGATGCAGACCTAGTATCCTCCGACCTCTGAGTCTATGCGGCTACCAGCTGTGCAAGCATGTGGATGGATTATCTAAATTATGCATTCCATACTTGGTATGGGCATTTTAAGGTTTTTGTTATGTCTTTTGGGTTGACCAAAGCCCCAACAATATTCATAGATTTGATGAATAGAGTCTTTCGATAGTTTTAAGATTTGTTTGTCATTCTATTCATAGATGATATTCTAGTGTACTCTAAGAGTGAGATGGATCATGCCGATCACCTCTGCATTGTATTGCAGTCCCTGAAGGAGTAGCAGTTGTATGCCAATTTTTTGAAATATGAATTCTAGTTGACCACTGTTACCTCTCTTGGTCAAGTTATTTCTAGTGAAGGGATCATGGTGGATCCACAGAGAGTTGCAATGGTTAAGAAGTGTCCTAGACCCATGACTCCAATTGATATTCAAAGCTTCTTGGGTTTAGCTGGTTACTACATGAGGGTTTGTGGAGAGTTTTTTGACTACAGCTGCCCCGTTGACTAAGTTAACTCAGAAAAAGGTAAAGTTCTTATGGTCGTATGCTTGTAAGGGAAGTTTTAAAAAGTTGAAGGACAAGCTAAGTTTGGCTCCAGTTTTGAATTTACCTAAAGACACTAATGGATTCATGGACTATTATTATGCATCCCATGTGGGGCTTAGTTGCGTATTGATGCAGCATAGTAGGGTGATAGATTACACCTCTAGACAGTTGAAGGTGCATGAGAAGAACCATCAAACTAATGCTTTAGAGTTGTTAGTGGTGGTGTTTGTGTTAAGGATATGGCGATACTATTTTTATGGAGTGAATATGGATATATTTTCTGATCATAAGAGACTGCAACATGTGTTTAATCAGAAAGAGCTTAACCTCAGATAGAGAAGATGGCTTGAGCTACTCAAGGATTATGACATGAGTCTTCACTACTACCTAGGTAAAGCTAATATGGTTGCTGAAGCTCTTAGAAGGTTATCCATGTGGAGTCTTGTTCATGTAGAGAAGGGGAAGTTGGTGAAGGATAATATAGCTAACCTTGGAGTTCATCTTTTGGACTCTGAGGACGGTGGTATGTTTGTGGAAAAGGTGGCACAGTCATCTCTTGGTATGGAGATAAAGGAGAAAAAAGTGTTGGATCTTGTCTTGATAAGGATCAAGGATGTCGTAGATTGGAAAAAGGTAATGGCCTTTAAGATTTATGGTGATAGTACCTTGTGGTACCAAAGGAGGTTGTGTGTTCCCTATATAGATGGTTTGCAAGAAAGGATCATGGCTGAGTCGTATAAGTCATATTATACTATTCATCATGGTTTGATGAAGATATATCATGACCTTAAAGAAATGTATTGGTGGAATAATATGAAGTGGGATGTATCTAGTTTTGCGGCTAAGTGCATTGTGTTCCAATAAGTAAAAGTTGAGCACATGAGTCACAGGGTATTGTATCAAGAAATTGAGTTACCTGTGTGGAAGTGGAAAGTGATCAACATGGATTTCATTATCGGTATTTCTCAGTCTTAGAATCAGTTTGATTTAATTTGGGTCATCGTGGAGAGGATGACAAAGTCTACTCACTTCTTGCCAGTGAGGACTAATTTCTCTGCTGGGGATTATGCAAGGTTGTATCTTCAAGAGATTATGAAGTTACATGGGATTCCTATTTCTATCATCTCGGATTATGGTATGTACTTTTCATTTTATTTTTGGTGGTTATTTTAGAAAGGTTTCGCTACCAAGGTGAGTCTTTGTACTGCTTTTAACCCATAGTCGAATGGGCAAATGAAAAGGGATATTCAGACATTAGAGGATATGCTTTGAGCTTGTGTGATTGACTATGATGGTGGTTGGGTCGAGCATTTGCCTCTTATAGAGTTTGCTTAACATAATAGCCATCATTCTAGCATTGGAATAACTATGTTTGAGGCATTGTATGGTAGGAGGTGTAGATCTCCTATTAGGGGGTTCGAGGTTGGTGAGGTGAAGATGTTTTGCCCAGATTTGGTTCTCCAAGAAATGGAGAAGGTGGAGGTGATTCATAGGCTTAAGGTTGCCAAAAGTCTCCAAAATCTTATACGGATGTAAGGCAAAAGAAGTTAGAATTTTAAGTTGGGGATAGGGTGTTCTTGAATGTGTCTTCCATGAAGAGAGTGATGCATTTTTGGAAAAAAGGAAAGCTTAGTCCTCGGTAAGTTCATTCATACTTAGTTTTAAGGAGGGTTAGAAATATTGCGTTTGAGTTGGAGTTTCCTTAAAGTTTGAGATCTTTTCACCTGGTATTCCATGTTTCCATGTTGAGGAAGTGTATGAGTGATTCGTCGTAAATTGTACCTACCATGGATATTGATGTTTCAGATTCCCTGTATTATGAGGAGTTCCCGATTGAGATCTTTGATCGGTAGGTTAGTTGGTTGAAGACTAAGGACATAGTCTCGGTAAAGGTTCTATAGAGGAACAATAAGGTGAATGAGGATATATGGGAAGCTGAAGAGGACATAAAGTCCAAGAACCCGTTCCTATTCCCATTCTGGAAATTCATACTTGAGGTATATGTTGTTCTTAACATCTTTGTTTTCTATCTTTGTTAAAGGTATATTGAAAAAAATTCTTTGGCATCTTTATTTTCTAACTTATTTAAAGGTAAGAGTAGAGATGTGTAGGGTCCAAATCGTGCATATACTGCCTTATTCCATCATTCAAGGATAAATGATCGACGTGGGGGAGAATTGAAACACCCTGGGTTTTAGCCTTAGAAATTTCCTGATCTTTGAGTTAACTGTCCTAGTGATAACTTACCATACGAGTCATATGGTTTGGGTATGGGTCAGGGAGACCCTATTCATTTCGAGACGAGTGAATGGTTGTTGGGTTTCTGTTATGGTAACAACTTGAGGGTGCGAGTTATTAGGTATGGTGATGAGTCAGTCCTTTATCAAATTAGAAACTTAGTGACTTGACTTGTCTCTTAGTATGAGTGGGTCACTAAGAGGCGTGAGGATAGGTTATGAGTCATTATGTGAAGTCGCATATTATCTAGTATCAATATCTTTGGCTTCTATCTTGGGTATGACTAGACCATTCGAGCTATATGGTCTGGTCATGAGTGGGGGTCAGGGAGTCGTATGGTGAACAGTGCATAGATGTCCAACTTACTGTATTGGTGATGAATCAATAGTACGAGTCATATGTTGTGGTCATGAGTCACAGAATTGACTCATAACCACCTACGAGAATTTTACAATTTTAAGTTAGGGGCATTCTGGACATTTCTCCTTTTCAACTCCCTTTGATACCATGTTATAAAGCTCCATTTGGGACTTTATTAACCTATTATTCCCAATCAAACACTCTTAAAAAACTCTAAAACTCTCTATTCAAGCAAGAGGCTAGAGTTTCTTCAAGATAGTCAATTAAGGCTTTTAAGGGTGGTTTCACTTTGTCTTTCTTGGTGTCTAAGGCATATTACTTCTCCCTCATTTTTATTTTACAAAGAGCATGTGTTTTAATGTATGATTTTCATGATATTGTTATGGTTTGAAATAATGGTTGGGGGTTTTGTATGTTCATATTTGAATAGTATTTCTCATGGCTTAACTATATTTTCTTTCACGATTTTAGTATGAATTTGACTTTGTGGGATGCATGTTGATGGTAAATGGATTTTGGGGTTACTATGGATTCCTAAAATTACTTAGTTATGGTTTTGAAACTTCTGTTCCCTCAACCTATTTGTTAAAATGTCAATGAGAATGATTTTGTCATATTGCTTAACTACTCTTGATATCTTTGCATTGAATAAATGGGAATGGAATATGAATTGTTCTCATTGATTTTTAATGGTGTTGAAAGGCGTTGGTGGTCATTGTTTTGGTTTACTTGGAAACTATAGAGTCAACTTGGTTTAATGATTTTTGTATGGAATAAAAGGATAGACTTGCAAGTTTTAATTTTTGTATGACGATACCAACAGTTAATGCCTAAACAAAAGACTCCTTGGTAAATGGTTGGAATGTCTAATTGGTTTTAATATGGTCTTAAAGAGGGTTGTGTAAGCAAAGCCATGGAAGGTGAAGGTCTTAGGGAGGCCACTACTATAAACTCACGTTTGGCGATGTGAGGGTTGGTTATAGAGATTGTGTACATAATGTCACCCTTATATTTCGGGAGATGTTATAGTCATCTTAGGTTTTCCTCCAGTTTGTGCAGCTAACACGCACTAAGGCCTTTTCAGTAAGAGAAGCTGAATCCATATAGCCTGTACATGGACATTTAGAATGGCAGAGCTACAAGAATAAGTTAAGATTTTAAATGCATGCTAAACCCATTTACCTATCCCATCAAGAATATATGTATATGTGTGATTATATATGGCTATTTGTTTTATTTTTGAATAATGAAATTATCCTATCTTTATCCTTGAGTACATGCTAGCATTCACTCTGCTAACTATCTTCAATTATAGTATCCCCACGAGATGCAGGAACCAACCATACTATGATTCCTCCTGCTCAGTGGCTTGGATTTGGGGACAACTTTGCGTCAGATTAAAGTGGTGAGCTTCCATACTCCAAAAGACTTTATTTATACTATGGAATTCTCTTTATTATCTTTTGTTTCTTGGATTTTGGTTTTGGCTGTAGTCGTGGGCATATCCCGATCGGATGTTATTTGATTATGGTTAGAGGCTTTATCGAACTACTATAGGCTTGAGCAGTGTTGGTATTGATGTCAACCTTGGTAATGGTATTGACACCGATTGGATATTTGGTTAAGGTTCTTGGATTACGATTATAGACTTTATTGGATGACTTTGAATTATTATTGCTTTATCTTTTTATATGTTTGGTATTCATAGACATAGGGAGCAGGGAGGGTACTTTTGGGTATTGGGGGTGGTCTTAAATCCTTATCTGACTTGAGATGC
This sequence comes from Capsicum chinense, assembly GCA_026120095.1. Taxonomy (NCBI): domain Eukaryota; kingdom Viridiplantae; phylum Streptophyta; class Magnoliopsida; order Solanales; family Solanaceae; genus Capsicum; species Capsicum chinense. The sequence continues at coordinate 185,158,410 of JAPEIP010000010.1, forward strand.
CCAACACAACTAGGCTCGGGTCTGGGTCGTGTCAGTTTGTGGATGAGATGGAGAAGATTTTCAGAGTAATGCATCCTACTAATTTTAAAGGTGTAGAGTTTGTTGCATAGTAGCTAAAAGATGTAGATTATTAGTGTTATGAGGAGCGGGAGTAATTGAGGGGTGATGGTGTAGAGCCAAGATTATGGGATGAATTTTTGGGTGCCTTTCTTGATCATTTCTTTCCTCAGGAACCGATAAAAGCTAAGGCCGAGGAGTTTGTGAATATGAAACAAGGTAAGTTGAATGTGAAAGATTATTCTTTGAAATTTCAATAGTTGTCTCGTTATGCTCCAGAGTTGATATCTACAACGACATCTAAAATAAGGAAATTTGCTTCTAGGTTATCCCACGACTCGGTATTACAATGTAAAGCTGCAATGGTATATAATGACATGGATATGTCTAGGCTTGTGGTTTATATGCAGTAGGTAGAGAATAAAAATAAAAGATAGGCAGAGATAGGAGAGAGGCAGAATAAGAAGTTGAAATATTTAGAGTAGGGTTCTGGGCAGCAGAATAGTAGGAAAGATAATAGATAGTAGACCAAGAAGATAAGTTGTAGAAGTTCTAATTCATATTATTCGGATAGTGCTCCTTATCCTATGATATTTGGCGATAATAGTTTCTACGCTAGCACTGGTCCCAAGGCACAGGGTGCCCATTCTCAGGCTAGTGAATCTCTGTCAACCCCACCTTATCATCCTTGTATATTTGACAGATAGATTTACCATGGTTATTGTGATAAGGAAAGGAACTTTTGTTTTAATTATGGTAAGCCTGGATATATACAGAGGAACTGTCCTGTAGCTAAGGTATCCGCTAGAGCCAATAAAGTTTTGGTCACCACTTTTTTGTCTTTTGTACCAAATGGCGCCACTTCTGATACCAAAACTAGCTAGAATTATCTCTATTACCTAGCAACTATTCAGGATTCTGAGGTATCTCCTAATGTTGTTACTGATACGTTATATCTCTTCTCCCATGATATTTATTATTTGCTTGATTTGGATTCTACCTTATCCTATGTAACCCTTTATATGGCTATACATTTTGGTTTTGGTATTGAAAATATTTTTAACCCCTTCTCTATTTCTACTCTAGTGATTCTATAGTTTTTAGAAGAATCTATAGGGGTTATATGGTGTTCATCTTTAATAGGGTGACATTAGTGGATCTGATCGAGCTGGACATGGTAGATTTTGAAATAATCTTGGGGATGGGTTTCTTTCATTTGTGCTAAGTATCTTTGGATGGTAGAGCATGAACGGTTAATTTCCAATTCCTTAATAAAGTGGTAAATAAATGGGAGAGAAGTTCCTTAGTGTATAAAAGGAGGTTTATTTTCTATCTAAAAGCTCAGAAGTTGATTTTAAAAGGGTGTCTGTATTATATAGTTCAAGTTAAGGTTTCTAGTTTGGTGGTTCACTTCTTTCAATCTATCGTCATGGTTAGTGAGTTTTTTGAAGTATTTCTCGATGATCTTCTTGGAATTTCTCCCAATAGGGAAATAGATTTTGGGATTGATCTTTTACTGGATACTTGTCCTATTTCCATTCCTCCATATAGAATGGCTCGAGCTGAATTAAAGGATCTAAAAGAGTAGTTAAAAATATCTTCTTGATAAAGGGTTGATTTATCCTAGTGTTTTTCTGTGGTGTGCTCCTGTTTTTTCGTGTAAAATAAGGATGGGCCCATTCAGATATGTCTAGACTATCATTAGCTGAATAAGGTAACAATGAAGAATAAGTACCCTCTTCCTAGGATTGATGATATTTTCGACCAACTTTAGGGTGATAGGTGTTTCTTTAATATTAGCCTTCGTTCGGGCTATCACTAGTAGAAAATTTGGGATATTTACATTCCCAAGAATTCTTTCCAAATCTGATTGGCCGTTATGAGTTTGTGGTTATGTCATTTGTATTGAATAATGTTCCGTCTACTTTTATGGATTTATAAATCGGGTATTCAGGCAGTTTTTGTATCTGTATGTGATAATCTTCATTGATGATATACTGGGGTATTCTAAGAGTGAGGAGGATTATACTAATCACCTCCAAATTATATTGCAGACTCTTAAAGATGAGAGGTTGTATGCTAAATTTTCTAAGTATGAATTTTGGCTGAATGTGGTGACTTTTCTTGGGCATGTGGTGTCTATCGAGGGTGATGATAGGCGAATTTACACGCCTATATCAATATATTTTGCCCATATTTTAGCCTAGTTTTGAGAACAAACTATATATTTCATGCACTTTTAGTCCTTTTTCCTATAAATGAGCTAACGAACATGATTAGGAAAGTTTCAGGTA
>JAPEIP010000010.1:185166064-185199918 GCA_026120095.1 Capsicum chinense
ATATATATATATATATATATATATATATATATGAATGTGTGCATATGGTTTTTACTGACTTTGGACATGACATTAATTTTCCCTTTTCTTGAGTTACATGCCAGTACTTATCCCATTAACTGCACTTGGACACTGTATCATTTCATAATGTAGGGTCCTAGGGTTCTTTGTTTACTCGGGTACAATCTTGGATGGAGGAGATATGGATTGAATTATTGTAATGTGGTGAGTCTCCATCAACCAAAAATATTTACCATTTCATTAGGGTTATTTTCAAATTTTGAGAATTATGAACTCTTTTTTTCATGGTCGAGGCATGTCCCGACCTAATTTGGTATTCTGGTTTAGAGGCCTTTGTAAATAAAGTGTGGGTTGGTTACTTGTTTTGGATTCTTAGTACCTTTCTATTGGATTATGTATCATTCATATTATTTGGTTTTTCTTCGGCGATCATTTTATTTTGCTTAGGTGGTTAGGATGGAGGTGGTCTCTGAACCATGGTGGGATTGAGATACCCATCATGGCCAGGCCTTAGTTCGGATTATGACACGTTCTTGCTGGGAAGCTTAACTTGGCTATTTTTGCAAAAGTTCATTTGGTTTCTCTTATGCAATATTTTATGTAATAATTAACCTAGACTATAAACATTTATAATAGATCTTTTATTTTTTAAATTTTGATGAATGTTGAAGGCTTCTCATTTTTTAGAGTTGAGAGCTCGCTTAAAAATAGGGGTTGCAATGTGAATCAATTTTCCTTGCTGGTCTTCATAAGATATTAGTGCTTGGTAGGATTATTTTGATTGAGGTATTAGGGTTTAATATATTTTTTGGTTGCTATCATTTTCCTTTCTTGTGTCTATCCGTCTATCCTATTATTTCCTTTCTTTTATTCTTGTTTTGATATTATATGAAATTGTTATCAGAGCCAAGTTTAGATTTGTATTTATGAATCTATCTTGGGATTTGTTACTATAAATCCAAAAACATTTTTGATGCTCTATTGTTCTTTTCATTTGGATCATAAACTTGTATTCCCTAGTGTTTTTAGAGTCTAAATCTCATGTTTTGAGTAATTCTAAATTGATTCGAGTAATTCACCATTGTTCATTTAAAGAAAAAAGAGTTGGGTCTACTTTATTTCGTATTTGATTAGTTCCAACTTTGTTGGAAAATTTTTTACTGCATTGAGGGGAAGCTAGATCTGAAATTTGGGGTCATTTTGAGTTGATTTGAGTGAGTTGTGATTTCTAGTGTTCAAAGTGTTCTTGAGAAAATTAATATCTTCGAGGATAAGAATTTTGAAAATAAGGAGTTTGATCCAAAAATGAAAGAAAGAAAAAGTTTAAAAGTATTAGTTTTGGTTGAAATTACCAAAAGGGGAAAGCATAAGGAGAAAAGAAAGTTCAAAAAGTACAAAAAGATGTGTGAAAATTGGGTTTAGGGTGTGCTGTCCATCGATATTGCAAAAGTGACGTGGATATAAAAATTCTAGCTTTAAATTTTTCTGCAATTTTGGGAGGCTCGATGACATTGCAAAAATGGAATGCGATTTGCATAACTGGTAGGCATCTTACACAACCAGTCAATCGATGTGCCTTCAATTATGTTGAGTTTTTTTAATGACTTAGCCATTTATGCGGCACACATAGTTATTTTGCAAACTACTTTTTCAACCTCTTGTCCTTTCCTTTTCTAGAACGAGATGGGTTATTTCTATGTGAATGGGCTATGCATAATTCGTAATATCATTTACATAAATCTACCTTTGTGAGAAAATTGTGGAGGGAGTGAAAGGACTTGAAGGATCTTGAAAATTCATAATGTACGACATGCCCCAAGATATAGACCAAATTAGAGGCCTAAACTTTTGAGTAGATTGCTACACTCCATGCATTGCACTACTTGTTCATCTGAAATGTGCAGAGCTATTTTCCTATTTTTAGTATTACATAATACACCCTATAAAAATAATGGAAAGATTCACTTTCTTTTAACCAGATCCTTCTTCTTTGTCAGTGTTTTACCCTAACAAACTAGACGCATGAGTCAATGGGTTCTAACAATGATGGTTTCAGTCTGATTATAAAAACATCTCCTGAGAAATTCACATATCACTGAGATTGTATCAAGAATTATATATATTTAGGTTATTAGTTTGACCTTCCATAGTAGTCCCTTCTTTTAAGAAAGTAGTATAAGGAAATTGTGTAATATACATTCTTAGAGCCCACCCTATGCTTTAGTCATAGAAAGTTTCCTTATGGATGGTTTCATTTCTTTCTTTTTAGGATAGAATAAAAGAGTACAAAAAATTTAAAATTTTATTGTTTGAAATTTATGCCATGGATTCTTTGGATCATTTATAGTGTGTTTCAAGGATCATTTAGAGTGTGTCTCAAGTGATCACCCAAATTGACCTCTGAATTTTTGTTTTATCTGAGTTACATTCCATAGCTATTGTACATGTAATACTTGTTTCGTACTTGTGAATGCTAGTTTTTGTGTTTGATTATCTTTCATGCCAATTCTTTTTGTTCTTTTCTCATATTAACCTTGTTGATCACTTTTTGGATCAAATCTGTTAACTTTAATTGAGTCATCCATTCTTAATTGAAAAAACATCCTGTTCGATCATGAGCATTAATTAACATTTTGTGCAACGTCGGATTTAAGCAAGCTTCAACATTAGTCGAGCCAATTTGTGAGGCAATCAAAGATGAAAAGATCTATACGGAAGTATGTCATCAACAACTTTATATCTTTGTGATTATGACATGTGAGACTACCCTTGTAGTGATGGAAGCTATACGGATGCTGTTGATTATGGAGGCCATGAAAGTAGCCATGATCATGAACTACATTGACATGGTACCTACTATTTCGGAGGAGAATATGAGAAAACTAGTGATCATAGATCCTATGGTGAGGATGGAGAGGAAAAATAGCCTTGTAATGGTTCCTATGCTGATAATGGATCATCTGAGGGATCTCATAATTTCCATAATAAGGTGATCTTAAGTGGATTTATGCACCCAAGTGTCATTATCTATGCTTATTTAGATTTATTTTGAGGACTACTTTTGTACTTAATGAGTTATTCATGATGTAAATAAGCATCTAAGTTTTAAGTTATTTATTTTTATTTTTAAGGTATGTTCATAATTATTTTGGAGTCAAAACATTAAATAAACGATCAAAAGCGAAAACTAGTACTCTAAGCTTGAGCTATGTTCAATTCTAGCTCATTGTCTTGAATTCTATGGTGTTTTGGACTTCAAATTGGGGTGTTTAATGTTGTAAGAATCTTGGTGAGTTGATCAAGGTGATATATAGTTTATAACCAAGCTTGAAATCAAGAGGAAATACCACCACAAAGCTTGGAATAAAGAGACAAACGCATGAGATAAGGCTTGGCAAAATCTAGAATATATGGACACATCGGCATGCCACACTACATAGATTCCGTGTTAAAGCTGTGGAACGCCCTTGAATGTATTCTAAGATGTAATTTATAGTATCCCACTGCGATTAGGATGTGTCATTGATTTTATCATCTCATTCAAGATAACACAAATATACAAATACCGAAAATACTACAAAACTTTTTTTAAAATAATAAAAGTAGATATGATTAAATTTTATGTACACACAAAATTATATACACTTACATGATTTCTCGAATTCAATCTCAATCATTGCACTATGCCTCAATTGGCATTATATCTTCTGCCAAACAAGCAAAAATAGAGGAAAAGTATACAATTAGTATAATTTTTTTTTTGGTTTTGCAGAATCATCAAATCCTCATAACTTTTTGTATAATTTTCACGTTTTCACTTTTTCACATCCATTATCAATTTCCTTGTGTTAAAATAACATCTCTTTCACCCCTCAAATATTTTTAACATATATGAATTAGACCAGAACATTTTAGTTAAGCAAACAATGAAATTTACAGCCAAACTACATGCATGTTGATCAGAAAATAAAGTATAACTCTGACCATAATGTTTGAATATATTTTATCATATTCCATACTTAAATAACATCACATATCACATTTATTATTCAATGCATTTTAGAAGATATTTAATTTCAAAGAATCACGGTTTGTATGAAAGATCTAATGCATAAGAAAACAGATAAGAATTATACTGACACAACAAACCTGTTGTTTATAGGTCCATAGTTGATTTTCATCCTCAGATGGTATATAGATCTGCCAACTATGTCTGTCAAGGAAACTGGGCCAAAGGTTCTACTATCCATGCCTTCCTAGTTCCTACTATTGAAAAGACTAGAAAACATAATCTAGGATAAGTAATATTGCTATAAAAATTATATCTGCCCTACCTATACTTCCCTACTGCATGAGGAAGCAAGTCCAAAGATTGACTATAATATAGATAATACAATATTGTATACTCATAAGTAAATTTTTTTAATTTTACACAAATATTACTTTTCGATGTTATGCAACAATGTAATTAACGTTGTATTTATCCAACCAACATAATACAATAGGTAACAACCATCTGAGCAAGAAAGAAAGATCAATATTCTAAATATAAATAAATAGTTACTAAAAAATATTGAATGCATGTATATATGTAAAAAGGAGAGATTTGATAAGACTTCTGCTTTTACCAGAATCGAATCTCGTAGAAAAGTTGGATATTAATGAAGGAATTTAGGTTAAGGATTCAGAAGCTGCAAAAAATAGAGAAAAAGGACCCTCTCGTGAGTGGGCTGACAATCTCATGTGTTTCAAAATAAAAAAATGATCTCTAAAATTGAAAGAAACTCCAAATTCTATATCGATATAACAACTGCAGGCTTCAGGCAATTAAAACTATTAACTAAAAGAAATAAAGAGAGAAATAAAGGATGATGAACAACCCTAAAATTTGTAGGGTCATCTAATATAGAGGCTCTACGGATCAAGGTAATTAAAGATTCGGCTATAGTTCTAACGAATAATATACCAAAATATAATTAAATAGCATAATCAAAATTAAGTTACGATTAAATAATTTTAAAAAAGATAGAAAAAAATGTATCATAATATAAGCTACTTATAAACATAAAAAGATGATTGATTATTTATAATCAATGAAATTTGAAACCTAGAAACCACTAAAGTTAATAACAAACAAAGCTATGTTCATAATTTTTTATAACTGATGAAAAATTCAGTTCACTTGAAGCTACCTGGAATTTGTCTTTGGATTCTAGTTTTTCTGATACACAAACAACTTTTATAGTCCTATCCTTTAATATTCTATTTCGAAACATTGTAGCAAAATTAGCATCAAATAATCTGCTACGATCCAACTTATATTGTACATCCTTGAAAATTATTGAACTTTGTATATAGTTAAAATTTGATATTCAACTCCTAGAGACTTTAGAATTTTTACCATATATTATTCTTTTAGCATATATTTTAGGACTTCTTAATTATTAAGTTTGATAAAAAGAGAATATTTATAAACCAAATAGAACACGAATTTGGTTAAAGTAATGTAGGAAATTTGTAATTTTATATTTGAGAAATTTAATTAGAGGAAAAGGTGAAATACGATTTTGTCTAGAGGAGAGTGTTTTAATGAATGACAAAAATTTTGCATCGCTTTTCTAAGGATCTTTACATTTTTAATATATAGTAGATATTATAAGTGGCAATGAAGTAACTGAAGCAGACTGCTCATGGTCGATATGCCTGCTTCAGCTGCTTCAACTGTTCCTATATTATAAGTGGCAATGAAGAAGATGAAGCAGGCTGCTCATGGTCGATATGCCTGCTTCAGCTTCTTCAACCGTAATTTTACTATATTACTCCTAATTAATTATTATAAGTCATTTACATATTAAAAATTAATAATATTTTAAAGTAGACATTTATGACATGACTGTTTCAGTTGGTTCAATCGTGATTTACTATATCATCCATAATTAATTATTATAAGTCATCTAAATATTAAAATATTAACAATATTTAATAATAAAATTTAAATAGACATAAAATGATAAATTAATTTTTGATACTTTAAATTAAGTTGGTATCATATGGGGCCCACTTAATTTTTTTTGCAAGTATTTTTCCAATAATTTTACTATGTTACTTCTAATCAATAGAATAGAAGAAAAAATAGTATAAATATTATTATAAGTCATCTAAGTAGTAAAAATTTAATAATATTTAATAAAAAAATAAAATAGATATAAAGTAATAAATTAACTCTTGATGTTTTAAATCAACTTGGTGTCGTGTATGGAATCCACTTAATTTTTTTTACAAGGATTGTTTATAGTAATTTTACTATGTTACTTTTAATTAGTAGTATAGGAAAAAAAAATTATAAATCACAATAATTAAAAATTTAAATTATTTTAAAAATATAATTGAATATCAATGCCACAAAAATTTGAGCAAAGAGAGTAACATATATTATTTGAAATTACATAAAAATTATTATAAATTAAAACAGTTAACAATTTAAAATATCTAAAAGTATAATAAAAATATGATTAATTTTCTAAATTTTATCTGTGTCACATAAATTGAGATAAAAAAATAACATATATAGTTCCACTTATATGGCATAAGATAATACATAAAGATTTTCATAACTTATGTAGGCAAAAATTTGGTTAGTGTTTCAAGAATTGTAACAGCCCAGATTTTTTCTTTTGAAAAATTTCTTGAGTTTTGAGCTTACTACTCAGACTATGGCTCACCTAACAAGTCGTAAGGTCTCCTTACGGGTTGCAGGGCTTGAATCAAAGTGTGACCAATGAGGGCGGCCTATGTTTCTATTGTGACTCCGACTAGGATTTCATGAGTCGTAATGACTCTATATAGGTAGTAGGGTGCTTTCCGTATCCAAACCAGAGTAGATTCCCAATGTTACTATTGTGGTTACGACTAGGATCCTATGAGTTGTAAGGTCCGTATATGAGTCGTAGGGTTAATAGTGAGGATGTCTCCTGTCTCTATCAAGACTATGAGTTGTGGTGATAACTTATAATCGGACGTCACGAGTCATGATGTAACTCTTAGTCACTGGAAACTGTTTTTCCTATGTTTTAATTGGGGTCACTTTGGTCATTTTCCTCTTTCCCCAATTGTGACACACAATCTTAAAACCCTTTTAGAACCTTAGTATCATCCAAAAACATAATCAAACACGCTCTTAAACTCTCCCAAATCCCCAAGTCAAGAACACGCTGAGGTTTCTCAAGGTTAATTATTCAGATCTTCTAAGTGGTGATTTCTCTCCATAGTTGTGATACTTTCAGGAATGTACCTCTCTCCTTAAACTTGTTTTACTTAAAACATGTGTTTAAATGGTTATTCATATGGATTTGATTATGGATTTTGATTTGGGTTATAGGTTTTGGAAGGATTGTTACTTAATTTGCATTCCTATGGTTTTAGTGCAAGTGTTCATGTTTTATTAATGTAATTTGAAACCTGTTGGAGTGCATGAGTATGGTGAATGGGATAGGGATCAAGGTATTTCCCCAATTTGAGGGTTTTAATTTGGAATTTTGTTTCGTAAATTGTGTTTCCTCAACTCACTTGCATAATTGAATTTGAAATATGGTTAATCACATAATTTGGCTTATTTTCCTAAACTATTGCATTATAAAAATGGTTAAAGAATAAATAGGGTTTTAAAGGCCTTGTGGCCATGTTTTTTTAAATTTTAAACTCGATTTAATGAACATAGAGGGTCATGAAATTTACCAAACTTAATGAAATTGGTATGGCATAACTGTGAGCTTACAAGTGTAATTGGTATGAAGACACCAATGATATGTGCCTTAATGAAAGATCCTTGGTTTAATGATTGGGGATGTATAAATGTTTTAAAGGGGCTTAAAGGGGGTTGTGTAGCAGAGTCGTGAAAGTGGACGTCTAAAGGGATTGATACTGTAAACAATGTTAGTCGGCGTGGGGGTTGGTATTTATGACCGTGAGCATATTTCACACATTACATACCTGTATACATTTTGGAATGGTTGTAGCCTTGATGGCTTTGGACCTTTAGTGAATTTCTTTAATTCGTGTGTGACATGGCCTCAACCAGGGCCTAGTCATGTCGGGTATCTCAAGTCCAACTAGAATCAGAGACCACCCCAATACCTAAACCATTAACCGCCCTACACCCTATGTTGGATAAATTCCAAACATATAACAAGATAAGACAATAAGTTAAGTTTATAACCATAACCAAATAGTTACAACAAAATATCCAACCAATACCAATCCCAATTCTAATACCAATACCAATAACGGCACCACCCATGCCTATAGTAGTCCAATAAAGCATCTAACTAGAATCAAAGTATATCTTGTCAAGACATTCCCCCAACCATAGACAAAAACAATACCAAAGAAATAAAAATGATATTAAGAATTCCATAGCATGAAATAGGGTCTTCTAGAGTATGGAAGCTCACCGCTTCAGTCTGACTCAAATGCTATCCCCAAATCCAAGTCACTAAGCAACAGGTATAGAAATATGACCAGTTCCTACATCGCGTGGACATACAACACCGGAAGATGGTTAACGGAGTAAAGGCTAGCATATAACTCAGGGATAAAGATAAGATAATGCCATCATTCAAAACCAATCAAATAACCATATCCAAACACATATATATATATATATATTTATACCGTACTGGGATAGGGAGTAAGGTTTATACTTGGATTATGTAGCTTTACCATCATAAATCTATCCACGGGCTATATAGGTCCAGTATTACCCCCTAAACGGGCCTAGTGCATGTAGCCATACGAACCAGAGATATCATAGAAGGCCGGTGATTCTCGTGTACCCTTCGCCCTCTATGATACAAATATACATGTGTAGACTTAGGGGATTCCCATAAATGCCATAAGAATTTGGTCACCAAGACCAACCCTCATGTTGGCAAACATTAGTTTCCAGTGTCCATCCTTTGGACTCACACCTTCATGACTAGCTATCACAACTCCTATTATTGCCTAATTAAAACATTTAGCACATAACCAAACCACCAGTTCCAGGAGTCAATTATTAGGGCATTTTAAAGTGGTATCATCATACCGAATATAGCTTGCAAGTAATGTCATTAGCCAATACTTAGGGGATTCCCATGTACCCTGTAGATTTTATTATTAAAATCACTTGGCAGACGTACCCCATAAGGTTTTCATTATATAAACACTTGGGGGATTCCCGTGTACCCTACATGGTTTTCAAAATCATCCATAACCACTTAACCATTTAAACCATGCATTAGTTTTAAGAAATAAGTCAAACTGAGCACCTTGGGGATTCCATTGTACCCCCAATTCGAATTTCTACCTTTCACGTAACTACTGACCAGCTTTATAATATAGGGTTGTGTCCATAACCACTTCAAAAGTCATAAGTTTAGAGAAAGTTACCATTATCAAGTTCTACCACAATACACATGCACCCACATGTTCAAAACCATATCTAAAACATAGAAAAACATCATTCAACATTAAGCATTCAAAGAACCCGAACCTTTATTTCAAAACCATAACAATACCATGAAAACCATACATTAAAACATGTGCTTTCTAGTAAAATAACCATGACCAACTAAATATCCTACCAAATGTCCAACCAGTTTCAACCCCAATGCCAATACAAATTCCAAGGGTGACACCAATACCGACACCACCCATGCCCATAGTAGTCCCACAAAACCTTTATCCAAAATCAATGAACACCCAGTCGGGACATGTCCTCGACCATAGCCAAAATCAAAGTTCAAGAAACAAAGATAATGAAAGAAGTACATAGCATAAAATAGAGTCCCCCGGAGTATGAAAGCTCTCTCTGCTTCAGTTTGATACAAAGCTTTCCTTGAATCCAAGTCACTGAGCAGGAGGAGTAGTATGGCCGGTTCCTGCATCGCATGGGGATACAACGCCCCAAGATGATTAGCGGAATAAATGCTAGTATGTACTCAGGAATAAGGGTAAAATAATTCCATTATTCAAAACCAAAGTAATTAACCATATGCAATCACATACATACATACATATCTATATACCATGCAGGAAAATAGAATCGGGTTTAGCATGCATTAAAAACCTTTAACCTGAGTTCTGTAGCTTTGCTATCCTAAGTCCACCCATGGGCTATATGGGTTCAGCTCCCCCTACTGAAAGGACCTCGATGCGTGTTAGCTGCATGAATCTGATAAAAACCTGAGATGACTAGTACATCTCAAAAAATATAAGTGTGACATCATACACACGGTCACCAAGATCAAACCTCACATCCACAAACATGAGTTTCCAGCTTTGGTCCCTCTGGGACCTCCACCTTCCACAGCTTTGCTAACACGACCCTTTTTAAGCCCCTATTAAAACCATACACATAACCAACCATTTACCAAGGAGTTTTTTAATTAGGCATTAACCATCGGTATCGTCATACCATATTTAGAGCTTGCAAGTTTATCCATTTATGCCATACCAAAACCATTATATCAATTTGACTCCAAAGTTTCCAATTGAACAATTACCATGGCCACCAAGGCCTTTCCAATCCATTTAAAACTAACCAAACCAATTTAGGTTCCATTAAAATATTATGCGATACAAAGGTTTCAAGAATAGTCAAACTATGTGATAAAGTCATTCTCATTAGTATTTTAACAAACATGTTGAGGGCATATAGTTTTCGAAATAAAATCCAAGTATCAATTGACCATTCCATGAAACCACATGTTTAAATCATAATTATAACATGAAAAACCATAAGTAAAACATGAAAAAACATTATCCAACCATAAACAACCTAAAGCCCCAACATCTACTTCAAAACCACAAATACTACAAAAATACCATGAAACCCATTTATTAAAACATATTTTTAGTTGAACTAGCAATGAGGGAGGAGTGATATGCCATAGACACCAAGGAAGATAGAGAGGTTCACTCTTGAAAGCCCCTAATTGAGTACCTTATAGAAACTCTAGCCTTTTCTTGAACCAAGTGCTTGAGAGATTTTAAGAGATTTTTAAGACTGTTGGTTGAGAATAGTAGGTTGATGAAGTCCCAAAAGTTTTTTTTTATGTTGTGGGGTCAAAAGGAGTTAAGAGGGGAAATATCCAAAATACCCCCAACTTAAAACCAAAAAATCACCGCAGGTGGGTACGAGTTGACCCTCTAACTTGTCACCACAACATTCAACTGGTACTATCCAGTTGTAACCAGAATAGAAGGTTGGACACCCATACACTGTCCACCATACGAATCCATTTCCCCAACTCATGACTATATGATACGACTAGTTTCATCAACTTATATCCTAAGAAGAACATCATGGGCTAGACACTAGATAATGTACGATTAGACTCAACCCTCTAATTACATCAGGATAGATTCGTATGGTGTCTTTCGTATCTAGGATAGAACTTGGCCAAGAACACACTGACCAACATATGACTAGGGACCCTAAACCCATAACCACACCATACAAATCATAAAGTAAGTTGTTACAACAACAGTGAGCTCAAAGCTCAGGAAATTTTCCATGGCCAAAACCCGGGGTGTTTCAGTAAATTGGACACCATACACTATCCTTTTTATGACTCTATGATCCCATTTGTGAACTGACCATACGACTCGTATGGTCTAGTAGTATCTAAGATAGAACCCAAGGGATTATACAGTAGACAACATACGACTCAGCCCTACCACTCGTAACCTATCCTTATGTCTCTTAGTACACCAAACATACTCAGAGACACTTAATTACTGATTTGGTTAAGGTTTATCCTAACAATTCGTCACCACCCCTAACAAATTGTACCACCAAGTCCCAAGACAGAGAACCCAACTATCATTAACTATACACTTTACGACTAGGGTCACCTTACCCATAATCACACCATACAAATCGTATAATGGGTTGTTACTAGGACAGTAAGCTTAAAGCTCAAGTATTTTCCAAGGGCCAAAATCTAGGGTGTTTTAATTCTCTCTCACTTAGATATTCTTCATCGAATGATGGAACAAGGCATTGACTAGTAGGATCAAACCCCAAACATCTCTACTCTTACCTTTAACTAAGTTAGAGAACAAAGATATTAAGAACAACACTTACCTTACGCATGATCTTCCAGAGAAGAAAACATGAATGGATACTTGGACTTCATGTCCTTTTCGGCTTCCCAAGTAGCCTTCTAAACCTTATGGTTTCTCCGTAGAACCTTCACCAAAGCTACATCTTTCATGTGCAACTGATGAATTCATTGATCTAAGATTTCAATAGATACTTCCTCGTAAGATAAGGAATCTGAAATACCAATAGCCTTGATAGGCATAGTTTGCGATGGATCTCCCACATACTTCTTCAGCATAGATATGTGGAACACTGGGTAAATGAAGCTCATGCTAGAGGGAAATTCCATTTCATATGCAACATTGCCAATCCATCTTAAAATCAATTACGGACCGACATATCCAGGATTGAGATTCCCTTTTCTCCCAAATCACATCACTCCGTTTATGGGAGACACCTTAAAGAACACTATACCCAACCTCAAACTCTAATTTACTATGACTTATATCCTCATAGGACTTTTGATAACTTTGGCCGACTTTGAGCCTATCCTAAATTATCATCGCCTTCTCCATGGATTGGGGAACATAATTTGGGCCAAATATCTTTGCCTACCAACCTCGAACTACTAAATAGGAGACCTACACCTCCTACAATACAAATCCTAAAATGGAGCCATCCCAATATTAGAGTGATAGCTATTATTATGTGCTAGCTCTATGTAAGGCAAATGCTCAACCCAACTACCATCATAATCAATCACGCAAGCTTGAAGTATATCCTTCAATATTTGAATAGTCCTTTCTGCTTGCCCATATGACAGTAGGTGGAAAATAACACTAAAACTTACTTTAGTTCCCAAACCTTTTTGAAATGATCACCAAAGTGTGATGAAAGCTACGTACCACAATCAGAGATGTTAGAAATAGGCACCCCATGCAACTTTACAATCTCATGGAGTTACAACCTTGTATAATCCTTTATTAAAAAATTAGTCCTTACTTGCACGAAATAAGTAGACTTTGTCATCCTATCAACGATGAGCCAAGCTGAATCAAACTGATTCTAAGGTCGAGGAAGACTGGTATCAAAATATATATTGATCACCTCCCACTTCCATATAAGGAACTTAATTTTTGGTACAATCCTTTAAGCCTCATGTGCTCAACTTTCACCTATTGGCACTTATGCACTTAGCTACTAAACTAGGCATATCTCGCTTCATATTATTCCACTAATATATCTCCTTGAGGTCATGATACATTTTTGTCAAACCAGGATGAATAGGATAACGCGACTCATGTTCCTAGCCAAGATCATCTCTAGCAATCCATCTATATGGGGAACACATAATCTACCTAGGTACCACAAGGTACTGTCACTACTAATATCAAAGGCCATCACTTTCTGCCCATCTACATCCCCCTTGATTTGCATCAAGATAGGATCTAACACTTGCTTTTCTTTTACCTCAGCACCAATAGATAACCTTACCATAATGAACAAACACACCACCATCTTTCGAGTTCAAGAGATGAACTCTAAGGTTAGCCACACGGTGAATATCTTTCACTAATTCTCACTTTCTCTCATTCACATGAGCTAGATTTCCCATGGATCACCTACTAAGAGCATCTGCAACCATGTTAGCTTTACCTAGATCATAGTGGAGGCACATGTTCTAATCCTTGAGTAGCTTAAGCCACCTTCTTTTCTTGAGATTAAACTCGTTTTGAGTAAATACATCTTGTAGGCTGAAATGATCAGAAAAAATATCCATATACACTCCATACAGATAGTGATGCTAGATTTTTAGCGTGAACAGCGTAACTAATAACTCCAAGTTACGAGTCAGATAATTATTCTTATGTACTTTCAACTATCTAGAGGCATAATCTATTACATTGCCATGCTGTATCAAAACACACCTAAGCTCCACACGGGATGCATCACAGTAGGCCAAAAACCCATTAGTGCCTTCAAGCAATGTAAAGACAAGAGCCAAAGTCATCTTATCCTTTAGCTTCTCAAAGCTACCCTCACAAGCATCAGACCACGATAACTTTACCTTCTTCTGAGTTAACATAGCCCGTGAGGTAGCTATAATAAAAAATACTTTCCACAAAACTTCTATAGTAATAAACTAGACCGAATAAGATCCAAAAATTTGTTGGAGTTATGGGTCTAGGCCACTTCTTAACCACTATAATCTTCTGCAGATCCACCATGATCCCTTCACTAGAAATGACATGTCCTAGAAAAGTGATAGTATTCAACCAAAATTTTCATTTCAAAAATTTAGTATACAACTGCTGCTCCTACAAGGTCTATAACACAATACGGAGGTGATCGACATGATCCGTTTTTCTCTTAGAGTTCACCAGAATGTTGTCTATGAATACAATGACAAACAAATCCTCAAATTTATGAAAGACTCTATTCATCAAGTCCATAAATGCCATCGGGGAATTAGTCAAGCTAAAAGTCATAACCAGGAACTCAAAATGCCTATATCGAGTACAAAAGGCTATTTTAGGGATATCCATCTCCCTAATATTTAACTAATGATACCCGAATCAAAGATCAATCTTGGAGAAAACTGAGCACTCTAAAGTTGATAAAAAATCATTTGTCCTTGGAAGAGGGAACTTATTCTTTACCGTAACCTTATTCTACTACCGATAATCAATATACTTCCGAAGGGATCCATCATTTCTAAGCAAAAACAATACCGGTGCACCCCACGAAGACACACTAGGATGGATGAAAACTTTGTTTAAAAGATCCTTTAAATGATCCTTAAGCTCATTTGACTCAGCCGTAGCTACTCTATAAAGGGGAATAGATATAGGACGAGTGTTTGGAACAAGATCAATCACAAAATCAATATCCCTATTAGGAGGGACACCAAGAAGGTTATTAGGGAAAACCTCAAGAAATTCATCCACCACTGGGATGGTATGTAAGGAAAGACCCTGTGAGCTAGAATCTTTAACCCAAGCGGTATGATAGAGACACCATTTGGATATTAATCTTCGAGCTCTAAGATATGATATAAACCTTTCCTTAGGATCTAGGAAACCACCCTCCCACTCAATAATTAATTCATTAATAAATTTAGAGATGAACTTATGGGTTCAACAATCTAGAAAAGTATAAGATGAGTGCAACCAATCCATCTTTAATATGATATTGAAATAAACCATGTCTAATTCAAACATATTCATCAAAGTGTCCCGACCACCCATAGATACCACATAACTCCTATAGAATCTTTTGACAATCACAGAGTCACCCACTGGGGTAGAAACAGAAAAAGGGTCCAAAATACACTCAAGACAGAAACCAAAATATAAGACCACCAATGGGGTCACATACGAAAGGACAGACCCCGTATATAGTAAATAGTACAGATCATGAGAAAAGAGTTTCAACATACTAGTAACGATATTAGGCGATGCCTCAGAAACTTGATAGGTAGTAAAAGCATAAAGTCAGTTTCGAGCAGTGCAGGAGCCACATGGTGCACCCTTTTGTGCTGGAGCTAAAGAGGAGGTAACCAGAACCTTTTTTGCCCTAGAAGCAACCTTGGCCACTAGAAATGTTCTAAGAATATGCCCTGGATAATAATAATTAAAGCACTTGTCCCTTCTCTCATACCAGAATCCCAAATGTAATCGACCATAAAATCTGTAGAAAAGATATAATGGAGTTGATTAGGCCCCACTAGCCTGAGATTAGGCATTCTGTTCCCTATAATTATTGCCACCTTAAAAATATCTGTCACTAGAAGACTTTAGGTAGGGAGTACTAGGTGTCGAGTGAGACCTAAAATTTTCCCAATTTTTCTTGGGACACTTTTCAGCATCCTTGCACTCTATTATTAGCCACTGCTCTGCTCAGAAAATCTAAACTTCTTGCTCTACCTTTCCCCTATCTTTACCTACTTTTTATTTCTTTACTCAACCTACTGCATATAAACAGTCAACCTGCAGATGTACATTTCCTTGTTTAACAAGTGATTCTTACTCTCTAAAATCAAGTCTCGCGACAACCCTAAAGTAAACTTTTTATCCTAGGCCTCATGCTAGAATCGAACTCTAGATTTTATCGAGATAACTGGTGAAACTTCAAGGCATACTTCTTGACTGACATCTTGCCTTGGTTCAGTTTGAAAAACTCTTCTGCCTTTATCTCTCTCAACTCTTGAGGGAAGAAAAGGTCAAGAAAAGTATTAAATAAATCATACCATAGGGCTGACTCAGCATTGTCACCCCTTCACTGGTCCCATTCCTCATACTACTGATAATACATATCTTTCAATTGGAAGGCGGCAAATTCCAGGACCTCCACATTTGTGGCATGCATTACATGGAAGATCTTTTCTATCTCATAAAGAAAACTTTAAGGATCCTCTTCAACCGTAACAGCCATAAAGGTTGGAGATTTAACCTCATAAATTGGGCAATCCTTGTGGCCTCAAAAGATGGAATAATAGAAGCACCACGCTCATACTGAGAGCTACTAATTGTGCCTACAATATATAAATAGACTGACGAAACTCAGCCTTTATTACATCAGTCTAAGGAGCTCAAGAAGGACTGGAGGGAAACGATAGAACTCTAGAAGGGCAATCAAGAACTGGTCCCCAAGACCAGGTATGGACCATATAAATTGGATGTGTCCCATCAATATTGTCATTGGGTGGGACAAATGAGTTTACATATGCTTCGGATCATCTAGGAGGCATGATCTGGAAAGCAAACAAATACGGATTAGAGAAGATTTCAGGACCTTAGACTCTACAGCTCAAAAAAAACACAAGAAAGAGAAATATTCTAAAATACCTTGTAGCCTCTCCATTATGAGTATGGTAAGCTACATAATATTAAAAGAGACTCTACTCAACACGCCATTGTGGACACCCAATTGACCATGAACTTGGGGCTCTAATACCAATCTGACATGACCCAAACCAGGGCCTAGTAGTGTCAGGTATCTCAAGTCCAACAAGGACCAGAGACCATCCCCAATATCCAAACCATTAACTGCCTTACACCACACGTCGGATAAATTTTAAACATATGCTAAGATAAGACAATATAAATTTAATGATAATAAGTTAAGTCTACAACCATAACAAAACATTCACAACAAAATATCCAACCGATACCAATCCCAATGCCAATGCCAATAATAATGCCAATGCCAATAATAATGGTAACACCAATATCGACATCGGTCATGCCTATAGTAGTCCAACAAAGAATCTAACTAGAATTAATGAATATTTAGTTGGGATATGCTCCCGACTATAGCCAAAACTAAAACCAAAGAAATAAAAATGATATTAAGAAGTCCGTAGCATGAAATGAGGTATTCCAGAGTATAAAATATCACTACTTCAGTCTGACTAAAAGCTATCCCTGAATCTAAGTCACTAAGCAAGAGGAATGGAAATATGGTCAGTTCTTGCATCGTGTGGGCATACAGCTCTTGAAGATGGTTAGCAAAGTAAATGCTAACATGTAAATCAAGGATAAATATAAGATAATTCCATTATTCAAAACGAATAAAATAACCACATCCAATCATATATGTACCTTTACACCGTGATGTGATATGGACCAAGGTTTATCATGTATTTAAAATCTTAAACTGAATTGTGTAGCTTGATCATCATAAATCAAACCACGGGAAATATAGGTCTAGTGTTACCCCCTAAACGAGCCGCAGTGTGTGTAGCCACACAAACCAGAGATATTATAGAGGTTGGGAATTCTCGTGTACCCTTTTGCACTTTATGATGCATATATACATATGTAGACTTAGGTGATTCTCACATACGATACACGAATTTGGTCACCAATACCATCCCTCATGTTGGCAAATATGATTTTCTAGTGTTCGTCCTTTGGACTCACACCTTCACAACTAGCTATCATAACCCCCTGATGAGTGGCGATTTTACCACTCCTTTGCAGCAAACATTTGTGAAAACTACCATGTTTTGTTTAGGAAAATGAGAAATCATCATGATTTATATGTACTAATATCCAGAATTTGTAGGAATTTAGTTGAGAAGGTAAAAAGATGTGGATTGGAGCAAAAAAAGGATCAAATGGAAGGAAAAGAAGTGCAGACGGAGACCTAAAGTAGTTGATCCTCTGTTATCGTGACCGCTGTCCATAGGACTCGATTGTAGTCAGTTAATATGGTCAGTATGATGCAATTATGGAGAATAACTGCAGTTACGTAGCCGCAATTGTGGTTGAACTTACGCGGTTGTTGCTAAGTAAGAGTATGACCTAGGGAAATTTTGTAATTTCTGTTGGACAATTCCCAACCTTATATAGGCACAAACCATTTCTTCTTTGGGTATTTCTTACCTTATAGACATTTTGGAATTAAAATCAAGAAACCCTTATTGGGCAAGTGTGTAACTATTTTTGGAGGCTTGATTTCTTAGTAATTTTGTGTAGAATGAATGCTTTGGATAATCCTTATGGTATATATCTCTTTACTTTCTTCATGAGTAGCTAAGTAATTTAATCTTGGGATTATCTTAAAATAAAGTGTAATTGTGTGTGGGTGTTTTTGTGTTTGCATGAGTTTTAGTTGCTGAGTATGGATTCCACTATTGCTTCAATTTATGAGTTAGAATTTGTGGGTGAAAACCCCAAATCTCCAAATAGGTTTGATGGGTGAAAACCCCAAACTATAGAAACCCTTCATTATCCTTGAAAAAGGGACGAAGGTTAACATATGGGAAACCATAACCTCCTTGAAAGAGGGGGGAGACAATGCAATGGTGGATAATTAAGCCTATGGTTTACTACCTTTTGCAATCTTAGAAATAAGTATAATTGAATTATAAATCATGTCAAGAGCATCATCCTAGAAGTACGGATGCTTGACTGAGGTTTTGGATGATTACGAATGGTACACTTGTTAGGGTCTCTAAAGAGCCAATGGGTGAAATAGCTGAGTTTTATTGGAAGATTGACCATAATGACCTTCAACCTAGCCTATACTTTAGTTAACAACTAAGCTTTATGTTAAACAATCATTAACCCATGTGCTTTTACCTTTTGGTAGACATAATCCCAAGATCTCCTCAAATCTTTATTTTAAATCAAAAGTGTCATATTCATGCATTTTTAATGAAAAATCATTACAAACCAATCCTAAACTAATCCCCCCCATTTTATTTTACATGTCATGTTTATGAGCATTCAGGGTAACTATTTAGTAACTAGAGAACCCATAGGACTTAAAATTTATGCTTCACTCTTTATGGATTCGACCCCAACTCAAGTTGGTTTATTGATAATGACTGCCCCACCCTTCAAACATGGGAGTGAGTTAAGCATTATCAAAATAGTGCCATTGCCTAGGAGTGAAATATAGATTTTGCTTATGCAGTGTGCTTTTTACTTCGGTATATCCGAGGTGGTGTAGTTAACTTTTGGTTTTTTTTTGATTTCTTTAGGTGATCCTAGCGTGAACAAAACTTTGAGTGAAGGCACTAATCATGTGGAATCGTTAGATGTTCTCCTTGATGGAGAAGGCCAACTAGATGATGCGAGTCAAATGGGTGTAATATGTATCCCACCAACTCATGGGAACAGGACTTTCCATGTGAGTAGCGTCATGCTTCACCTATTACAAATGAAAGTTCTATACATGGGTTAAGCTTATGAGAACCTGTATTTTTCTTTGAAGAATTTTTTAGAGGTGTGTGCACCATTAAATATTGCACACATCACTCAGGAATCCTTTCAGCTTTATCTTTTTCTGTTCTCACTAATAGGCAAGGCTGTGTTATGACTGTGTTCACTTTCTACGGGTTCAATCACTTTGTGGAACAATCTTACGAGAGTGTTTCTTAAGCAATACTTCCCTCCCTACAAGATGTATCACATGAGATATGAGATCATTAACTTTAGACAATGGAGTGGGGAGCCACTTCATGAAATATGTGAGAGATTTACTAGAAATTTGTCCAAATGCCCAAACCACGAGATTCTGGGGAAGATGCTTCTCTAAGTATTCTATCGAGCACCAGTTCCTTTGAACATAACCATGGTAAACAATGTGGCAGAAGGTTCTATCTAGAACTTTCACTTCCACGCGGCTACAAAACTATTAAGACCGGTGACTAAACACAAATAAGAATGACATACCAGAGATATCAAAGTTCCCAATAGCTCTCCCTCCATATCCACGGTTAATAAGAAATAAATAAAGCAAGATGAGAAACAAGAGGAGACTATGACAAAGATTTTTACCCAACTTGAGCTCCTAACCAAGTATGCAATGGGTGCACCCATGAAAATGGTAAATGTCATGGTATAAAAATACTATGATGAATATTAGGAAGCTAAGAAGTAGGATGAAGAGGTATGATATTTGGTAAACTATTCAGGGGGTTCTCACCTGGCCTATCGAAAGCAAGGTGAAAATCAAAGTTGGATGAATCGAGATAGTGGTCAAGTTTGGAGAGATTGGGAACATGATTATTACCACTTTGTGCCTCACCATGATTGGGCTTATGAAAAAGAGTCAACCTCCATTAACTCTAAAAAATTTAAAATAGTGGATATCCTTGCAAGAATCTTGAATAGAATGTAAGGTACAAACAAAATGGTCTGTGATTTAAAAGGTGGCTTCTCCTAACTCTCTCTAACTGTGGTATTTCCCTTCACCTCTATCAAAAAAGTGGTGACCCATATTAAGCAAATCTTCACACGATTAAATGCTAAACCTATAGATAATCACCCTAGTGACAAAATTTCCAACCCTAATAATACTGCTCAAGTTTAAGCAGTAGTTACTAGGAGTGGAAAAATAATAGAACAACACTTGAAAGAGGACTTGGGTGGAAATATTCCCAAAACTCAGCCAAAGTAGGAGTTACCTCAAAGTCAAGAAGAAGAGGCTAAGGAAAAGACAGAGCCCCTTTGAGAATTTAAGAAGGAAGACGTCGTTCCACGATGATAACTAAGGCGCTATGTGGGAGGCAACCCATAAATCCTAAAAAAGTGGCTCGTATCCCTTTTTATGTGTTTGCAGCATAGATGTTAGTTTTTGCATATAAATAGCTCATGTATTTGTGGCACTAAGGAGTGCATTAGATGAGCTTGAAAAGGAGGAAGTGTGGAAGAATTTGCATTGAAACCGAACAGGGGTGAAATCTGTGTAAATTGAGAAAAGAGTTGAACAGGGGAAAATAGGAGAGCAGAAATGCTCTTAGTTACCGCGATCACGGCCCCTCTACGCGATTGAGGTTATCCATTTGTTTGCAATCAAGGTCATTTGACCAAGTTCGCGGTCACTTTATTCATTTGGATCACTGCTTCCCCCTCCATTTTTCTTACACTTCAATTCTTTGCATAAAGAAATGGTTCAACCTTGAGGAGAATGATGATGATGATGTAGAATTAGAGATTGATAGCAGCTCTTGATGTAGTTTCAGGGAGCACCCTTATTTATTTTATCTTCACTTATCTATGCAGTGGGAACACTACTATCTTTTTAGTTGGGGGTGTCTCCTTATTCATTTGATTTAGGCCTGTATGAGTGATATTTTTGCATACTTTTCCACTTTTTTGGTTGATTCTTATTGTCATTTGGGTAGAAATATTCAGGAACTATGATGGTGTCCACACTTGAATGGATTAGTCACTTTGTTAATAGATAGTTCCCTATGATAGATTGAATGACGACATTCTTAAAGGGAAAACATCATTGTTGGGTTCTTAACCATGGATGTAGGGGAAGTCTAAGTACCTATGGTATCAAGGTCAATGCAAGGGAAGTCTGAGTATCTATTGAATTAATGATTTGGGAACGTATTCATACTCATTGGCAAAGTTTAAGTATCCATGTGGGTGGTTTACCCATATTAGAGCCACAATGTGAGACAATAGCTTGTGGTTTTGCTATGATTAGCAAATTATGCATGGTGTGGTTGCAAAGAAAGCACCCCCCTCCATCGAAAATTTTTTGTAAAATTTGAGGGCATGGACGTGAGAAACCTTATAATAAAACTTTGCCTCTTTTTATGACTCCAAAAAGTGAATTCAAAAAATAGTTGGTACTCCATTTTTGTATCAAACGGGTGGAACAATTGAACCCCTTTGACGAGCTTCACATTCCATGTGTGTGAGCTTACTTGTCTACATCTCATGTGTACTTGTACTATCTAGAACTTTCCCCATTAGTCTTTTAAGGCTAAGTTTTGATGGTGCTTGGTTGGTAAAATGATCATAGGACATCTTGTGACTTTGGAAGCCCACTTTAGCCTTAAAAGCCTACCAATACATAGGAGTTACCCCTAGTCACCCTCTTTGAGACTTTAGACTTTTCTTTGGCAACAATATTACAAGCCTTGACCCTTCTAAGTTGGGGGTCGTGGAAATTAAAAAGTGTATAGTTAGGCCATGAAATCATAAGAGAGTGCCTACAAGCTTAATCTAATAAAGCAAAATAATTAGAAAAAAGAAAAGATCCAACAAAGGAAAGTAAAGCATGATTTATGCACAAAAAAAGAGAGGGAAAGAGATAAGTGGAAAAACCAAGAAAAGGCACAGTATGCAAAATAGTGAGGGAAAAGAAGTGGCCCAATAGCAAAAAGTGAAAAAAGTGTGATGTAGAAGTTCAAATAAGGTTTAGCCTTATTGTCTTAAGTTGATATAATACCCTACCCTAATTCTATATTACAAGCTCAAAAAAGTCCTTTATGATTCCCAACCAAGTGTGTTCATTGTAATGGCGATCTAAAAGTGGGGCAAGCCTATGGCATGGTGCTTGTTAACATGGAGAATTTTTTGAGGGAGAAAGTGTTTGCACTTAAAATTCCTTTTTGCATGATTGGTAAACTAGGTGTGTGAAAATTTATTTCTTGTGAGGAGGCATGAGAACAAGTTGAGATGGGTAATTTTCGAGCTTTGAACACTGGTCTGCTTATGATTTCCCTATACGAGTTGTACTCAAACTTCTGACTCGTATACTTTTGAGACTTCAATCTTGAATAGTATTTGTAGATTTTGTGGTGCTTATGATTCCTTGTCACAACCCGTACCTTCAACTTATACTCAGATGCTCCAGTCGTATCTTCTCTATACTTAGATTCATAATTTGGCTTTGGGTTCTGTTGTGCTTACGAGTCATCCTATGAGTCATATGGTGTGTTAACGACTCGTGAAGTAACTCGTATCTTTATCTATTATACCTGTAATAAACACCAAAGTGCATCATATATACTAAGATAACCTAAGTCCATGCATGAATTTAAGGTTTTAAGCATCAAAAGTGTCATTTTTCCACGACATATCAACACTATCAACTTAGACGTTTGTTTGTCCTCAGACAAACAAAAATTAAACTCTATCTCAAAACACATACCTATGGCAGTGACTTTTTGAATTAGTTTCAACACTTTCATTTCCCACCTAATTTCAACTGTTCAAAACTCAAACTGTGTATATGACTTGGAATATCGAGAAACATAGAGGAATTCGCTGCTGGCCTTACATTAGTAATAGACACAAATTACATTTACAAAACAATTAGAAACCTAGAAATATAACCCGTGTGCACTCACAGTCAAAAAGATCCCATTCACTCTCAATATAGATCAATCAATCTATTCAGGGATATAACAAATGACTCTTTCGCTCACAAAGAAATATCACCAGTGTATATAGAATACCATTGGCTTGCCCTTATACTCTCTTCCTAAATTTTCATTCAATTGATGTAGGATCACTACAGGACTTTATTCAACTTATAGATTAGGTTTGGGGCTGGTATGGTATCCTTTTGGGATTTATTTAGTGACTACACCTAAAAAAAAAGACCTATGAAGTCTACACCCCATACATCAAACAATTCCAAATCTAAGATAAGAGTCATAGGAAGTTCTTGACGTCTGGAGATACTACCTTATTGGTGACATTGATCTTAAGCAGAAGCAAAATCATGTGCATCTCTGTAGTTTTTGGCCAATAATACCCACAGTGCAAGATTTTGTGTGCTGTGCAATTTCCTCCATAATGACACCTAACAGGCAAAAAATGACAAGCCTCAAGTATAGTCATCATCTCTACCTCAGGTATGCATCTACAAATAATCCTATTCGCACAAATTATGAAAAAATAAGGCTCATCCTAGAAAAATTTCCTTACATAATGCATAAACTTTTTTCTCTGTGAAAAGGAAAGATCTTCTTGGATTAGATCACTTGCTAGATAATTTGCTTAATTTTCAAACCATAGAATCAGATCTTGGGAAGCTACTAATATCTGCTCATCTGGAAAACTATCATGAATCTTAAGCCCATCTTCAACATTTTGCAAAGCTGCCTCCTCAAGTCTAAACAAATGATCTGCCACTTGATTCTTAGTTCCTTTTTTATCCTTTTCCTTGAAATCAAATTCTTGTAGAAATAGCACCCGCCTAATCAGTCTAGGATTTACATCATTTTTCGCTATTGAGTATCGCAATGCTGCGTAATTGGTGTGCACAATCACCTTTGTCCCAGTCAAATAACACCTAACTTCTCAAAGTCAAAAACCATTATCAAAAAATCTTGTTTGGTCTTGGTGTAGCTCTTTTGGGCAGGATTTAGTGCCTTGCTAGCATAGTAGATTGGATAAAGAATCTTATCTTTTTGTTGACCTAGTGCAACCCCTAAGGCCAATCCGATTGCATCACATATAATCTTAAAAGGAAAGGACCAGCCTTGAGACACAATAATAGGAGCAGTCATCAACTTCTCTTTTAGACATTTAGAAGCCTTCAAGCATGCTTCACTAAACTCAAATTTCATCTCTTTCTCAAGAATCCTACAAAGAGGGTTGGAAATATTGGAGAAATCCTTAATGAATCACCTATAAAACCCAACATATACCAAAAAGCTATGAACACCCTTCACAGATATTAGTGGATGTAATTTCTCGATCACTTCAATCTTCGCTCTATCTACCTCCATACCTCTTTTTGAAATTTTGTGCCCAAGGACTATACCTTTCTTAATCATAAAATGTACTTTTTCCAATTAAGTACCAAGTTGCATTCTTCACACCTTCTAAGATCTTTTTCCAAGTTCTCTAAGAAGTCATCAAAAGAATCACCAATAACTAAAAAATAATCCATAAACACTTCAATGGTGTCTTCTACCATGTCATAGAAGATTGATGTCATATATCTCTAAAATATGGTCGAAGCACTGCATAGCCCAAATGGCATATATCTGAATACAAAGGTCCTATAAGAACAAGTTAAGGTGGTCTTATCTTAGTCTTCAGGTGAAATAGTGATTTGGTTATATCCTAAATACCCATCAACAAAATAGTACCTTTCCCTGCTCGCTAACTTGTCTAATATCTGGTCTATGAAGGGCATGGAAAAGTGGTCCTTCTGAGTCCATGCATTAAGTTTTCTTTAATCCATGCATACTCTCCATCCTATGACTGACCTCATTGTCACTAGATCATTCTTCTCATTAGGTACAATAGTAATACCACCTTTCTTTGAAACATATTATTCCTGATTGATCCATTTACTATCAGTAATGGGATACACTACACCAATATCCAACCTACTAGATTATCTTTTTCTTTACCACCTAATGAATAAGAGCATTGAGTCGATGATGATACTCTATACTTAAAGTACAATCAAGATCAAGTTAGATTTTACGATTACAAAGAAAAAGAGGTATACCCATAATATATGAAATGGACCAACCAATGGCCCTCTTGAATCTCTGTAACACTGAAAACAATGCTTCCACTTCGGAGTCAATCAAATTGGCTACAATAATCACTGGAAAAGTGTTGTTGTCCCCTAATAATGCATATAACGAATGAAAAGAGAGGGCCTTCAACTCTAAGATCGGTGGCGCTTTAATGGATAGATGAGCAGGTGGAGTAGTTCTATTCTTCAAATCCAAATCAAACTTCTTTAGTGCATGTGTAAGAACCACTCCCATAGAGAGCACATACTATCTCATCATAGTCCTCAACACCATCACTATCAAAGTTCATGATCACGGCTGCTAAAACTTCAACACCAAATCTCTCATTAATAAGAATAGTATCAGAAGTATTATCCCAAATTTTTACTACATCAATATCATGGAAAAGTCTATTTCTTCATCAAACAATCAATCACTGGCATCATTCTTAACTCATCAGGCTGCTTCATAGGTTTGCATACATTGAATATCACTTGTTCATCATTGAGTCTCAGCATCAACTCACCTAGTTCTAAATCAATCAATATCCTTCCTCTCATGAAGAATGGTATTTCCAGAATAATTGGGACTTTAAAGTCCACTTCACTATACAATATCACAAAATCCTTAGGAAATATTAAAGTAGCCACCTTCAACAATACGTCATATAAAATACCAATTAGATTTTTCATAGCCCTGTCTGCCATCACTAATTTGATAGTGGTTGGTTTAGGTGCTCCCAACACCAAATGTTTAAACACTGCGAATGGCATGAGGTTGATGCTAGCACCTAAATCACATTGTCCACGAGCGAATTTGAATGATATAATGGTGCATGGTATAGTTAATACACAAGGATCCTCCTTCTTCTCTACCAATAATCTAGTAGTTATAGCACTGTAATGATGAATATTGTCAATTGGATTGCAATTGACTGACCTCTTCTTAGTGATTAGGTCCTTTATGAATTTGAATAGCCTGGCATTTTCTCTAATGCTTGTACAAGTGGGATGTTGACTAAAAACTCTTTTAGCATTGACAAAAACTTCTGATACATACCATCTTCTAATTTCTTTTTTAGCCTTTGAGAAAAAGGAGGAATAGGTTTTGGATTGGTCTTCAACCCAAGCTCCTCAACCTTCTCTTTTCCTTTATCTTGTATGCTACTGGTTTTTACATCAACAGTCTCATCATCATTCTTTTGCTTATCTATAATTGGTATAGGTAGTTCTATGGTTGTTTTACCACTCCAAGTAGTAATGGCATCACAATGACCATCATACTTTGGATTCAAAAAGTCTTACTAGAAAGAGTGCCAGGTTGCCTTTGATTTTATATAGAAGACATACGAACATACTGCGTCTCCAGTGGTTTGATTGTCGTAGCATGTGAATCAACTTTCTGATTCAGCACAAATATATCTACCTTAATCTTCTTAAGACAACTCTCTTTACTTTCTTGCCCTTTGACAAGTTTCAAAAACATTGTCTCCACTCTAGACTCAGTATCTCGACTACCTGGTGGAACATATTTATCACTCTTCTCCTTGTAGTCATCTTTTTACCACCAATCACTCTCTCTCTCTACTTCTTTCTCTATATCTATCATTGTAATAGTTTTAACCTTGATTCCCTTGCCCTTGGGCTATGAAATCCACCAACTTACGATCAATGTACTTTGCTTCCTCTTCAGATTTAATTTCAAAAGTCCTATAAATAGATGACTGTACCATAACTACATTCACTTTTTCAGCACTTGTTGTTGCAAATTTTTTGTAAGTAGCCTAATGTCTGTCCGAAGTTGTACAACCACTTGTACAAACTTATCATGATCATCTCCATAAACATTATTAGCTCCAATATCATATCTACCTATACCACGCTCAACATCTCTAGTATGCCATCTTCTATTAGTCACCAAAATATCGTCTAGCATTTTTTATGCAGCATCCCATCAAAGTTGTATGAGTAAAACTCTTGAAATCGTATCTACCATTGCTTTGTAACTGATATATAGTGATCTATAGAAGATTTCCAACAAATTTAACTCTCTAATTCTGTGATTTGGTACAACGCTCAGCTTATTCTTGAATCTAAACTATGACCCATACAAGGATTTTGTAGGTAACTTTATGAAGTTGTAAATGTCATCTTTCAACTGTAGCATCCTTGCAAGAGGGAGGAATTTATTTAGAAACTATTTACGCAACTCATGCCAAGAAGTGATTGAACCTTTTGGAAGTTCCCCTAATTATAGTGATGCTTCACTAGTCAATGAAAATAGAAATAACCTCAATCTCAAAGCTTCCTGATCCACCCTTACAATAGTATATGATGTGAAGATCCCAATAAAGTTAGCAAGATGCATATTTGCATCATCAGTAGTTGATCCCAAAAGTACACCCTGTAAGTTCAACAATTGGATCATGGCACTTGTAATATAAAATTTGCATTAGGTGGTAAGGCAGGTGGAATGGTGGATCCTGTCTTAGCGGGTTCAACATAACCCATATCATATTCATTATCATATGGGTGTATGTGCTGCTATGTAGGAATTAATAGAGCTCTGGCTCACTGAACTCTGTCTTGATGCTCAGCTACCTGTCTGGGCCTGGCTAGTCCTCAATCCTAATCTAACCCAGCCTCTTCAATGAATTGAGCCTCTTTGGCTACTTTTCTGGGTTCCTCAGCAGCAGCTATTAGTTGTTGCACCTATAAATTTGTAACATTCACTGAATAAATAGGAGCATATGAGAGTGTTGTATTGGTATCAACAGGTGGAGGGGGAGGATCTTAAACCCTATCACAAACTTATCCTGACATTCTACTTACTATTTGAAGAATTGTTTCTAGCTCTAAATCAAACAAGAGTAAGGGATTGCCTTTTCTCCTAGCATTTGACATACACCGATACAAGATGAACCAGAACAACAAATAAAATGCATGAACTTTACAAATTTAATTAACTACTCAAACCGTCTTTCTCGACAATAGTGCTAAAATTTTATGTCACCTAACACAAAAATCCAAAGAAGTATGCTGCGGTCGATGACAAATGTAGTAACCTAGCTAGGTTGGGGTCGATACCATAGAGAAGATGCTGAATATTTGCTTAAGTTGATGTAGTTCACGAGAAGTACGGAAAAGTAAATAGGGGGTTATGGAACTAATCAATAAGTAGTAACCAAATATGAATATTTTGAGTTTTAAATAATAGAAGACAAATACTAGGACTGTGTTTCCCCTAGCTTCTTAACTATGTGAGTTTCTCATATTCAATCTACCTATTCTACTGCTCTATATATAGAGTCAACAAGCTATGGATTATCAACCATTTTCACGACCCGATTCCTCATGTCATGGAGAAGCCTACCATAAACCACCAGTAGGCAATCTAATCCATAGTCTAGAATTGCTAGTAACGGACTACTCAATAATATAAGGAAAATAATGCAAAATATATGGATAAAAGATCAATACTTAGAAGAATCCTAAAACCCGATGGTATTAGTACAAGAACTTCTAATATCATAAAAGTACAAAAGTGATATATCAAGAATTATACAATGGTACAACTTGTCTCCAAATACAACTTAGATACTAGTCTAATACATAAGAGAGAGATAAGTAATACTCCGAATGCAGGAGCTCACTCTAAGTCTCCAAACCAGGGTTACTCCATACGATGCACACATTAACTGCGATAACCCATACTATGATCTGCAAGCTGCAGAAGTGTAGTATGAGTACCAAATGAATGGTACTTAGTAGGCAGCTGGAAACTGAGGTCCAAAGATAAAACATATATACATAACATATAAGCAAAAAGAAAACTACACCCAAGAGTCTATAAATCATATAATAAGTCAATGAGAGTAATAAGGGAAAATTATCATATTTATATCTAAGCGTCTAACATAATAAGACTAAGGAAGTATCAGGGTGAACTATCTTATTCTATCTACATTCAACATATGTCAATGCTACACCATATATCCCATGTCAATATACGAATAAAGAGCAAAAGAAAGATATATAGTAATATAGAAGGTGAAGTAAAGGCTATATAAAATGAACAACAATGGAAGGGATATACGGTAGTGCCATAGCTTCATATAGCTAGATATATATAGGTATAGGTACATACAAATACGAGGTTATCTCAACATATAACCTATATCATTATATTATTATTTTGATACCTCATTATAATACTATCATGATTTAAATACTACCATACTCGGGGATTCTAATCCACATGGCTAGATATGAAATACTCATGCATAATAATACAATCATAAGATAGGAGAGGCCAAAGACATACCTCAAATCCCGATACCAAATCAATCACCAGTCTGTCAAAGCTAGCCATAATAATGATCATAACGATGATAATAACAATATCAATAACAGTGTTAATAATTGGCTACTTCGACAAAAAAATACCTAGACGAGCCTATACATACCTCAATCGCCTCAGGCTCGGAAGGTTCAATCACATACAAGCGATGTGCATGTAGGAATGAATGCAAAGTATACCATCAATATCACAACTCATACTAACTTTCCTTATCAGGACCATAATCATTGTAATCAACCGTCGGCTTTGCTGGGAATCAATATCATCTCAATAGTATTCTCCAAACTCGAATCGGGTATTAATATCATCACAATATCCTGCGGCCTTGCAAGGTATCAATAACATCTCAATAGTATTCTCCAAACTTGAACCGGGTATTAATATCATCATAATATCCTCAGGCCTTGCCAGGTATCAATATGTCATCACAATATCCTCCCGCCTTGTCGTGTATCAATATATCATTGTAACTATCGATACATAAATATAGGCATAGAATAGGTGCATATACACAAGCCGATATACTCATAATCATAAAGATATTTGTCTTGTCAATACATCCCAACAACTCGTTATTAGCTAACCAATGCTTATAATTATTAAACCGCTAATTTGCTATTCATCACAGGACAATAATAACCATTTATCCACTATTCATGATTATCAACAAATTATCATATATCCAATAATTATCATTAGCCAAAAAATACCAATTACCATCTAACTATCTTTTATTAACTAACACCAATAATTAACTAACTATCGTTTACCATCTAATCCTCATTATTCAAATAATCCTCATTATTAGCTAGTAAACATTATTAACTTGGTATATCTTCATCTAGGAATCGTTATTAACTAGGAGCCATTATCACTAACTTTCTTTATCATCTAGCAGTATTTGGTTACATTTCCTTACTTAACAACTAATCGACATCACAACTTTATTGTCGATAGAAACTAATCATTATCATACATAAACCCATTTTTATTGCCACGTATCGACTCTAATTGTTAGCTACCATATTTCAACTAAGCAAGGTTCATTAATAAGTATATTAGATTTCTAGCCATCAAGTACTATAGCCACCTAAAAGACATGTAGCTACCACTTAGCTTAACCCTTAATTAGGATGAATAGTCATAAGATTTTATTTCAACTAGAATCATATCAATTATCAATATAATAACCACAAATGAACCAAATCTATGTATGCCATCACCAATACTCAATCAGTGGAATAATAAGCATCATACCGTATCTTCCTCCGTCGCATACCGTAGAGGTGTATACAAACATATATATATATATATATTCATATTAATAAACTACAATCACATCACTTATGATGACAAACACTTCTTGGATATTCAATCGATGTCATAACGCGACGCTTAGCCTATTAATTTATCTAGAATAATCACAACATCATAATCATGGCCTTAGGCCCATGCACGTATCTGGGACTCATATCAATAATCATATTTATAAGTCCTAGAATATCTATAATCATCTCACATATAGAAGGCATCTCACATATAGGAGGCATAATATCAGTAAATATGTTATCATCTCTCACACAAGAGACATCTCACATCTAGGAGGCATAATATAAATAGACATATATTGTCTATAGGATATCATATATCCTTAGGTCATACATCAATACAGTGAAGGATTAAGTGGCTAAAGTAACTGTGATCACGGTTAAGTGACCGCAATTGCAGATATGTGGGGGGCTGCGATCCCTCTTGGGGATCGCAATCACAGTAATTGAGAGCAGTTCTGCTCCCCTATTTCCCATATCACTCCTCTAGGATAATTTACCTATCTAAGAGAAAATAACATCTCTATAGGCTACATAACATATCTAGGTGTAATATCATCTCTAAATGCCCAATATCACTTCCACAAGTAGTATCATAACCATAAGTTAAAAGCCACAATTTGGAAACATCAACATAAGTTACCAAGTTATGAAGTAACCTTATTCTAAGGTTTTCTAGCCTCATCTATGTCTACATCCACAACTAAGTCCAAAAGGCTTAACATGATCTTAGGCCTAACTAGGCCGAATGATCCCACTTCTAATCCACAATTTCCATAATTAGTCATACTATGCCCCAAACTAGATTAAGGTGTGTAATTTATCTTCTAGATGTCGAGCAAGCCATATTCAAGACTAAGCTAGTAACTTCGACTAGAAACAAGGATACTCAAGTCAACTCTACCAAACTTACGATTTCAAAACTACCACACTAGCCCAATACGGCTAAATATAAAAATCATGCTTCACATGCTAAAACCATAGTCCAAGCATAGTATTTTATCATATCCATGCTAAAAATTTATCTAAACTAGGGAGAAGGCAATAGGATTCTACAAGTGTATTAAGTAATTCAACGTACAGATCAAAACCCCCATCTAATCCCCAAACTTATATATATATATATATATATATTCAATAATAAGTCATTCTATCTAAAATCAGTCTTAACATTTACATTCACACGCAATGTATATCATACATCATCCATGAAGAAGAGTAGATAGAAGCTTACCTCAAAGCCGAATTGAAAAATCCCAAATCATGCACCATATGCTCGCCTTCAATTTACAATCCTCAAAATGCCATCACACTAACAAAATCATAACCTACTCATTAATACGAGTCTAATGATACCCATATTGCACTATTGTGCTTCGGGTTCAAAAATGACGCCAAAAACCCAAGTGGATCCCACATATGGAAAACGAGTTTCCAAAACCAACCCAATGTTCACATATGAATAAGGAATCATAACCCTCAAAGAATGGGTGGGGCAAACCTCAGCGAGAATGCGGAGTCCGTAAGGGGGGGTGTATATGACACCCCAACTTAGAAAAGAGTCCCATATCGGCAAAACATAGAAGGAATGCTAGGTATATAAGTGAGAAAGCTTTACTCCTTAGTGACGCATTTTAAAGACGTGCGGGCCTGGGCCCAGAGTGGAAAATATCAGTAGTGGTTGGGGAGTGGTAGGGGTATCTCAAAATTGGGTCCCGAGAAGTCACACGATGCTTAGGGTCACAAGTGATCCTAAGCTAACTTTTCTACTGGCATATCTCATAAGCAACTGAATAAGAAGTACAAATATATATATATATTCAAATCTGCAGAAAATAACTCTTTTCTAAATTTGATAGATACAAAACTAAATTTACAAGATTACAACTCTGCTTTTACAACCAAAACTGCAACGGAATACATCAACTTTTACTGACTGTCTATGAAGCCTCTACTAGTACTGACTATAGGTAGCTGGTTCATGAGTCCCGACTATCCGAACTCAATATGGCTGGATAAAGAAAATACAACACTTCTCGAACTGTATAACTAACTCAAGCCCTTTAATCAAAAGGACTCATCACCTGCTGATTGGATGCCACGAACTAATTGGATCTGAAGATGTACACTTACCTTATACCTACATTCTGAAAAAATATAGACCACATACTATTGTAGGTCAGTACCATGGAAACGTACCGAGCATATGGGGGTGCAATGCATATATAAAATAATATCTTAATATCATCACAGTTTATAAAATTATGCATGCTGATATAAATGACTCACTTAGCTCGAATTAAATCATCGAAATCAT
>JAPEIP010000010.1:185213654-185228360 GCA_026120095.1 Capsicum chinense
GTTTCAGTAATTAAATATTCAAATTTTTAAGGGCAAAAAGGTTAATTTCCCACCCCTAATAAGCCCAAAAACACGAGATTCAACCCTTCTTTCACCAAAATATTATTGTTTCTCTCAAATACTCTCAATAACAAGTCTAGGGTTTTCGTAGGAGCTTCAAATTTAAGAGATTCTACTATTAATTTTCAAGAATCTCCCATCCAAGGTATGTCAAGTATTCATTCATGGATTCCTTTCATCCATGAAGCCCAAGAATCCAATTTTAAATTATGAATTGTGATTTTCATGTTGCGAATTGATTATGTTCATGTAGTTATTGATGTATGATTTTCAAGTTAGAATCTTGCGACCGTAGTAGCTTGATTGAGGTAAATGCTTTGCGATCGCCATACCTAAGGACAATTGCCTATAGAAACCCAACTTTCTGCGCATCTATTTTACACCCAGAATCACCTATAATAGTGCCACATGTACTTTTCTTGTTAATCTAGCATACGTTTTGCTTTGAAAATATTAAAAATGATCTGAAGTGTCCTCCATATAGGTACTTAGCTACAGAATGGGAGACTTAGATGAATTTGGAGCCTTACTTCTAGAAAACCACTACTAGTGTTACAAGAACCTTCCAAGGTCCAAGCTACACCCAGATAGGAGTATTTCTATGGATAAAGCCCAGTGAAGTTCTCAAAATTCTTTGACAGAATTTTTGTTATCAGGGAACATGTTCCAGGACTACCCCAAGGCCTAGGAAATGTAGCTCAGTCTGACTATAAAATATATTAGGAGGAGCTGAAGAAGTAAGGTGCTAGGGTTTACAAATTGGAAAAGAGCATATTCAACCTTGGCAGTATCACACAAGAACCTTCGGGAGTCACATGAAAGGTTATTGAAGAAGAAAAATAAAGAAAAATCTTCACCAACATATGGAGAGGGTTAAAGGGAATCTTCAAGGTGCTTAATCCTAAAAAACATTTACCTTCGTCGAGGAGCGATAGTGAAGATGGAAAACATTGTTGAGGGGTATGTAACTAACAATGGTAGAGATGATACATGCTATACTAGAGATGAGCCTGATTCAGAAAGCGTCCTTTACTCTTACCTTGCTAACTAGGCAGTGGGGGCACTGCCAACTTTTCAGTTGGAGGTGCCTATCCCCATATTTGTACTGCTTGGATGTCTTTGGGTAGTGTTTTGGATGACACTCTGGATATCATTTTTATTATGTTTGGAGATTTTATATTTTTGGGTACTCTGATAGTGCCCACGTTTTATGGATTATCATATTTTTCTTCTATTTTTAGTATTCTTTTGATCTAATTTCATTTTGATCTTGTTGATGCATGGCTAGCTTTGCCTTATCACAGATTGAGTGACAACATTCTTAAGGGTAAAACATCATGTTTTAGTTTGAGACACAGGTGCAGGGTAAATTCTGAGTACCCATAGAATTAAGTGTCATTAATGCAAGGGAAGATTGAGTACCTGTAGCATTATACTTTGTTAAGTTAGGGTCACTATATTCACCATTGGCGAAATTTGAGTAGCCATATGGTTAGATTGCCCGTTTTAAGCCAAGATATGAGACTAAGGCTTTTCTTATAGCCATATTTTAGAAAATTATGCATGGTATTGTTGCAAAACAAACAAACCCTCCCCCCTTCCCCCATCCAAAATTTTTTAAAAATCAAGGGCATAGACATGAGCGACTTTATAACAAATCCTTTTCTCTTATTGTGGCTTCAGAAATTTTAACATATGAATAGAATTAAATACTCCAAATTTGTATCTTGCGGAAAGGAAAATTGAGTCTCCTTGGTGAGTTTTTGTTTTCTATGAATGGCGAGCTTTTTACATTCTTTTCTTGTATACTCGTGTTATCTAGACTTGCCCCATTAGTTTCTCAAGGATAGTGTTGATTGTATTAGGTTGGAGAAATAACTTTAGGCCACCTTTGTGATTTTGGAACTAACTTTATCCTTAAAAGCCTTCCTATGCATAATTGTAATCCCTAGTTACCCAGTTTGAGCCTTTGGACCTTTCTTTGGCAATCACATTATAAGCCGTGGAATATTATTTTTATCCCTCTTTTGAATCAGACCCTTCTTCAACTCAAAAATGCCACTTGAGGCTAAAAGACTATGTTGGGGGTGCTAAAGTTGATGAATGCAAGTTTGAGGCCATGAAGTATTAGTAGAATCCAAGATGCATAAGTGATTGTAAACAAAATGTTTTAAAAAATAAAGGATCCAATACAGGATAGAATTGAATGAAAGATTCAAGAAAAAGAGATAAAAAAGAGTGGCTAATAGTCAAAAAAGGGAAGATTTAAAAGTGTGATGTCGACGTTTAAGGAAGCCAGTAGCCATGTTGTTCCCAAACAATATCCTACCCTAACCCAAACCTACAGTACATGCTGAAAAAATCATTTGGAATCTCCAACCATTTACTCTCTATGTTGTGGCGATTGAACATAGGGGAAAGCCTATGGTATAACATTTGTTGCATTGAGATTTCTTTTGTGCGAGAGAGAGTTTAAGAACTTAAAATTCCTTATTGCATATTTTGTAGATTTATGTAAGGAATTCTCTTTCTTATGAGGATGACATGTGAAACAAGTTAAGGTGGGTAATTTTGTCACCTTCCGGCAATGAGGCAAATAGAGTATAGCTTAGTTGTCGTCAAAAGGGAGTCACTTCTAGAGTGTTGGTTTTTGTTGCTTGGTCACTCTTTAAAGTCCTATGTAGCCTTGTTTTTAGCAAAGTTAGCTTAACCCATGTGCAATAAGTTATTTGTGGTTGAGATTAAAGTCAAGGTCATTGTTATCATTAAGGCATAAAGGTTGGGTTTAAATGATTGTGTCTCATCATAAGAGGTAATGTTGCTTGAGGACAAGCAAATTCTTAAAGTTGGGAGTGTTGATGAGTGGTGAGTTTACAACTCAATTGTATGTATTATGTATGAATAAATGAGACATAATTATGATTAGATGCACTAATAACCACTTCTTGCAGGCATAGAGTTAAAGGGTTGGAAGATTGTGGATTGGAGCTCAAAATGAACAAAAAGGGAGCAAGAAAGTGAAGTTGAAGAACTAAAAAGAAATAGCCTCGGGTAACGCGGTGGCAATCTGCCGACTGTGTTCACAGCAGTCAAGGATGGTCAATCAATCGTGGTCGCGGAGGTAAACCGTGGTCACATAGCCGCGGTCACAACCAGACTTTTGTGATTGCAGCCTATCGGAGGATTTCAGCCCAAGGACAAAACTAAAATTTCACGTGTTGATCTCAATTTGACAAAAAGGATTCAAACCATATCATGATGGAACAATTCCATCTTTCTCAATTTTTTAGCTTTTAGTTTTAGTGTAGTTCATAGTTTCCATTTTTAGAGATGAAAATATTATATAAATTTTGGTAAAGAATACATTGGAGACTTTCTAAGTGGAAGATTCGCTCACTTCTATTATTGATATTGTGGGAGAACCGAGTTTGGAGTAACATTTGCTTATATCTTCGACAACTCAATTAAATGGAGATTATGGGTATATCTATGCTTATTTATCTTATGTGTAGCTAAATCATCCTCTTGGGGTTATGCGTGAATAGGGTTTTAGGTGTGTGGGGGTTGTTATTGTTAGCATCTATATGATAATTTATATTTATGTGTTTTATCTTTATTATGCTATTATGGTTGGAATTTGATGGGTGAAATCCCCAAATACCCATATGGCTTTGATGAGTGAAAGCTCCAAGGCCATATTCAAAAGAAAGGTTTTGGTTGAACTTTAGAAATCCATGTCATCTTCAAAAGAGGGATGTGGAGACCAAACCAATGATAGACAATCACGTTTGTAGTTTGCTACATTTTCACTATCATAGACATAAAGATGAATTTGAGGTTGGCTACACCATGGGTATCATCCTAGAAATAGAGATGCCTAGATTGAGGTTGTGGTTACTAATTGTTGAATACACCTATTAGGTATTCGAAAGAATCAATGGGTGAAAATATAACGGTTTATTGGAAAACTAGCATTAAAATATATAACCAAACTTACTCATATGTGATTTCCTAAATTGATGTTGATTTATCGCTCCCACATGTCACTCCCTTAGTAATGAATAATCCTAAGATCCGTGTTTAACTGTTAAAACTTTAGTTATTCGTAACCCCAAATTTATATTAGAAAACCCAAAAAGAAACATAAGTGTAGGAACCTATCCCCATTTTATCTTTTTGTACCATTTATTTGAATTCAACTTATAACTATTATTTCAAATTAATTTGATCGCTACTTATATTGTTCCTCGTAGATTCAACCCCGACTTTGAAGTTGAGTAAATATATTAACAACAACCGTCTTGCACTTAAGTTAACGTGTAAGTTGAGCATTATCAGCTACACAATCCAAATTAATGGTTTTAAATGTCATGATAAACCTTGTTCCCTGTCCCAGCATCTTATATATACATATATGTATGCATGTACATGAGCATGTACATTGAGTTTGGACTGGATTTTGAATTGGCATTATTTTTATCCCTAACTTGATTTACATGCTAGCGCTCACCCCTCTAACTAACTCTAGATATTGTATCCCCATGTTATACAGGGAATTGAGACACTTCTGCTTTCTTTCTTAGTGAATAGGTGATTTCTGGATCGATCATATGTCAGTTTGAAGTTTTGAGTTTCCATTCTCCAAAAGACCCTTACTTCTTATTTTGGTATCACTATACCATGACTACCTTTCAATTTATTTTTTGAAATCGTCAGGGGTATGTCCCGACATGGGTTGTTCTTATTTACTAGAGGCTTTGTGGATTACTATGGATTGGGATGGATTTTAAAGTTCTTAGATTTCTTTCTGAGCTAGTTGCTTAACTATCTTGTTATATGTTCATAACTCCACCCTATTTTGTTATATGTTTGCAATTTATCCATTGCTTGTTCTACTGTGTTCTAGTTGTCTAGGGTAAAGGGGGTGGTCTCCGATCCTCAACGGACCTAAGACACCCATCACGGCTAGGCCTTGGTTCGAATCATGACAAGAACTACTTTCAATATAAAATTCAGAAAAATTACTTAAAACATAATTTAAGTTTTCAGTATTTCTTAAAATCCCATCCCACTAAACTAATTTCAACAATTCCTTCTAATCCATTAAAGCCACCTTATTTTAGATTCATTACTACCACTCCTTTACACCACCCACTGCTCCCAAAT
Organism: Capsicum chinense; assembly: GCA_026120095.1. Taxonomy (NCBI): domain Eukaryota; kingdom Viridiplantae; phylum Streptophyta; class Magnoliopsida; order Solanales; family Solanaceae; genus Capsicum; species Capsicum chinense. The sequence goes on from JAPEIP010000010.1 coordinate 185,218,881, forward strand.
TCTTGTCCAAAATCATGGTAGCCATTCCACATATTTTGTTAACCTACCCCAATTTGAATTATAATCATGTTTTACACCCCATCAACATTCAAGTTTCAACTTTCACTTACAACCTCTATTTACTTTCTTCTTCAAATTTATTTGGAAGTTAGTTTGCTTTAATTTTATTTTATAAGTTTAGTACTTCATAAATTGAAGTCAATCTATTTTAGATTTTATATTCTTTCACCATTCTAATATTATTAAAGAAGTCACGACCATCTTTGAGTATTATTCTTACTCAATTACATTTTACAACTCCAACTGAAGTTCGTGTTGGATTTGTGTCTGGTCATATCGATCATGAAGACAATGATTTTCATGAAAAAATAGATTTAACTACCTAAACGGTTCAGAAATGATGAAGAAGTTAGGGAGGTTGTTGGTAGCAACAGTAAAAGTCCTATTGTTGTAGTTGCAAAAAAGGAAAGGAAGATAGTTGCAAAAAGAGACCCTTTACCATAGGTATGATTTATATGTATCTGATAGATCTACTTTGTTCAAATACATATGATTAATGTATCTTACTATAAAATGAAACATACCAAAATATAACTAGTGCTTCTGATATATATATAGCTAACCTTAGTAAGTTTTAAATTCATTCAAAGATACATAGTTTTTTATATTTGTGATATCATTTTTTATGCCTGATACATTAATATAATCATTCTATTATTGGTTAAATAATGTATCATATGAATAAACATGTCTTAATTATTATTTGTTCATACATTATTTTCAATGTATCTGAATGCAGGGGCTGAACTATGTTATCAAAGTTGTTCAACCTCATTCTCTGAGGTTTGGCATTCATGTAACCGTAGATTTGCAGATGATTTTGAGAGTTAAGTAGGTTTAATAGTAATGGAGTTGTTTAAACATACATGCTTCAAGATATATCTTTATATGCCCAAATTTAGTTTTCAAAGACAGATAAGTAAATGCTTATTGATGCTTAAGTAATTACATGTATATGTGAATTGAACTGTGCTTATATTCATGCTATATGATTTTTCTCTTATCACCAATTTGAAATGCATCAACAACACCAAATACTTTGAGTATCCCAAATCAGAGCTCTCTGTATTGATGGAAAAGTATTTTATTTTAAAAAAAAAACCTTGGTTCAACGTTTCAAAATAGAAAATTTCAACAATAACCATGATGTTGTGCAGATGACCATACTGTAATTCATAGATACCTTTTTATTCTTAGAATTAGGTGATTCCACAGTTAGCTTAGCAGAATTCAAGATGGTTAAGGATGATCCATATGAATATTTTTTGTGAATAGAGGTTTCCTTCGATAAATTAATGAATTCTTTGAGACAAGATTTCGTTATTAAAAAAACAACTTTATCATTTAGGAGGCATTGCTCACATACTAAACATATGGATGTATGAATGTTTTTCGAAAGTATATGAAGGGATTATGGTTCGTATAGGTAACCTTACACTGAGTGTTACATCTTGCATTTTTGGCCTTAGAATTTTTCCTAGAATTCCATTCTCCAAACCTAATACGATTTATAGGTATAAGCCGTATGTTGGAATACAAGTGGTATGGTCCTATAGTATGCTAACCAGTGTTTATTGGTATGATGGATGGGTTACTGGAATCAATACTATTTAGGGGATAAGCGTTGTATGGTAACGTGTGAGTCGTATCTGGTACTCATATAGGGGTAAGTGTTCAATCCTCTTGGTATTCTATTCTGATAGGGATATGCATGGAAAGTACGGATCGTGTACTTTTGATACGACTTGGTTGGATGAGTTGTATACTCGACAATATTGGATCTAAGGATTGGGGTAGGATACGAGTGGCGGGTACTACTCGCATCGGAAAGGTAAGACTCGTATGGGTTAATCGTATCCCTGTGATGGGATTTTTATGCAACTTAAGTGGGGTAATTTGGACATTTTCCTACTTACCCTAATAGGATCCAACAAATTCTAGACTATTTAGGAGGATATTTACTTTATTATTTTTCTCTTTAACACTTAGAAACTACTCCTAAACAATATAAAGTCATCTCAAAATCTTTGGGGCAAGAAAGCTAGAGTTTCATATTGAGGACTTATTTAGGGCTTGCTTTGATGATTTCTTTCCATTAATTCTTCAGTATAAGGCATGTTATATTACCTCATTTTAAGTTCCAACTGATTATTTATGATGAGGAAATGATTATTTTGAGCTCACCAACACCCCACGATCACCCAAAGATTAGTCTCCCAATTTTCCACTCTCTAGGTCTTTGAGTCTCTTGAAACTTGTGAGAAGTGGGACAATATTAGGTAAGGGATGAATTTAATTCCCTTCCAAGAGGGGCTTAAGCATCCACTTGACTGGTTAAGCAACCACTTGATCACTTAAGCAACTACTTGACAGCTTAAGAGGCCACAGCTAAAGTGGCATACGACCGCAATAGCAGTACCTAGATAGGGTTAACCCCCACTAAAAAGGACAAGGTGTCGCTTAAGCGACACCCACTTTATCGGTAAGGGTTTTGCTAGAGTAAATAAGGCGTAACTAGCCTAGGCATCTTAAGAGACTACATAGCTTCTAAAGTGCACTCCGCTAATACAACCAAAGGTTCGCTTTAGCAGATGCACCAACTGAGTTCATGCATCAGCTGAACTTGGATGTCTCCAAATCTTTACCAAACCTCAGAATTCATTCAGAATCCTGTGAATGCAAACAAACAATGCTACCCTATCAAATTTGGCATTCTAGAATCAATGGCACCATAAAATTTCCATCCAGATTTGCTTTGATGAAATTTGGGTCGCATGCCCAAGGACCACTTTTACTAAATTTTGGCTAATAGCCCAAAATGAGTCTGAAAGCCTTGGGACCCGAACCAAAGTTCCCCTAGCCTATAATCTATGTTTTGAAGCTGATGGTACTGTCAGACTTGGCATTCGAGGACGTCAACCTAAAGTTTACACCTAATAGCAAATCCTTACCAAAGAAGGCTTCAAAATAGGGAATTTCCTCTAAAAACCAAACAAATAGCTTGATAACTGAACAGTCAGCTCCATCAAGTCCAACTAACTTGGGGAATCTGTAAAAGAAGCTCTACATGATGGATAAGTATGGAAATTCAAAAACTGACTTGGAAAGTCATTACAATATCCTGTACTAAAAGAATATTTATTAGTTAAAGTAAAGGATTAGGATGTACCTGAAGGCTCGAACAGGTGGGGATACTGGGCTTGTATCTTGCTATCGATATCCCTAGTAGACTCCTTTGTTGGGTAACTACTGGAATATACTTAAAGCACAAATGTCAGCCATCCCTGGCTAATATGAGTATTGGATCCTCCACGAATGTCAATCTCTCATACAATTGAATCGACTTCCATCAAAGTACATGTGACTCATTGAGGATGTAGCGCTACAACATAGAAACAAGGAAAACTGGATGAACAACTAAAAAAATTTAGGGGTAAGGATAACTTATAAGCCACCTATCCAATGGTGCAATGTATCTCAAAAGGTTTTGCCTCTCATCCCAAACCTCATCATGCATTTCATGGGAGATACATAGAGAAATACCCGATAGCTAACTCGAAACCTCAAGGTATGAAGTCTACAATTTGAATAAGCCTTCTACTTATTCTTATATACCCACAGCCTATCCTAAATCACCTTGACTCTATCCATTTACTCCTAAAGAAAGTCAATACTATGAGGTCTTACCTTAAAGGTCTTAAACTATCCTTTCAGAGGTCAACAATGCCTATATTATAGTGTTGTAAATGGTTCTATCTCAATACATGATTGGTAGCTATTATATATGAACTCCACCAATGTTAACTGTTTCTCCCACTGGCCTTCAAAGTCCATGACATAAGATTGGAACATATTCTTCGGAATCTGAATGCTCAACTTTGACTGCCCACTGGTCAAAGGGTGAAAAATAGTTCTAAGATCCACTAGGGTACCCTACTTCTCCTGAAAAAAATTTAAGAATCTAGAAGTGAATATCAAGCTCCTATATGAAATAATAGATATGGGCACTCAGTGTAGGTTAACTATATCACGCACATAGATATGGGCTGATCTTTCGGCAATTAAGAATATTTAATAGGAAGAAAATATGCCAGTATTGTCAACCGTTTTATAATGACTTAAATTCTGTTGGAACCATAAGAGGTATGAGGCAACCCACCAATAAAATTGATAGTGATCCGCTTCCATTTCCATATGAGAATGGGCAATCTCTAAATCAGGCCACCAGGACTCTGGTGTTAGGCCTTCACCTATTGACAACATAGGCAACGAGCTACAAAGTTTGCTACATCTCTCTTCATTCCATGCCACCAGTAACGTTTCCTCAAATACCTATTTCATCTTAGCTATCCCAAGGTGAATAAAGTATCTGGAGTTGTGAGCCTAATGCCATATCAACTAAATCAAGTCTTCAAATCTCGAAACATAAATACGATGATTATATATCAGAACACCCTATGATCTTATGGTAGCCCTCCCGAACTCCCCATACAACACTTGATCACGGATGATACAAAGGTCCATGTCCTCAAATGAATGACTCTGAATCTACTCAAATATGGTAGACCCGACCTCAACACTAACAAGGATCTTCTTAGAGTCAAAAATATCAAGTTGTACCATCAAGTTAGCTAAGGATTGGATGAACCACACTGATGACCTCTCAGAAATTGAAAGAGAAGCCAATCTACCCATACTCACCGCCTTCCGGATCAAGGCATCCATTACAATATTCGCCTTGCTTGGATGGTATAGAATAGAGATATTACTATCCTTTAGAAACTTTATCTATCTATATTTTATAGAATTAAGCACTCTCTGAGTAATAAGATATTGAAGACTACAATGGTCTGTTTGGATCTCACAATGCACGCCATACAAATAATGCCTCTAAATAGTAAGCACAAAACTACCACTTTCAACTCTAAATTATGAGTAGGGTAGTTGCACTCGTGAACCTTCAGTTGCATTGATGCATAGTAATAACTTGGCCCTGCTACATCAACAAACAACCCAAACCAATATCGAAAGCCTCACAATATATGGTAAATCCCTCTCCATAAACAAGAAAAGCCAATATAAGAGCTGAAGTGAGAAAACTATTAAGCTTTCGAACGATTGACTCACATTATTCAGACCATTGGAAAGGAACCTCTTTCTATGTCAATCTAGTCATCGACGCTGCAATTGTTACAAAAACCTCAATGAACCATCTATAGTAACCAGCCAAAATCAATAAAAATATGAACCTCAGGTAGAGATGTGGGCCTGGTATAATCACAAATAGCTTCAATGTTAGTTGAATCCACCATAATCCTATCCTTAGACATCACTTGTCCTAGAATGTAACCAACTCAAGCAAAAACGACACTTCAAGAATTTGGCAAAAATCCTATGATCTCTCATAGTCTGGAGAGAAATACTCAATTATTGTATATGCTCTTCCCTACTTCTGGAATATATAAGAATGTCCTCGGTGAACACAATCACAAAGGAGTCTAAATAGAGTCTGAACGTGGTTGGGGCATTGGTTAACTCAAAAAACATCACCAGGAACTCATAATGGCCAAAGTGAGTAGTGAAGGCTATATTTGCGAAATCCTCAGCTCGAACCCTCAAATGATGGTAATCAGACCTCAAGTCAATATTAAAGAGCACTGCTGTTCCCTGAAGCATGACAAGGCATAGGATATTTAATCTACATATTCACCTTATTAAGCTACCTCTAATAATATACATATGCAAGGAACCATTATTTTTCTTCCTGAATAAGATAAAGCACTCAAGATGGCATATTTGGTTTGATAAAACCCTTACCTAGAAGATACTAAAGTTGAGAATTTAGCTTTTTATGCTTGACAGGAGCCATATAGTAAGTTTCCAAAGAAATAGGTCAGGTGCTCGACTCAAGATCAACAATAAACTCAATATTATGCTCAGTAGGAAGACCAAGTAAATCAATAGGAAAAACATAGGAAAATCAGACTATAGAAATAGGCTCAAGTGAGGGACTCTCCACACTAGCATCACAAATATAAGCAAGATAAAACTCACAAGCACTCAATGTAAGTCTCCTATCCCTAACATAAGAAATAATCCCCATCAGTGTACGACTAATTAATCCCTTCCACTTAATTGGAGGTATGTAGGGCATGGCTGAGGTAATTAATTTGGCAAAATAATCCAAACTGCATAATAGGGGATAACTAGTCCATGGCCAGAATCATATAAAAGTCCACCATATTTGTTTAAGTAAGATCTTCCTGAGTATCATACTAGTATATAGTCATATACATTATCTATATTGATCAACTATTGAAGAATAACCCAGAAAAGTAGATACACATAATGGCACAGGTAAAGAATACCAAGACAACTCTAATCGATGTGCATATTAAGCAGACACATAAAAATAAGTAGATCCCAGATCGAATAAAGAAAAAGTTGGCAAACGGCACATCGAGATCGTACCTATAATAATAATATTTTGAAGACTCTGTATCTAGTCTATCAGGTATAATATATAAATGACCTCATCACCACCTAGTTAGGAACTTGATCAATCACCTATCCTACCTGCATGAGGAACTCCTTGAGAAACACCCAATGACCTTGATTACAACTTATAGCAGGGGTGGTACTATCTTAATCACAAAAACACTCTACAATGTAGAGACAATTACCCCAAATGGGGACATTCTTTAGAGAAATAGTCGAAGACCCCATACTCATAACAAATCTTAGGAGTTGCACTGTATCTAAAAGATTCAGCTGACCCAAAATAGCTTTCTTGGATAGAAAACCCAAAATATTCATCTCTCTAAGGCTGACTACTTCTCTGGCCAAGATGACACTTTAACTAGGTTAACTTCCATCGGTAAGCTGAATGTGGCATAGATAAGACTACTAGTCTAACCCTAATGCTAATTAAATCAGAGTAGATAATACCTACCCTGAGTACCTCTGCCTCTGAATCGTGAGCCACTTTGGTTCCTAGTAAAACTACCATGATAAGGACATCTCTTATCATTGCCCCCTTAGACCTCATGATGCATCTTTTCTATGAACCAAACAATACTAAAAACCTCAATAAAAGATCTACTAGTGGAAACCAATCTTCGTGTATCCATATAAAGAGAAAGTATCAGTCTCCAAATAAAACACCAAATCCACTCATACTCATTCAACAACATAGATATATCATGCTTGTACAACTCATAAAAATGAGCCTTATACTCCAAGAGAGTTAATTAACCCTACTATAAGTGTTAGAATTGGTCAATCAAATTCACTTTAAAAGTATGAGGCATATACTTCTCCACAAAAATCTTATAGAATTGGGTCCATGTCAAAGGGGGAGATTATAACGCCCCAAAAATGGGTCCCGAGATGTCACACGGGGCTCAAGACTATGAGTAGCCTTAAGCTAACCCTATAAGCCTACTACTAAATCTGAAACTCATAATAGAGAAATATAAATATAAAATTAATGCAGAAGTCTGTCTAATCTAAGCTAAAGTTATCTAAACATAATATCTGAAGATATTTAACTTAAAAGACTAGACAATCAACACCGAAAATCTAAATTATTTCTATCAGTCTAACAAGCCTCTACTACTAACAACTAGAGAGCCACTGGGACAAACCCCCAAATAAGTCAAACTATCTGAAAATACTTAATCAACTACTTTACTAAGCTGGAAAACTAAATAACTAGTTCCCCGAACTATCAGGACTTACCAACTGTTAGGATGTAGATGGAGATGCTTGAAATCACTCAAGCTGCTGAAACTGAGAACATAAACCTACATTATTAAATAATATAGAACATAGACATATATATGGATCAATATTTTTAGAATATACTGAGCATAAAACAATATCTCAACATTATTATAAAGTTGTAAAAGAATGCATGCAAATTTTAGATGACTCACATTAGCTTGAATAACTAAAAATTTAAAATCATAATCATGAGTAGTAAGGCATGCTGTATAAATCTTGTGAGTCAAAACACTTAGTTCTAAAAGTTGTAATTATATTCTATCTTTAAATCATACTGCCTAAGTGTAGAAAGGACTTTTTTTATATCTATAAACTAAAAGTTGAAATCTCATGACCAATATCTTATGTGAAATAATATCAAAAATGAATTATGAGCCTTACATATAGTTTCTAAAAGCTTTTCTGTTAGGATTACTCTTTTCTGTAGTGTAACGCCCTAAGAACGTATCCCGAGATGTCACATGGTGCTTAAGGCCACACACATCCTAAAGCTAACCCTCTGAGCCTGTCTTTACTCCTATAATTCACCATGACAATAATCAAACGGTAATAAGAAAGAATAATCATGCCATGAACATACCGAGTTACAAAGTAATACTGTCCTATACAATCAAAATACTAATGTTCTGTACATACTGGTACTTTAGTCTAAAAAAGCCTCTACTACATAAGACTGAAGAGCAATTGGGACAGATCCCCAACTGGCTCATACTGAATGGAAAAATAAACAACCATCAATTAACAAGACAAAAGTCATGAACATAGGTCCTCAAACCATGAGGACTCACCAATTATAGGAATGTAGATAAAAGTACTCGTAGATCACTATCGTGGATGAGACTGAGCACCTAAACCTATATCACGAGGAAATATAGGATACAAAAGAGTATGGGAGTCAGTACTTGGGAATGTACTGAGTATGTGGGGGTGGACACAACATTTTAAATAATATCATAAATGTATAAGAAAATCATGCATTCTAACAATAATAACTCTCTTCGCTTAAATTATATAAAACATCATTTCCATAAGTCATCAGTAATAATATAACCTTCATAAATCTCATAAATCATTTCATTCAACTCAAACTCTTTGAATCATGACTTAGAGTGACTCGGTATCTCATGGTACATAGATCATTATAGACGTGGGAGTTTCTTATAACCGACATAACTATACTATGTGAGCTATATGGAGTCCAACGTTTTTCCCTCATAAGGAGAGAACCCCACATTGGTAGGGGTGTCGTACTCTTGCTAGGGAGTACAACCTCAATTTCATCATCATAATCTCATACTTGGCCTTTGGCCCACAACTATCAACATCAATCCTACGGTAGAAAGTAGTTTTGGAAAAATACCATATTTCCTGCTCGGTGCTAAATACTCCTCCCAGACTCATCTCAGAACTCGTTAGAAAATCCACCTCAATTAATATTAACTCATTGGTCTATCATGATGACCAAAAAAATAGTCTATCTCATCGGTAAATCATATACGACTGTGGATTTCTAACTTGACTCAAATTTAAATGATGTTTCTTAACATCAAGTATATTTTCTTATCAAATCATTTCAAATGCCAAAGCTTCAAGGAAACATCATCAAACTCATTCTTGACTTTTAATTCAAATATT
>JAPEIP010000010.1:185249779-185290742 GCA_026120095.1 Capsicum chinense
TATATATTACTGAAATTATTTTGTTGTGGATTGTCTTTGAAATGATCTGAGCTAAGTCCGGGAGAAATCTTTAGCACCAAGTCGGAGGTATAAAGTGACCTTACTTCCTTAGAACTATGTGTCCCCGTAAAAGTGAGCTTGAGGCTGATTTATATAGTGATCATTAGTTTGTGTGGCTTTTATATCGATAGTCCTACTCCGATGGCAAGGATAAGACGGCTCTCCCCAACATGGGTTGTACGTTGGACTCCATGTAGCTTACATTGTTTATGTCGGTTATAGGATCTCTCAGTGTGTGTGTGTTTCCTTATGTGTACGGTGAATGAAGTGATTTGAAAGTGGAATTGTGAAATTTATTCTTTCGAAAGATTTAAATGATATTTACATTATGAGAATTCATATTCTTGATGAACTGAAAGTAATTGACAAATTATATGATGACTCACATATGTTATTGTACTTATTTCATCGTCTCATAATTATGATGATTTTCTTCGGGCTATGTGAGTCTTTCATACATCTTGCATATTTCTTATAAATATTTATGATGATGATGTTTATACAACTTCATACACCCCTATATACTCGGTTCCTTTCCATGGTACAGACCCACATCTTCAGATGTGGGCTGCATTTTCTCGAAATGTAGGTTTAGGTTCTCAGTTCTAGGTTCGACAGTGATTGTTTAGGCATGCTGTTCTGCATCCTCTGTTGTGGTGAGTCCTTATGTTCCGAGGACGTGATGTCTGATGTTGGTTTCATGAAATCGTTTAAATTTTATAACTGAGTATGAGTCAGTTGGGGCATGTCTTAATGGCTCGCTGGTTTTATTGATTTTCATAGAGGCTTGTCAGACTAGTATAGATGTTGGGAGTTACTAATAAGTCGTATTTTGTTATATTTCCGAAATTATTTTATTCTTGGATGATGATTACTCTGTTGATATTTGAGGGTTATTTATGAAAACCCCATTGATTTGTGTTGAACTAAATGAAAATGGTTCAAAGGGTTAGCTTAGGGCTACTCATAGCCTCAAGCACATTGTGACACTCTAGGACCTGTGTTCCGGGGCATTACATATATATATCATGATTATAAATATATGTATATATATATATCGTGACATGTGTACTCAGTAATTGTAAAGAGTGACATTCTCCTAGTTACATGTATAACACAAATGTAAAATTAATGTGTTAGGTCAGCAATAAGTGGATTAAGACATGAGTGTAATTGAATTTATCAAACTAATTATTGATCAGTATCACCTACCATATATGGCATGTATATGTTTGATCCATTCCTTTCTTCCTTTCATTTTTTTCTCTTTCAAAGGCATCATACACAGGTTGTTATACATATAATTGTACATATATATTTAAATGGTTTTTGTGAAAAATATCCATTTGACATTATAGACAGTCACTGAGAGAAATCAAGTTATCTACATAAAGTTATTCAAGATCCCCTTGCTGAAAGGGACCTAGTGCGTGTTAGCCACACGACCGGAGAAAAAGAACTCGAGATGACAAGTACATTCCTACAACATGGCATCATTCACACGGTCACCAAGACTACCCTTACATCGGCAAACATGAGTTTTCAGTGATGGGCCTTCCGGGACCTCCACCTTCCACGACTTTTCTACACAACCCCTATTAAGCCCATATTAAAATCATTTATGCATTCCAAATCATTTAACAAGGCAACTTTTAATTAGGCATTAATCGTTAGTATCTTCATCCAAAACTTAGAGCTTGCAAGTCTATTACCTCATGCCATTAAACCATTAAATCAAATTAGACTTCACCATTTCCAATTAAACAAAAACCATTTATGATCAAACCTTGGCCACTACGGCCTTTCCAAAAAAATATGAAACCAACCAAAACCAATTCATATTTCTTTAACCATTTATGCAATGCAAGGATATAAGAATAGTCAAGCAATATGACAAAATTATATTCAATGGCAATTTCATGAACAGTTTGAGGTTATACAATTTTCAAGACCCAAACCAAGTAATTGGGAAATCCATGGTACCTAGGAATTCAATTTACCTTTCCCATGCACCCCACCATATTTACCAACATTAATAAAGCATGATTGTTTCATAATAAACCATGGAAAGTCAAGTTAAAGACCAATCATGTCTAGTGCCCTCAACTAAACAAAAACCCACAGCAAAATCATGAATTTAATATCAATTTATTCCATTAATGAAATTATAAATTCAAGGGAAAGAGGTACATGCCTTAAACACAAGAGAATTGTAAAGATATTCGAGGCTTGGAACCCAAAAGTTGAATGTATTCTAGGGGTTTTTGAGTTAAGAATGAATTTGGGGATATATTTCCTCTTAAAATTAAAGTAAAGGGGTTTTATAAAGCTTAAGGGTAGTGCTTAAGTGTAAAGATCCTTTTCCCCATTGCCTCTTTTAATAACCAACAAAATAACCACCGACCATCAAGGGTCCTCAATACAAACCTCATCCTGTAGGCCCAACATCCGTGTTGCAGACCCTATTGTGGAGCACAACCTCCATGTCGTAGAGGCTAGTCTGTATGATATACTATGTACGTGGCATGCCGCTATTGTGGAGGCTTGCTGCCTCTAGGGCCTAAAATCACCCCGAACCCCATTCAAATATTTTGAAACTCATATGGGCTACCCATTTAACATCCCAAACATAATTTGGGTAAAAAATCAAAATTTCAAGAATGGAAAGGCCAATTGCTCAAAATTTGAGGGTTTCACATTATCACTCCTCTTAGGATCATTCATCCCTGAATGATAAGCTAGGACACATTTTTCAAGAGAATAACCATAATATGCCAGAATCAAAAGATAGACCCGAATAATAACAAGAAAGAATAGAATTCATACCTAAAGGTTCTTCTCCCAACTTATGGAATAGAAATAGATACTTGGCCATCATATCTCCTTCCATTTCCCAAGTGGCTTCTTTAACTTTATGATTTCTCCAAAGGACCTTTACCAATGATATATCTTTAGTCCATAAACTATGAACTTATCTATCTAAAATCTCTATCGGGACCTCTTCATAAGACATGGAATCTGAGATGCCCACATCCTCAATCGGTACCACAAAGGAAGGATCACCCATATATTTTCTTAACATAAACACATGAAACCCAGGGTGAATGGAACCAAGAGTTACAGGCAATGCTAACTTATAAGCAATATTTCCCACTCTCTTCAAAATCAAATAAGGACCAATATAACAAGGACTGAGTTTCCCCTTTTTTCCTAAAATGCATCACTTTCTTTATGGAAGACACTTTTTAGAACATCGAATAACCCACATCATACAACAACTCTCTTATCCTAACATCTATGTAGGACTTCTAGAAACTTTGGGCCATCTTAAGCCTATCTCGAATCACCTTTACCTTTTCCATAGCTTGGTGAACTAAATTAGGATCGAACAACCTCGCTTCACCAACTTCAAATCATTCGATAGGAGATCTACACCTCCTAACATATAATACCTCACATGGGGCCATACCAATGCTATAATGATAACTATTAGTGTACCCAAACTCTACAAGAGAAAAGTAGTCAACCCAACTACCACCAAAATTAATCATGCAAACCCGAAGCATATTGTCTAAAGTATAGATGATCCTTTCTACCTTTCCATCCATCTATGGGTAGAAAGAGGAATGAAGGGTCACCTTAGTCCTTAATCCTTGCTGAAAAGATTTCCAAAAATAAGATAAAAATTGAGCACCATGATTTGAGATAATAAAAACTGGAGCACCATACAGTTTTACAATCTCCTGATTTAACAATCTTGAATAATCCTCAGAAAAATAATTAGTCCTTACTGGAAAAAAGTGAGTAGATATAGTCATCCTATCCACGATTACCCAAATAGAATCTAATTGGTTTCAAGATCATGGAAGACTGGTAACAAAATCCATAGATATCACCTCCCATCAGGCAACTCAATCTCTTGGGATAACCTACCAGGCTTCAACTATTCCACTTTTACTTCTTGACACACTATGCACTTAGCCATAAAATTAGCTACATCCCTCATTATTTTATTCCACCAGTAAATCTCCTTAAGATCATGATACATCTTTGTAAAACCAGGGTTAACCAAATAACATAACTCATGAGTTTCAGCCAAGATTCTACCTCATATCCCATACATATTAGGAAAACATAACCTCCCATGGTACTTTAAGACACCATCACCATTAATACAAAAACTATCACCTTTTTCTTACCCACATCATCCTTGATTTGCATCAAGATAGGATCCAATAGTTGTTCCTTCTTTACCTCATCACTAAGAGACGACTTAGCTACCTCTTGTATAAACACACCACCATTTTCAAAATATATGAGACAAACTCTAAGATTAGCCATATAGTGAATATCCTTCACTAAGTCCTGTTTCTCCTCATCCATATGACATAAGTTCCTCATAGCTAACCTACTAAGAGAATTAGAAACCAAATTAGATTTACCTGGATGATAATTAAGACTCTTGTCGTAGTCTTTAAGAAACTCAAGCTATTTTCTTTGCTTGAGATTCAACTCTTTCTAGGTGAACAAAGACTGCATGCTTGTATCATTTGAAAGATGTAAACATCAACCACATATAGATAATGACACAAAATCTGTAATAAAAATACCACAGACAAAAACTCCAAATCATGAGTCATATAATTCCTGAAACACCTAAGAATGTGACCTTGAAAAAAAAATTGGATGATTTGTGATGATCATGACATGTGTTATGTTGCAACCTTGTTGTGTATTGTTTCTAACTTATGTAAGGGTTTCCATGATGTATATTGATGTGTTAACTTGTGTATATTCTTTCTTTACCCTTATTTAATGGAAAAATAATCCCAAGTAGGGAAGAAATGGAATACCTAGACTTTGAGCCATTAAAAAACAAATCCTTTTGATATCTCTGGGGTGGTTACAGTTAAAGAGCTTGATTCGTACCATTGGTCATGACTCGTAGCCTTATCCTCCTTCTATTTTATACCTTGAGTAGTATGTTAAGGTATTTTACTGGCTCCTATACGAAAAGGCCATCCCTTGGTCATAACCATGCATATGAGTCATATACTACTCAACTATATAGAGTGAGAAACTACCTTATAGTGGACTATTTTAGTCATAGATGGAGCTTATAAGTTGGGGTTTGAGCTTTAACCTTTGGTTATGACTCAAAGGTTCTCTTTCATATGCACAATAGTATAGTTAACCTAGGATAATCCTAGGGTACGAATTAGGGTACCATTCATACCTTACGTCATGATTTCTAAGTAATCTATATGGGGGAGTCATACCGCTGCACCTGTACATTTTCTAGCTTTTAACCAAGGAACTTTTTATTATTTTATATGCTAAAACCCTTAGTCTCACTATATAAGTGTGTGTCACCTCTTAAATATCCTTTGGGAGGGATCAAACACCCTAAAATAGTCTCTTAAGATCATCTTTTGAAGATTGAAGGGTAGGGTTTCAAGAGGTTTTTTCTAGTGGAAAGGAATAGTCAAAATTATTGGTGTATCACCTTATCTAAGACATGTATCTCTTACCCTTTTTAAATATCTCTAAACCATATATTTCACACTTGGTATAGTAAGTGTACATAGTGGTTTTGAATCAAATTAAAAGGGTTTTTCTACCTATCAATGAGTAATGATAATTCTTGTTTATACTTGTGTTGATATATGTTATTGATGGTAGATTGCATATGTGGATGCTTTTTGTATGTTGTTTAACATAAGGGTATTGAGTAACCCTAGTCTTTATGATATCTGCCATTAAAAAGACCTTCTTATAAGTGTGCACACAATGTGTTTGTGAAAATGTCTAAGTGAATATCTAGTAATATATTGGCATCATGTAGAGCTATATCAATGGACTAATGAGTAAAAATGGTTGATAATGATATTATTAATGGTATTGTAAGCCAAGTATTTCTTAATAATGATATTTTTGGGTTAATTGCTAATAAGGAGTTGAAACCCTAAACATGAAAATAAACTTGATCTATGTATATTGAGCCTAAATATGGTGAGAAGGTGGTGTAATATTGGTAATGAAATATGAAAGTTTGTATGGGTCTTGGTGACCATAGATGTGATGAATGGTGTATTATATTAAGGAATTTGGCCTATTAACATGATGAGTGGGTGAATCATCTTATGAAGACCAAATGTGTATCTAGGAAAATAGTCTAGTAAATATGAATGAGTCCCAATAATACCTAAATAGATGTGAATACTTGTATATGGTTGGTTAATGCCTTGTTGGCCATGTATTGAGCCATAATTATTGTGAATGCTTGGAAATGATTGATAAAAACCTTTTTAAGCATATAATAGGTTAAATTATGGCTTAAATGAGGCAATGGCCCCTTTGAGCTTGAATGTTGTTAATTATTATTGTGTTGATGTGGTTATCCATGAAATATGTTAATCTATGACCACGTTAGTTTGATGGCTAAGATGGGTTCAATTCCCTAAGCTCGAACTTGAAATTATGTGTGGAACTAAAGGGTGGTATAGAGGTGTTAGTGAATAACGAATATCTCCTTGAAGACCTGGTAGTCTTGTATGGGCCTTTATGACCATAAATTGACTTGTGTGATGAAATAAGTCTAGGAATTTCCCTATTGAAATGATTGAGTAATGAAGGCTCCCATGAGGGCCGTGTGGTCATGATTAGTGTTGAATTGGCTAAATAAGCTAGAGCCCTTGAATGTGTCGTATTATCCTAATATGTATAAAAGAATGATATGGATGCTAATACATAAACTAAGGGGTTAAGATTCTAAAGATTCCATAGCCAATTAAATATAATGGCTCGTTATTAAAGTTCTATCTCATGATTAAAGTTCCATAGATAAACAAATATGATGGCTCATGATTAAAGTTCCATTTTGTGATTAAAGTTCCATAGCCAATCGAATATGATGACTCTTGATTAAAGCTCTATCTCGTGATTAAAGATCCATAGCCAATCAAATATGATGGCTTGTGAGTAAAGTTCCATTTTGTGATTAAACATACATAGCCAATCAAATATGATAGATCATGATTAAAGTTCCATTTCATGATTAAAATTCCATAGCCAATCAAATATGATAGCTCATGATTAAAGTTTCATCTCGTGATTAAAGTTCCATGTCTAGTAAAATATGATTAGAGTTCCATGTCTAGTTTAAGGTGTGATCATATGATTAGAATTCTATTCCTACTTTATTGTGGTTATGGGTAGAGCCCTTGCTTTGATAAATAACTATGTGTATATAGTCCCTTTGCTTAGTCCGATGGTTGAGGTATTTTGTCTAAGAATGTGAGTATATGGTTAAAGTTTTAAGCCTAATAAGAACGATTTAATCCTAAATGTGGAATACTAGTGTCCTCTACTTTATACCTCACGATTGAATGATTTGAGAATGTATGCTAAGCCTTGTTCCTTTATAGCCTAATGTGATTGTGATTGAGTATATCTATGTTTTCCTTTCTTGTGTTTTAATATTAAGCCATATAGAGTCTAAGGTATTAGAGTTTTCTAACTTATGCTTTCTCATATTTCAGATCATTTATCCAAGAAGATCTGACGCTCAAACAAGCTCTCCTATTCTGATTGGGGACAGTATGGGTAATGCTTGTCTGACTTTTGGGATTCAGACTCAGTCAAGTGTCATGACATTTGACTATCCTCATGGGGTTCCACTTGTTCTTACTAACCCCTCTATTGGAGGTTGCACTTCTTCTTAGTCACCATAAGATGCTAGGTTTTATAGCTTCCTTGCTCATTTGGCTTAAGTTAGTGAAAAGTGGTGTAGGAGGAAGTATTGGGTGGGTCCTAGTTTTAACTCTGTGACTAGTGCTCCCTTCATAAATCTAATGGGAAATAGGCATCTTTAGATTGGTGATGCTTTTATGGCACAATGTGACCAATATTAGGCCGATGGAGCCTAACCCTCATTCACCTATCTTTCTTATTGGTTTTGCGATCAATCATATTATCGTTGTTCTGAGAAAAAAAGAACTTTTTTTTTGTATATAGTCAATTAGTCCACATGCAATGGGAGTGTCCCATATAGATCGCAGCTTGGGAAAGAGAAAGGATGTCAGTTATCACTTCTCTAGCTTTGGAACCCAGGGGCCCAAGTTCAGGATAATAATACCCAACCAGCTCCATCTCCCCTTCCTTGCAAATTCTATAGTCAGAGTCATCATTCTCAGTATGAGATGGGGAGAGAAAAATGCTACCATTGTTGTCAGGTCAGGAACACACATTAAGAGTGCCCTTCTCGAGCGACTTCTTAGGTCAATAAGGCCTCTATACTACTTCCTCTACTCCTACACCAAAGGGTACTATCATACCCTCTGTTTCTTGTATCGGTGCTGGTCGGGGTCACTCGTGTGCATTTTCTACTAACCAAGTGTCTGAGGCATCCCTAAATATCATTATGGATATGATGAAAACTCCTTTTTTGCATTATACATCCTTTGTTGGGTGTGTTTGATCCAATTGGCGATTGTGTATTTCAATTTGGTTCTAAAATATTTGGGCTCTTATTTTTGTCTCTACCCTAGAAAGAGACTTTGTGATTGTAGGGAGTCTGTATTGGGTGTTTGTATCATTTATTCTGAGTTAAAGATCCCAACTCCGAAGGTCCTTCTGTAGAAATGCTCCCGTGGTTAATGAGTTCCTTGTTATGTTCTTTGGGTTTACAATGCATCTACAATATTTATAGACTTGGTGAATAGGGTTTTTTGTTCGTTCTTGGATTTATTTGTTGGTGTCTTCATTAATAATATCTTAGTATATTCAAAGAGAGAGACAGGTCATATAGATCATCTCTGTGTTTTGTTGTGATCCTTTGAGGATTATTGTTTATGTGACAAGTTCTCTAAGTGTGTGTTTTTTGTTAAAAGTCATTGTTTTTCTTGTCCATGATATCTATCCCTAGTAAAAGGGATCATAATAGATCCCAAGAAGGGTATGCGGTGTCTTTTGATGTCCAGTCCTAAGGACTCCTTCTTTGGTATGTTGTGTCAGGTTGGGTCTTATTGGTGACCTAGGTAGTTTCTATAAAGAACTTAGTACCTATGATGTTGTGTTTTTATTTGGTGTCTTCCCTTCAAAGATATGAGTGGTTTTTATGGTTTAGATTCCCCTGTGACCCTTCTTGTGTTGGGTATTATGTTTAGGAGAATGGTGACGCATTGAAATAGGAAGTGTAGAAGTCTCTAAGTGGGGAAGACTTTAGGGTGCATTTTAGGTATCGTATGGTGGGTGATGTCGTCCTCCCTTTTGATGGCATGATGTTGGTAAGGGTAAGTTGTTCGACCTCAATTTAGTTTACCAAACCTTAGTAAAAGTAAGGGTGATTCGTGAAAGGCTGAGAATTGCTTGAGGTTGCCAAAAGTCCTATGCAAATGAGTGGCGTATGGGTTTAGAGTATGGTGTTGGTGATTGTGTATGTGAGGAGGTGTCTCCCACGGAGGGAGTGATACATCTCAGCAATGAAGGAAAGCTTATTCCTTAATATATTGGTCCCTATGTGGTCTCAAAAGGGGTTGATATTGTCTAAAAGATGGAGATGTCTTTGAGGTTAAACTCCATTTCCCCAAATTATTCATGTCTTTAAGTGTGAATACATGTAGGTAATCCTTTAATGGTAGTTCCCTTAGAGAACATTGGTATTTTAGGTTCCTTAACTTGTAAAGAGATCCCAGTGTGGATCTCGGATTGACAAGTTGTCCGGTTGCGAACAATAAGAGTGGTTTCGATGAAGGTTCTAAGGGGGAACCAATGGTCTGAGGAAGATACTTGGTAGACGGAAGAGGACATGAAGTCCAAGTCTCTGGAACTATGCTCCATTTTGAAAACTCATTCTTTAGGTGTGTGTTGTTGTTCCTAACTTGGCTTATGTCTTTGATGGACAGTGGGTTGAAATCCCAAATGGTTGTAATTGATTGATGTCTTTACTGAATAAGGGATTCGAGTTCCCAAATTTTTCAGTTTCTTTCTATCTTAGAAAGATGAAGGTATCAAGCCCTTAAGCTTTGAATTGATCAAGTGTTTTGATAAATGGTTGGATGGAATCCCAAGGATATTGAAATAAAGTGGTTGATTGACAATGATCATGATATGTGTTGAATTGTACTGTTTTGTATTCCTTGTTCTCAATTGTAGGAAGATTGTTTTGATGAGTGCTAATGTATAAACTTGAAAATGAGCTTTTCTTAACCATTATTTGAGGATGAATGATCCTAAGTGGGGGAGAATGAAACACTGGAGTGTGACCTTGCAAAAAAATTTTGGTTGATTAGTGATGATCATGATATGTGTGGGATTGTAACCTTGTTGTGTGTTATTTCTAACTTGTGTAATGGTTTCCATCATGCATGTTGATGTGTTAACTTATGTATATGATTGATTTACCCTTCCTTAATGGATAAATGATACCAAGTAGTGAAGAAGTGGAACACCTAGACTTTGAACCATTGAAAAACAACTCCTTTTGATGTCTCTGGGATGGTTACAGTTGGAAGGCTTGAGTTATGCCCTTAGTCACGACTCATAGCCTTTTCTACCTCTCCTTTCTTACCTGGAGCCGTATATTAAAGTATAATACTGTCTCCAATAAGATAAGGCCATTCCTTGGTCATAATCATGCATATGAGTCATATACTACTCAACCATATGGAGTGAAAACCTAACCTAGAGTGGACTATTTTGGTTACGCATGGAATTTACAAGTTTGGGGTTAAGTCATACCCTTTGGCTAAGACTAAAAGGTTATATTTTGTACCCATAATAGTGTGGTTGACCTAGGAGAAGCCTAAGGTATGAGTTAGGGTACCATGCATACCTAGGTCACGATTGCCAAGTGATCCGTATGGGGGAGTCGTACCCCTGCATGTGTAGACTTTGCAGATTTTAACAAAGGACCTTTTGGTTATTTCCTATGACTAAAACCCTATGTACTCTCACTATATAAGTTTGTGTTTCCTTCTAAACATCCATTGGGAAGGATTAAACACGTGAAAACACTCTCTCAAGCTCATCCTTGGAAGATTAGAGGCTAGGGTTTCAAGAGTGTTCTTCTAGTGGCAAGGAGTCAAGATTGTTGATGTGTCATCTTCTTTAAGGCATGTATATCTTCCCCTCTTTAAATAACTCTAAACCCATGTATTTTACACTTGGATTGGTAGGTGTACATGGTGGTTTTGAATCAAATGAAAAGGGTTTTGCTACCTAAAAATGAATAATGATGATTCTTGTTTATACTTGTGTTGATACATGTTATTGATGGTAGATTGCATATATGGATTCTTGTTATATGTTTTTTAACATTAGGCTCTTGAGTAACCCTAGTCTTGATGATATCTACTATGAAAATAAAATTGTTATAAGTGTGTACACAAGGTGTTTGTGAAAATTTCTAAGTGAATTGTGTGGCAATATATTGGTAACACGTAGATCTAGAGCAATTTTCTAATGAGTATAAGTGGTTGATAATGATGTTGGTAAAGGTATTTTAATCCATGTATTTCTTAATGATGACATTGTTGGGTTAATGGATAATAAGGGGATGGAACCCTAAACATGAAAATGAACTTGATGTGATGAATGTTGTATTATATCAAGGCATTTGGCCTATTAACATGATGAGTGGGTGAATGGTTTTGTGAGACCAAATGTGTATCTGGGAAATGGTCTAGTGAATATGAATGAGTCATGATAATGCCTAAATGGATATGAATACTTGTAGATGGTTGGTTAAGGACTTGTTGTCTACGTATTGAGTCATAATGATTGTGAATGATTAGAAATAATTTATAAGAACCTTATTAAGCATGTAATAGATTAGCTTGTGGCTTAAATAGTGCAATGGCCCTTTGGGCTGGAATGTTTGTTAATTGTTATTGTGTTGATGTGGTTAACCATAAAATATGTTAATCTATGACCATATTGGTTTGATGGATAAGAAGGGTGGGTTCAATTCCCTAAGCTTGAACTTGAAATTGTTTTTAGAACTAAAGAGTGGTATAGAGGTGTTAGTGAATGACGAATATCTCCTTGATGACCTTGCAGTCTTGTATGGGTTTTGATGACCATGAATTGACTTGTGTGATGAAATGAATTAAGGCATCACCCTATTGAAACGATCAAGTAATGAAGGCTCCCATGAGGACCATGTGGTCATAATTAGTGTTGAATTGGCTAAATGAGCTAGAGCCCTTGAATGTGTGGTATTGTCCAAATATGTCAAAAATAATGATATGGATGCCAATGCACGATTTAAGGGGTTAAAAGTCTATTTATTACATAGACAATCAAATATGGTGGTTCGTGATTAAAGTTTCATCTCATGATTAAAGTTCCATAGCCAATCAAATATGATGGCTTATGATTAAATTTCCATTTCGTGAATAAAATTCCATAGCCAAATGAATATGATGGCTCGTGATTAAAGTTCCATCTCGTGATTAAATTTCCACAGCTAATCAAATATGATGGCTTGTGATTAAAGTTCCATTTTGCGATTAAAGTTCGATAGCTAATCAAATATGATGGCTCATGATTAAGTTCCATTTCCTGATTAAAGTTCCATAGCCAATCAAATATGATGGCTCCTGATTAAAGTTCCATCTGGTGATTAAAATTCCATGGACGATTAAATATGATTAGAGTTCCATGTCTTGTTGAAGGTGTGATCATATGATTAGAATTCCATGGCAATTTGATTGTGGTTATGGGTAGCCCTTGTTTCGATAAATAACTATATGGATATAGTCCCTTTTCTTAGTAATTGTACCCATTGTTGCGGTATTTTGTCTTAGAATGTGTGTATGTGGTTAAAGCTTTAAGCCTAATGAGAACGGTTTAATCCTATGTATGGAATGCTAGAGTCCTCCACTTTATGCCTCACGATTGAATGATTTGAGAATGTATGCTAATCTTTGTTTGCCTTATCTGATCGTGATTGAGTATATATATGTGTGTGGGTATAGGTTCTGGAAGGATGATGAGCCTTGATATCTTTATTTGCATGTGACATATCTATATGTATGAATAAGTGCATGAAAGTGATAAAATGTTATGTATTGACTTGTTATTCGGTTTATGATGTATTTTATCACTCTTCCTTGGGTTACATGCTATAGTTCCAACTACTAACTATCTCCGAACGTTATATCTCCACGTGAAGTAGAGCCTGGAGTACCTTCTTCTTTTCCCATGCAATGATTAGATGATCAAGGCGGTTCGTGCTTTGACTTGATGTGGTGAGCTTTCATACTCAGTAAGATGTCATCTCTTGGTCTCCTATCTTTAGACAAAGTCTCTTTTAGACATGGTTTGGCTGTAGTCGGGGGCTTGTCCCGATATATATATTTTCTGACTTCTGATTTTTATAGAGGTGTTGTGAACAACTGTGGACTTGGGCATAGTTATTATTTTTATTATGAAATCTAATGTTGACTTATGTTATTATTTTCGCTATCTTGACATGTGACTTGGAGTCCCTTCGACTCCTATGTTATGAGGAGCCGAGTAGGTTGGGTTATTGGGGAGACCTTCAATTCATGTGAGCTTGAGATGCCCATACGACATGGTCCAAATTTTTAGTCGTGTCAATTACTCTCATGAACTTTCAATTGCCTAAAAGCATATGATACCACCTTGCCATGCAGCATCAAAACACAACCAAGTCCCACACGAGATGCACCACAGTACACCACGAAGCCATCACTACCCTCAAGCAGGGTCAAGACCGGAGCTGAAGTCAAGTTATCTTTCAGATTTTCAAAACTACCCTCTCAAGCAACAGACCACAAAAACTTCACCTTTTTTTGAGTCAACCTAGTCGAATGTGCAAAAATAGATTAAAAGCTCTCCACAAACCTCCTATAAAAACCTGCTAAACCCAAGAAACTCTGAATATCTGTTAGACTCATGGATCTAGGTCATTTCTTAACAACATAAACTTTCTAAAGATACACTATGATCCGCTCACTGTAAAAAAACATTTCCCAGGAAAGTAATAACATTCAACCAAATCTCACATTTCGAAAACATTGCATACAATTGCTGATCCTTTTGGGTTAGAAACACAACACGAAGGTGATTGGCATGATCCACCTTACACTTCAAATAAACCAAGAAATCATCAATAAATACAATCAAAAACAAGTCAGAAAACTAATGAAATATATGATTCATGATATCCATAAACACTGTCCTGGCATTGGTCAAACCAAAAGACAACCAAGAACTCAAAATGACCATACCGAGTATAAAAGACAGTCTTAGAGATATCTTTCTCCCTAATATATAGGTGATGATAGCTCGAACAAAGATCAATCTTAGAGAATACTTAGCCCGTTGAAGTTGGTAAAACAAATACGGGAATAAATTGTAAGGAAGGACCATCCAAATTTAATTTTTTAACCCAGACCAAATGATGGAAACACCACTTGGAAATCAAATTACGATCTCTTAGATATGATATGAACCTCCCTTAGGCTTTATGGAACCCCTTAACCACACAATAAGTGTCTCATTAGGAAATTTAAAAATGACCTTACGGGTCCGATAATCTAAGGAGGCATAGCATGAAGGCAACCAATACTGCATAAAAATAACATCAAAACCATCAATTTTAATTCAAACAGTTCTATAAAATTTTCCTACCACTAAAAGATACCACACAACCCCTATAGACTCTCCTAGAAACCATAGAGTCACCTACCAAGGTACAAATAGAAAAAGATATCAAAAATATACTTGAAACCAAAATAAACAGCCACAAATGAGATCGCATAAGAAAAAGTAAACCCTGGATCAAGAAAACAATATACATCTCGAGAGGAGTTTCAACATACCAATGTTGACATTAGGTGATGCCTCAGACTCCTGAATGGTAGTAAGAGAATACAGATGATTTTGGCCAGTGCCGACACTAGAAGTAGCACCCCTTGGTGCAGGAGCTAATGACGTGGTTACCGGAATCTTATTAGCCCCTAAAGAAACTTTTCCCCCAGGAAATCCTTTGATATATGTCTCAGCTGGCCACAGCCGAAAAATGATTCTTTCCCTCCTCACAGAAACCATGATGCAACCTACCATAAAGTCTGCAATGAGGATATGATGGAGCTTACTGGGATCTACTGGTTAGAGATTAGGCACCCTATGCCCTATAACTATCACCACTCTAACAATGATGATCTCCATATGGCTTTGGATAAGGACCTAGCCATCAAACAAGAACCCGAGTTGCCCTACTTCTTCATAGGCCAATTTTGTCCATCCTTATCAACCTACTACTAATCTCCACTGTGATTCAAATACCAAAACTTTTTACTCTATTTCTCCCCTATCTCTTCCTGTATCTTCTTCTACTCCTCAACCTACTGCATCTATACCACAAGTCTAGATATGTCCTGTCCTTGTTTAACAATGCGACTTTTCTCTCCAAAATCAACTCACGAGACAAACCAGAAGTAAATTTCCTCATTCTAGCCCATATGCTAGATAATAGCTAAGGAGTATATCGAGACAACTGATGGAATTTCAAAGAATAATCCTTTACTGTCATCCTTCCTTGCTTTAAATCCAAAAACTTCTTCATTTTTGCCTTCTGTAAATCATGAGGAAAGAAGAAATCAAGAAAAGAACTAGAGAAATCATCCCATAAGGAAGACTCAACATCATGACCCCTAATCCACTCCCACTCTTCATACCATTGGTGCGCCATATCCTTCAATTATGAAGTAGAGAATTCAACACCCTCATCATTAGTAGCATGTATAACCCGAAAGATCTTCTCCATGTCATCAATTAAACTCTGAGGATCCTCCTCAATCCTAGTACCAGTGAAAGTAGGAGGCCTCAACCTCATAAACTAGCCAACTCTAGTATTCTTTGAAGAACTCATAACACTATCAGCAGAACTAATCTAACGTGACTATGATGTCACCAATTGGGTCAATAGATTAATAGACTGGAAAAACTCAGCATTGGTAATATTTCCCTGTGATGGCTGAATCTTGTACCCCCGGTTGGAGAGGGATTAGTAGGGATAGGTAGAATTCCATGGAAACATTCAGAAGCCACAACTTTACGTCGAGTCTACACCCCAGAAGAAGGATGAGCTCCATCACCACGGTCCCCAAACAAGATAGGACAGTCTCCATAAATATCAAATCAGCTAAAAGGCATGATCTAAAAGGTGAACAAATGAGAATTAGAGAGATTTAAGACCTTAGACTCTATATCCCAAAAATAGACAACCAAAAAAGAAAATATTCCTAAATGCCTTGTAGACTCTCTCTAATAAGTGTGGCATGATACACACCCATAAAAGATATTCTACTTGACACGGCTTGTGAACACCTCATGACACCAAAACATAGGCTCTAATACCAACTTTTTCATGATCCAAATTAGGGCCTGGCTATGATGGGTATCTCAAGTCTACTGAGCACTAGAGACGACCCCCTTTTCTTGTTCAAACCTAACCAATATAGATATCACAAGAGATGATAGGTGAATCCAAAAGTCTAAATGGCATCAAGAACCATAACTAGTATTAAATGAAAACTATAATACCTAAGTCCATAGTATTCCAACAAGCCTCTAAAAAACCGAGTATCAATAAAGGGTCAAAACATACCCCCGACCATAGCCAAAACAAAACTAGAATAAGTTATACGACAAGAGAAACCAAACAAAAAATTAAGACATTCGAAGGATGAAAGCTCACCATTTTAATTCAATAACCAAATAATCCACGAACACCAGACTACTTAACGAGAAATGAAGACTTGACTTTGGACTCTACATCACATGGGGATACAACATCTGAAGATGGTCAGTGGTTGGAGCACTAGCATATAACTCAAGGATAATAGAGTAAGGTAATGCAAAAATCCATCATACGAAAACCAGTAAAACCAATGCACAATATCATATGCACAACATAAATATATATCATATGTCGGGAAAATAGAACATAGCTTTGCATGAATTATTAAAACCTTAACCTGGTCTGTGTAGCTTGACCATCCTAAAATCATCATGGGCTATATAGGTTCAGCTCTTAAAAGGCCCCCAATGTATTTTAGCCGTACGACCGAATAAAAAGAACCTGATATGACTTTTACATCCCTAAAATATAAAGTGTGACATCATGCACATGGTTACTAAGACCACCCTCACATCGGCAAACATGAGTTTCCAATATCGGCCCTCTTGGGATAGCCACCTACCACGACTTTGCTACACAACCCCCTTTAAGACCATATTAAAATCATTTACACAATCTGAACAATTACCAAGGAGTTTTTTATTTAGGACTTAACCGTTGGTATCGTCATACAAAAATTAGAGCTTGCAAGTCTATTAAATCATGTCACTAAACCATTAAATAAAATTAGACTCCACCATTTCCAACTAAACCAAAATCATTTATAATCAAAATATGGACACCAAGGACTTTCCAAAATCATATGAAATCAACTAAAACAAATTCATTTTCTTTATCCATTTATACAATGCAAGGATTTAATAAAAGTCAAACTATATGATAAAATTATATTCAATGGAAGTACATAAATAGTTTGAGGGCATACAATTTCAAAGACCAAAACCAAGTAATTGGGGAATCCATGATACCCCAAAATTCAATTACCTTTCTGATGCACCCTACCACATTCACCTACATTGATAAAGCATGATTGTTTCATAATAATGGAAAGTCAAGTTAAAAACCAATCATGTCCAATGCCCTTAACTAAACCAAAACCCACATCAAAACTATGAATTTAATATTAATTTATGCCATTAATGAAATTATAAATTCAATGGAAAGAGGTACATGCCTTAAAAATAAGAGAATTGGAAAGAGATTCAAAGCTTGGAACCCAAAAGTTGAACATAGGGTGTAATCCTTGGTCTTCTAGCATTTTTGAGTTAATAATGAATTTGATGATATATTTCCTCTTAAAACTGAACAAAAGGGGTTTTATGATGCTTAAGGGCCATGCTTAAGTATAAAGAAACTTTTGCCCCTCGCTTCTTCTAATAAAAACAAAATAGCCGTCGAGCATCAAAGGTCCATAGCACGAACCTCATCGCATAGGCCCCGCCTCCGTATCATTGATCCTATCACAAAATGCAACCTCTATGTTGCATATTGTAGTCTCCGTGGCATGTTGTTATTGCAGAGAATTATTGCCTCCAAGGCCCAAAATCACCCCAAGCCTTGTCCAAAAATTCTGAAACTCATCCAAGCTACCCAGTTGACATCCCCTAATGTAATTTGGGTCAAAAATTGACATTTCGAGCACGGAAAGGACAAAATTAAATTTCTCTAAATTTGTGGGTATTACACTTCTATACCTGGTTATGCCCCGATTTTGGTAGATTTTGGGCTCGTTACCCCTTAGTATTATGTAGTATTTATGAACTTAGGGTATGACATTAATCTTGAAAACATTGGATTACTTTATTTTTGCTAGTTATGTGTATGTTATATAAATAATTTTCATCTTCAATTTCGGGCAAGCATATATTTTATTTATGTATGTTATTATAAGTTCTGCCATAACTTTGGCATCTGCCCATGATATAATCCAGGAGTTCTAGTACTGATTATTATCATTCAGGAAGTTGTGGTTCCTTTAAGTTTTAGTTTGATTTTTGCATCTAATTATGAGTTTTGTTAAATATCATATATATGGCCTCATGTTATTACCCTCTATTTTTTATTTGAATATAGTATATGGTCTCTTAATATTATTTGCTGCTACCTATTCAAGCCCGATGTTTGGCTTCTCGTTACTACTTATTTGTTCTTGTTCAATCCTGTTACATGTGGATGGTTATTATGGTTACTTGGCACTAGTTCAACAATTGTTTATTGACGTTTCCTTCATTACTTATTTCTTGTGTGTTCCACCAATTTATAGGGGAACTGTTGGGTTAATTAACTTCTGAGATTGTGGGGACCTAGTTACATTATGTTTGACTTGTCTACTTATTACAACAATTACTTATTTCCCCATTTAACTTTTACTTATTCCTTATCGTATCTGCATAGATCGGTAGCTATTCATCTCTTTATCGTTACTTACTCCCTACTTAGATTGCACCATTACATTTAAGTTATACTTATGCTATATTGATCTCAGTCGACGAATAATGTCTACTAAACACCCATTTTTCTATACTTATACCATACTTCTGTATATTTTTCCTAATACAAATCTAGGTACCAGCCGTCGGCATTGACGTGATCCTCCTATCCTTAGTACTGATCTAGAGCAGGGTGAGCTTATTATCATTCAAGGATAATCCTAATTCACCTACTCTAGTAAAGTATTTTTCCTGTGACTGGTTGTACATATTATGTATATTTTAGTTTTCATCTAGTATTGTGATCTTGTATAATAATGGCAATATCACTGACCTTACCAGGTATTGGGAGGGGTTTATCTGTATACACTATCATTTTCTATTTAAGTCTCGCATGTTTACATTATAATTTACTACTTATAGTTTTTATTTTGCTTATATTATTATTGTTGTATCTTCTTCACCTAACTTTCTTTTGGTTTTAACTTGTTAGTCTATTGCTTGTTGCTCTAGGCTACGACTTAGCTTGCCTATAGGTGGGATAAGGTATGTGCCATTATGACTTGATAAATTGGGCCATGACAACTTGGTATCCGAGCCTAGGTTTCACTGTTATTGTTGGTACTAGATTCGATGTTTAGTATAGTTTTGCAGATTAGTACAAAATATTTGTATCCTATCTTCAGGAGGCTACAAAGCATTTCTAGGAATAAATCTCATTTTCTTTGGTTCATTTTAGTGCATTGAGTCTAAGTTGGTTTTTAATCCCTATATTTATTCTTTACACAAATGGTTAGGATGGTAGTGTAGAGCTAGGGATCGAGACCTTGAGCCTACAATGCGAGCTCTAATTAAGGGTCGAGATTAACCCAAAAGTCAGGTGCAGAAAGAGCAACAACTCATGTCAAGATCAGTCTAGGGACCTATTACTAAACCCTGTTATATCTTCTACACTTTACATAACTCTAGGTGTTCTTCTAATATAACAACAAGTAGACTAGGAAGCAGCGTAGTCCTAACTCAGGTTTATAGCTTCATTAATTTTTAGGATATATTGATGTTGTTAAAGGGATTAGTTAGAGGTCCACCTACTGAAGGAGCTTAACAAGCAGTACAAGGAGTTGGTATTAGAGTGAATTTTGCATCTGCAGTCCTTAAAGTAAAGGTTTTGTTAACTCAGGTAGTCCTATAGCCTAGCTAATAATGTCCATAAAGTTGCAGCAAATGCTAGTCCAATTTATGAGATTGACCCTACCTGATTTGATGAGCCCCCAAGAGAGGATATTTTTGAGTTCCAGTACAGTTTTGAAGAGGGGTTATGAAATTCGCGGTTTGTCGAGTCGGATGAAGTAGAATTTATTTCTTATCAGTTAGACATAATAATGAAAACATGTTGAAGATGTTATCTTGATTCGAGGAAAAATAGATCTCCATCTATGACTTAGACTTAGTTCTTTGAGGCTTTTTAGGGATGTATATGCCTCACGGCATGCATGATTCTCATTGGGATGAGTTTTCTACTTTGAGATAGGGTTTTATATTTGTGGCTAAGTATGAGGAGAGATTGCATAAGTTATCTTGACATGCTTCTATGATTATTCCCATGGAGTATGAGCTAATTCAATGTTTTGTTAGGGGATCGAGATTAGCGCTTTGTAGGTCTACACAGAGTTTGGTGACTTCAGGAAAGTCTTTTTCATATATTACTGAGCACATTTATACTATAAAGGAGATGGATCACGAGTCCTAAGAGGAAGCAATAATAGACCTCATTATCAAGGTGATTACAGTGGGAGACATAATTGCTCATAATTTTAAAACACCTCAGGTCTTGGCCTTGAAAATTTTTTGAGCCTTAAGCTTACTGCCCTGACAACAACTTTTCTAATGAGTCATAAAGAGTCATTACGGGTCATAATACCCAGTCATAATATGCCTTGTTAGATTTATCTAAGTCACTGTCTTGACTATGACTACCATGTTATGAGTCGTAAAGACTCTAAATGACTCATACAATCATTTCCATAAGGAAGCCAATGTAATGCCCAAAGCATTCTATCCTGCGTATGTCTAAGACATAACGAGTCATATGGAATCTTTATGAGTCACAAGGTCCTTCCATAAACAGATCAGCATTGGTGCTTTGGCACACTGTAACTTTGGGGAACAAGTCATACAGTGACCCTATAAGTCGTAGCGCTACTTATAGCAACTGGGCAGTATTTTTTAGTCTCATTACTAAGGGTATTTTGGATATTTTACTCTTTCCCTAAAATTAAAACGTGACCTATAAACCCTATGGAGACTTTATTTTAATTTATAACTCATCAAAGCAAACACTCCCCTCTCTAAAAAATTCTCTCAAGCAACAATACTTAGGGTTTCCAAGAAGTGGGTCAACTAGAGCTTCTAAGGTAAAATTCTCTCCATAATCTTAGGTATTTTAGGCATGCGAACCTACTCTCAAACTTGTTTTACTTAAAGCATGATATTTAAATGATTGTTTATATGAAATTGATTATGGATTTTGACATGCGTTGAGGATTTCGACATGTTTTTTTTAAAAAATTATTTTCCCATGGATTATTATGCATTGCTTATTCTTTATTAATTGTTTTGAACTTATGGGGTGCATAAGTATGGATAATAAGTTAGGTGATTTTGAATTACCCTAATTTTATGAATAATGGTAATTTAATTGGTAATAACCTCAACCTAATATTGTGAAATTGGTTTTGAATATGAAAAGTATGCATATTAAATTATTTTTGAAACTATTTTCATGGCATAAGAGCCTATTGAAACATAAAGGGGTTTGAGTCCCAAATTGATTAAATGGGTTTGAGTCCCAAATGATTAACTATTTTGAAGTCCTTTTGGCCGATGGGTTTGAGTCCTAGATTGCTAAGTAATTGATATGACATAATAATGAACTTGGAAGTGATATTGGTATGATGATACCAACGGAATGCCTTAATGTATAATTGGTTTAATTAATTCAGAACATGTGTTAAATATTTTAATTGGGCTTAAAAGAGGATGATATAGCTGGACCGTGAAAGTGGCAGTTTCGGGACCTGACACTGTAAAACATATTTACAGCTGCGGGGGTCTAAATGGCCTAGGGATTAAGTCCCCTTATTATAATATTAGGAGGTTTGAATCCCCCATATCGCATTACATGATCAGGTGCTTAAGTCACCTTAATATATGATTGGGAGGTTCAAGTCCCTTATGCATATATATAAGATAATTTTCTGATTGATATAGCTACACGCACTGGGGCATGACCAAGGGGTGAGAGCTAGGGCCTATATAGCCTATGGATACTATGTTAATAAAGTTAAGCTACACAATCCAGGTTAAGGTTTTAAAGTTCATGCTAATCCTTGTTCCCTACCCTGGCATGTGGTAAGTGTATATATATATATAAAAATACAAACACACACACATACACACATATATAAAATCCAGTTTTTACAGGAGCTATTTCCAGAAGATGTTTATCCTCCAACTGGTTGTCACATGAATCCCCTTGTCCGAGTACCCCAACTATAGCAGATGACCCAATACCTGTGGTCTCAAATATATCTGGGTGGAGGGATTTCTTAATTTGTATGATCCTCCACTGAAGGTAAGATAGTGGTGGAAAAGATTTTGAATTATGCATTCAGATTTCCCTAGTGAAAGTTGTACGAATCTCGTAAGGTTTAAATAAAGTAGAGGATGAAGTAGACGTCTCCAATGAATTAAGAGTTAGGGATGGATTTTAAATCAAGATTTCACCAAGTGTATGAAGATACTTGTTGGTATAGTTATTTTGTTTGAAAATATATTTAATTTCTTTGCTAGTAACTGGTTTATTTTCATTCTTTCTTTTGAAAGATGGAGTGACGATTGAGCAATTGGCAGGAGAAATTGTAAAACCTTGTGTTGGAGAAAGTTCAGTGGTGACGTCCGCACAGTTTACGATCTTCGTAACTTTTGAAAAGTTGGTTGATTTAGAAAAAAGAAAATCTAATTGATGATATTCGGCGTAAGAATCAAATCTTTCAATGAAATTAATTTGTTTTTCAAAAGAGTTTAGAAATTCGTAATAAAGTTCTTGAATATTTTTCCTCTCATCTTTCCTAAAATTATTAAAAAAACAAGTTCATTTTAAGATGTTTCTAGATGAATAAAATTCCGTTCCTAGTGTTTTCTTATCAATATGAAAATCTTAACTTAATACCCCTAGCTTTGCACCTAAGGCTGAGTAGGTTAGTGATTGGGATGGATAATCTTGGATCTAAGTGAGAGGTGTTTCCATAGAATATTTAGCTTGTGGAATTTTACATTCGTAAGTAACTATCTCAATTCTAGAGGGAAATAAGTACACTGAATTCTTAGCAGTCTGTATCTTAGGGAGTACTGATGAAAAGCTAGAGATTCATTGGCTAACAGATCTCTGGAAAGAAATTGAAAAAGTTCTTGTGGAAAACAGTTGGATTTGAGAAATATTAGTATTCTCAGGTTTTTTTGCTGGAGCTGCATCTTGCAACATCTAACTATGGGGCAAACAAACTTGATTCTAGGAGATTGTCTTGGGAATTGACAAGTGGGACTATTAGAGGTCCATTTGGAAGAGTACAATTTCTCCTTTTGCAGCTATTTTTATAGCTCTGGAGCCAAAGGCAGTATCCATGGCCTTATACTGGACTCTGTAAAAGATTGCTACTGGGAGAGACCTAAATTTGGATTTTTAATTGGATGTTTCAACATTGAGAGTTAAAGAATCTAATATATTTAGATTCTTCAAGGAAATAATAAAATTCTAAAAATAGTTTAAATAAATTAGACCATTACAAAGACTGGTTTCGACCATCCCTAGTAAGGAATCATTGAAGTATAGGAACCTATAGTCCCTGAGACAAAGGAGTAGAGATGTATCTAAACCTTCTCGTGAAAAAGGTTTCGCTGCTATTTGGACTAGGCCAAAATAGAGGTAATCGTACTTACGCTTATATCTTTCGATAGTCCTGGGGTTTAGAAGCTTGATATCCTCATGATCTAATTCAAGAGGGATAGTTTGTTCAATAGTGGAAATATGGTAGTCAGTTGTTAGAGACCGCCATCGAGAAGAAGATTTGTAACTTTAGTCTTGAGGATGCTTCGGAAATTTCAAATCATTAATTGATTGCTGCAAATCAGAGAAATTAATCTCTTCCTTGAGCTTTGAATTTGGAGAATTATAGGAAGTTGATGTGGATGAAGAAGATGAGAATTTCTTAAAAGTAGAAGAGAAGGCATGAGGGAAAGCCATGGAAGAATTTAAACAACAATAATAACTAAAAAGCTTCCTATCCTTGGATCAAGAGACCATTGGGTTCCATAAAGAAAAATATTTTAGTACTTAGCTCAGTATTATATGGAATAGTCAGATCTGGTAATTAAATTAGTGGTTTTAGCTAGATCTATTTTATTTAAAAGGTTCATTAGTCGGATAGTCCAAAGGTTATAAATAACCTTCTGTAAGTCCCTAAGTTTCCACCGGCAATCCAGCCATCAAGGCTTAGGTTAAACAACCTACAGTGTAGATCTAAAAAAATCACAGTACTACCTTTAAAATAATCCTTTTATAAAATAGATTTTTCTAAGTCAAATATTTTGAGTTAGGTTTTACCATTCATATTAAAGATATGATAGTACATTATAATAGCAAGTTAAAAACAAGAATAATAATCTTTATTTCACCCTATTGCTCTGATACCAAGTACAGGGACGCGAACCCCCTAAGATATAGAGGATACAGGGAAAGAGGGGAAGGAAATAAAGCAAGTTAATATTTGAATAATGAAAAATGTAAATTATGCAAAGTACAGTAAATAAATTAGGCGGCAAGGCCGACCATATGTTAATGCAACTAAGAACACATATATGAAAATTCAATTTTGATATTAATATCAAAAATAAATTTGATGATTTCAAAGAGAGAGAGAGAGAGAGAAAACTCTAACCAAGTATTCTGGAGAGATAGCTTATTAAAAAGAAAATAAGGTGTTCTCCTCAAGAAGAGAAATGGACTATTTATAAAAAAATATGCTACAGTAAAAGTGCTTCAGTAGCACCTTTAATTATTGCTACAATAATCTACAGGAACATCCACTATAATTGAGCTACATTAACATTGATAATACTTTTTCAGCAATTGGTTGTTGATGTTATGCATGAGATCAATGTTTTGATGACTCCTTGATGATGTTAATTTGATGTCTAAATGATTGAATCTCTTCTTCATCATCCTTGTCTGATTTTGCAGTTGAATATTGATTGCTGGGAATTCCATCTTTTATTTTTTGGCAAATTTTTTCCATTTGTTGAATAAAATCTCCTCGGCTACCTAACTTGGCCAATTGTGCACCTACAATTTATTTTTGTTGTAGAAATTAGATTTGGGTGGCGTGTGTTGGGGTCAAACATCCAGGATAGCGCCAGAACCATATTTCCACTTTCTGTATGTAAGCTTTCATCGGATCCCAATTTTTGTACCATTTGTAATAGCATTTGAGGGCTGAACATAGAAGTTCTTTGTGCCCCTCTGGTTTATGAAAGGAAAATTTCCATCAAAATATCCAAGGAATATGGAACCCGTGGGAAAACTGTAAAAGAAAAGGAATTTGATGATCATCATGAAATATTTGAGTTAAATATTCATATACTTCTCGGACTACGGAGGAAAGATCTCAAAGGTGTGGCCAAAAATTGGCCACCATTAGTGTAGAACCCACTGGGGAAATTTTGAAGCTAGTGCTTTCCCCAGAGTAAAAACCAAAAATGTTTGTTAGTTTTATTTTGGAAGGTAAATGCATTCATCCACGCTCTTTAATAATAAAAATAATTACAATATTAGAGATCAAAAAATTCAGTATGCTTTCAATATTTTGTTGGATGCGTACCCCACTCTTTTGGTGAGATGACTTTTTTAATACACACTGTGGTATGGGTAACATAATACTGGGTTTAATTTTCTTTGTGGGGTTTGAACAAATAGGATTTGGTGTCTGTCAGTATGAATTAATAAAACTTCTGGGTATGGGCAGTAGTTTTCGGAAAAAATTTATTGTAGAGCTAAGTGTTTGCTTAGCTACCTCTTGGAGGTTAGAGTGCCAATACTTAACCTCAATTTAGATTAGTAGTAAAATACAATCATTTTTAAATAGGTGGATCATCTGAGAAAGATCCTTTACTTGAAAAAATTGGTTGTGGGATAGGTGAGGAAACTATTTTAGTTTGTACAGGACAAATATTTGAATCACTTTGTAGAAAATTAAAAAAAAAATTAATGGGTTTTTCTACCTCCACTGGATTTTTTATGGTGCACTTCTCAACTATAGAATGAGAATATGATGTCTATCTTGAGGCCTCCGCTTGTGAACACATGTTTTGGAAAATCTAAAAATCTCTCAGATAATCCTTTCGATTGGCACCTGATGTAGATATTCTTTTTCGTCTTTTCTTTGTTTTAAAATGCCACCATAGCCTATGTCTGATGCATCTGTTTCAACTATTTTTAATGTAGAGGGATCAATGAGGGAAAGGCAAGGGAAGTCTTTTGCCTTTAATTTGATTTCCTTGACTACATTGGTATGGACTTGAATCCATAGAGGGGGAGGTTTTATCAACCTATCATGGAGAGGTTTTAATAGATTATTGAGCTCTGGAATAAAATCTACAATATAATAGCACATCCTAAAAATCATTGAAGTTGTGTTTTATCAAGAATTTGATCCGAAAATTTGTCAGTAATTTGGATAGACCATTAAATTAGGGTAATAGTACCATGCAAATTTTTTGGCTGAGAAATTTGATATCGACCTGCAAAAGACTACACTTAGTTTTTGACAAAATTAAGCCATTTTCATTATTGATATTAAAGAACAGACATAAATATTGTAAATGATGATCAATGCTGGAGGAAAACACTAAAAAATTATAAATATACACGATAATAAATTTTGAAAAAGGATTAAAAATATCATTCATTATTTTTTAAATTTCAAAAGGAGTATTTTTTAGGCTAAAGGGCATTACGTTCCATTCATATTTCCCTAATGGTACTGTAAAA
Source organism: Capsicum chinense (assembly GCA_026120095.1). Taxonomy (NCBI): domain Eukaryota; kingdom Viridiplantae; phylum Streptophyta; class Magnoliopsida; order Solanales; family Solanaceae; genus Capsicum; species Capsicum chinense. Next base: position 185,277,048 of record JAPEIP010000010.1, read on the forward strand.
GAGATTTTATAAAGATCTCATTGACGAATTTGGATTTGTCAGGGTACTAATTTTAGATTAATCTTGGAGAAAATGGTAGCAGGATAAAGTCGTTGGAGGAGAAAATTTTTATTAGGCATAGTGTACCCAATCTATCGAAGGGCAGAATTTAAAGGTTTGCAGTTGATAACCAAATGAGGGGCTCCTCGTTCGATTTTAGAACTGTTATAGACATAGAAGGAAACACAAGTCCTAGTAGATTTACTTAGTGAGATCATCTGCTTTTGGAGAAGATCACTAATTTCTGTCTGACAATAGATTGTTAGCTCATGATTTATTTGAATTGGATAGGCTTTGGTAGGAATCGTTTTTTCATCAAAGTCAGGTTCGTGAGGAAGCCTGATCATATGATTTTTGTGATTCCAAAATGTTGTGGGTAGATCAGCACAAAGCTCTTTTGTAATCGTTGTTTCTAAGCCCTTGACCTTAGATTGAAGAGAAAATTCCTAAAGCTATTGTTCCAATATTCAGAATGCAATTTCTTTCTTGAGAAAATTGATTTGAGCCTCTTTGTTCTTAAGAAATGATAAAATTTTCTGAATGGGCGGTTTGTCAAATGAGAGAAACATATTGTTGGATTCAATAGTTATTCCTATATGAGTAGCCCTGAAAGGGATTACATTTTTAGTAAAAGGAGTGCCTAGTATTAAAGGACTAGTTATATCATTTACTAGAACAAAGGAAGTAGAGGATGACAAAAGTGAATTTCCTAGGGAATTTCATATTTCGACATCAAAAAGTCCATAACTGATTCTTAGTTTAATACCATTTGCAGTCCTAAGGGCTTCTGCAGATTTTTCGAAGAACTTAGTAGGGATAAGTCCTTCTTGGACACAATTGAGGTCTATACCTATATAAAATAACGCAATGATATCTAGGGAAAATGATTTATTAATAACCAAGGTTATTCGAGTGTGCCATATTCTGATGGTAATCCTTTAAATGTATTAAACAAGGAAATCTCCTTCTTTAATTTTCCGATCCAACGGGTCAGTGACATCTATCGGTTAAGACTGTTCAACCTTCGTAGAAAACTATTGGAGGATATGCGATCTAAGTCTTGTATTGTTTTGATTTACCTAACTTTCTCTTTAAGGAGTACTATCTCAGATTGGAGGTCTTGAATAGGTACTGCCCTAGGTTTACTCAAAGGAAATCCCTTCAGGACGAAAGTGATGTTGTAAGTATTTGTAATCCGGGGATGAGAAAATATACTAGACGAAGATGTGGAAGGCTTGTCTAGAGTTTTTTTGAATTAGTCTAGATAATACTTTTTCTGATTGAAATCTTGTAAATTACCAATCATTTCTAAGAGGATATCTTGTTCTTTAGTTAGAACATTGATCTTTGGTTGGTCTTATTGATTTGACTAGGAAGATTCCAAGTCATCATTTTGGATTTGGTTGAATTCTTTTTTTTTAGGTAAAATTAGGCTTAGAAACCTCATCCTTTTGGTGAGATGATTTTGTTAATCCACACTGTGGTATGGGTAATATAAAACTAGGTTTGTTTGTCTTTGTGTAGTTTTAACAAATAGGAATTGGTGTCTGTCGGTATGAATTAATAATACTTTTAGGTATGGGCAGGAGTTTTTTGGATAAAATTTATTGCAGGGCTAAGTGTTTTCGTAGCTACCTCTTGGGGGTTGGAGTGCCAATACTCAACTTTAATTTGGATTATTGGTAAAACACTATCATTTTTGAAATATGTTAGATCATTTGAGGAGGATCCTTAACTGGAATAAATTGGTTATGGGATCGGTGAGGAAACTGTTTTATTGTACAAGACAAATATTTGAATCACTTTATGGAAAATTAAAAGAAAAATTAATGGGGTTTTCTACCTCTACTGGATTTTTTATGCTGCCCTTAGCAACTACAAAATGAGAAGATGATGTGTGGCCTGAGGCCTCCGCTTGTGAACACATGTTTTGGAAGTTTTAAAAATCTTTTAGATAATCCCTTCTATTGGCACCTGACATGGTGGAAGGATCTTTCAGAGGTATAAGTAAGAGGCATTGTTTAGAATTTTCTTCAGTCCAGGGGACATATATTGTTTAAGCTAATTGAGTCTGTTCTACTTCTTCGTCGACCAAATTAGCCCATTTTTTGGTGCTGTAAATTGTAATTCGATTTGTACTTGATTGCATCATAAAAGATTGAGGTAATCTTAATTTGATATCTTGGCTGATTTGTGTCAGCCATTACATTTGGAAGTTACTTTGGTGTAACTAAAGTTTTTTGTTGTGGGGTAACAACACTTTTGGTGGTCTTTTCTGGAGATGGAAGAGCCGTAATTTATGGAGGTGGAGGTTCTTCATTCCTTTTTCTGGGTATCTTATCTTCCCTACTAAATTCCCTTGTAAGAAAATATTGTATAGAGTTGGAGCTTTATTTGATATATTCTATATCAAAATAAAAAAAAGATAAAATTGCCTGTCACCTAGCAAATATATGTTTAAAGGCAAGGTTTTGTACATCCTTTTGTAAAATAGATCTCGCAGCTATACAATCAATCCATAGTAAAAACTTTGGTTGAACAAATCAACTTGAAATTTAGAAATGCATGACACAGTTGCTAAAATTTATTTTTTGATAGTTGGATAATTTTGTTGAGCTTTATTCCAATGTTTGGATGCAAATGAACTAGATATTCTTTATCATTTTTTCTTTGTTTTAAAATGCCACCATATCCTACGTCTGATGCATCTGTTTTAACTATTTTAAATGTGGAGGGATCGAGTAGGGAAAGGAAAGTAAGGTCTTTTGACTTTAATTTGATATCCTTGATGACTTTAATTTGATATCCTTGACTACATTATTATGGACTTGAGTCCATATAGGAGGAGATTTATTCAATCTATCATGGAGAGGTTTTAACAGATTATTGAGCCCTGGAATAAAATTTTCTATATAATTACACATCCTAAAAATCGCTGGAGTTGAGTTTTTTCATGAATTTGATCAGAAAATTTTTAGTGAATTAGATAGACCGTTGAATTGGGGTAGTAGTACTACGGTAAATTTTTTGGCCGAGAAATCAGATATCGACCTGAAAAAGACAATACTTAGTGTTGGACAAAACTAAGCTATTTTCTTTGATGGTATTAAAGAACACACATAAATGTTTAAAATGTTGATCAATGCTGGTGGAAAACACTAAAACATCATTAATATACAAAATAATGAATTTTTTAAAAAGGATTAAAGATGTCCATTAATATTTTTTTGTAATTTTGAAGGAGCATTTTTAGGTCAAAGAGCCTTACATTCCATTCATATTGCCCGAATGTTACTGTAAAAGCAGTTTGATAAGAATATCATGGATCAATTTGGATTTTCCAAAATATTGATTTTAGGTCAAACTTGGAGAAAATTGTATCAAGCATAAAGCCATTAGAGAAGGCATTTTTTTTACCAGGAATAGGGTACCTAATCCACCGAAGGATGAAATTAAGAGGTTTATAGTTGATAACCAAACGAGGGGCTCCTCATTTGATTTTGGAACTTTTATTGACATAAAAGGTAGCACAACGCCAAGGAGATTTACTTGGCGAGATGATTTGGTTTTGGAGAAGTTTATTGATTTTTGTTTGATAATGGCTTGTTAGCTCATGATTCATTTTAATTGGACGGGCTTTGGCAGGAATGGTTTTTTCATCAAAGTCAGGTTCGTAACGAAGCCTGATCATATGTTTTTTGTGATTCCAAAATGATGTGGGTAGATCAGCACAAAGTTCTTTTGTAATCTTTGTTTCTAAGGCCTTAACCTTAGATTGAAGAGAAGGTTCATGAAGCTATTTTTCCAATCTTCGAATTATAATTTTTTCCTTGAGAAAATTTATTTGAGCCTCTTTGTTTTTTAGAAAGAATAAAATTTTTAGAATGGTCAATTTGTCAAATAGGAGAAATATATTGTTGGCTTTAATAGTTATTCCCATATTAGTAACCCTGAAAGGGATTAAAGTTTCAATAAAATGAGTTCCTAGTATTACAGGATTGGTTATATCCTTTACTAGAACAAAGGAAGTAGAGGATGACAAAAGAAAATTTCCTAGGGAATTTCGTAATTTGACATCGAAAAGTTTGTAAGCGATTCTTAGTTTATGACCATTTACATCCCTATGGGCTTTCGTAAATTTTTTGAAGAACATAGTAGGGATAAGTCCTTCTTGAACCCTATTAAGGTATACACCTATATCAAATAAGGCAATGATATTTAGGACAAATGATTTATTCATAACCAAGGTTATATGAGTGTGCCATCTTTTGATGGTAATCCTTAAAATGTATTGAGCAAGGAAATCGCTGATACAATGGGCCAGTGATGTCTACCAGCTGAGACTATTTAACCTTTGTAGAGAATGGTTGAAGGACAAGGCGATCTAAGTTTTGTCTTGCTTTGATTTGTCTAACTTCCTCTTTAAGGAGTACTATCTCAAATTGGAGGTCATGAATAGTTACTACCCTAGGTTTAATAGATTAAAACTACTTCAAGGCATTGTTAGTGATGTGGTAAGTATTTGTAATTTAGGGATGAGAAAATACACTAGACGATAATACTTCTTCTAATTGAAATCTTATAAATTGCCAATCATTTCTAAGAAGAGATTTTTTTCTTTTTTTAGATCATTGATCTTTGGTTGGTCTTCTTGATCAGACTGGGAAGATTCCAAGTCATGATTTTAGATTTGGTTGAATTCATGATCAAATTTGTCATTAGCACTATCCAAATCTTCGCTTTCTTCTAATAAGTGGTGTTAGATTTGGTTAAGGACATAATCATCGAGGTTAAGGTTTCCAAACTTTTTAGACAATTTATAATATTTGACAATATGTCCAGGCTGTCAACACCTATAACATTTACCACTATTGGTGGCAGGAAGAGCTGGTTTTACCGTTCGGTTCCTTTTAGGATGGGATGGTTTTATTTTTGTAGGTAAAATTAGTCTTAGAAACCTCCACTTTTAAGGCTGGTTTTCTATAAGCCTTCTTTCTACAAGAGGTGAGGCTGAATTTTTCATAAAAACTTCCTAAATCTCGATGGGTTTAGGCCCCATCCTTAGCGAGTTGCCTTAGTATCTTATCTTGTTGATAGATTTTTAGGGGAACTTGATTTACCAGGCTTTGAGCTAACCATAAGTGATTTTATCATATGGGATGATCTCGTTGGAGTATTGGTTTTTAAGGTCGTCTTTGACTAGGTCTCTAAGGAATGTAGGCAATCCATATAAGAATTTTTCTTTCTAATATGTGAGGTTTCCATCAGGTCTTTCAAAGATCCTCATAAGGAAAGAATTTTTGTACCACCTAAAATCAGAAAGAGTTTTTCCCTTAAGATTTTAAGCACTTCAAAGTACCTTTCTCTAAACATACCTAGACTACCGATGAAGGTTTTGATAATAGTATAAATCAACATATTTATGGAATCAGGAATAGTTTCTCCATCCTTAAGAGTTGGTTCTCCTAAGGGGTCCACACATACACTTTGGAAGATACTTTGTTTATCTTCCTCACTAAGATGGTTATCCCACCGTCCTTTAAGTTAACCTATGAAATTAGCTATTTGGACATAGGTAGTGAGTTGATCAGAGCAGTTATGGGCCATTCTGTAAGTAGTGGCAACCATCATCATCTGCTGAAGTTTAGAGAGGATGTTATAATAAAACAACCATTTATGTTCTATTCCTAGTTATTATTGGCATTGTAGTTATTTTGTATAACATTGGGTTTTTCTTCTAAAGCTACGTCTGGAGGGGTAGCTCGAGGGTAGTAAAGTTTTTGTGGCTTTCGTCAATAGGAAGATTTAGTTTTGATAGGATCTATTTCTATAGGAGATTCATCCTATGGCTGGTTGTCATCTGAATCACTTTGTTGGAGTACCTAAACTGTAGCAAACAAACCAACAATTGGGGTCTCAGGAACGTCTGGGTGGAGGTATTTCTCAATTTGTATAATCCTCCACTGAAGGTCAGACAGCGGTGGAAAAGATTTTGAATTATGTATTTGGAGTTCCCTAGTGAAAGTTGTAGGAATCTCGTATGGCTTAAATAAAGGAAATGACAAGTTAGATGCCTCTGATGACATAAAAGTTAGGGATGGCTTTGAAATCAAGATTTCAGCAAGTGTATGAAGATACTTGTTGGTACATTTATTTTGTTCTAAAATATTTTTAATGTCTTCGCCAGTAACTGGTTCATTTTTATCCTTATTTTTTAAGAAGAAGTGACAATTGAACTATTGGCATTAGAAATTGTAAAACCTTATGATGGAGGAATTTCAATAGTGACGTCCACACAATCTACGGTTTTCCAAACTTTGGAACATTGATAGATTTAGAAAAATGAAAATCTAATGGATGATATTCGGCAAAAGCCTCAAACCACTCGAAGAAATTAATTTGTTTTTGGACAGAGTTTAGAAATTCATAATAAATTTCTTGAATATTTTTCCTCTCATCTTTCATGAAATTATTAAGAAACCAAGTTCGTTTTAAAATATTTCTAGATGAATAAAATTTTGTTCCAAGAGTTTTCATATCAATGTGAAAATCTTAACTTAAAACCCCTAGCTTGGTAGCTAAGGCTGAGTAGGTTGGTGATTAGGGTGGATCATCATGGATCTTAGTGGGAGGTGTGTCCATAGAATAATTAGCCTGTGGAATTCTAGATTTGAAATTAACTGTCTTAATTCTATAGGGAAACAAGGAAACTTAACTCCTAGCTATCTGTATCTCGGGGAGAATTGATGAGGAGCCAGAGATCCGTCGGCTAAGATATATCTGGAAAGAAATTGAAATTGTTCTTGTGGAGAACTTTTGGATTTGAGAAATTATAGTATTCTCATGTTTTTCTATTAGAGTTTCATCTTGCAATGTCTAACTTTGGGGAAAAGAAAATTGATTCAAGGATATCGTCTTAGGAACTAAAAAATGGGACTATTGGAGGTCAGTTTGGAAGAGTACAGTTTCTCTTTTGTAGCTATTTTTCATATCTCGAGAGAGAATGGAAGTATTATGGACTTTTATTGGATATTGTAAATGATTGCTACTGGGAGAGACCTAGATTTGGTTTTGTAATTGGATGTCTTAACATTGAGATTTAAAGAATCTAATATATTTAGATCCTTCAAGGCAATGGTAAAATTTGGAAAACAGTCAAAATAAATTAGACCATTTCAAAGAGTGTTTTCGACCATTCCTAGTAAGGAACCATTGAAGTCTAGGAACCTACAGTCCCTAAGACAAAAAAGTATAGATGTATCTAAACCTTCTCGTGAAATAGTTTTAGCTGCTATTTGGACTAGGCCAAAATAGAGGTAATCAAACTTACGCTTTCATATTTTGATAGTCCTAGGGTCAAGAAACTTGATATCCCCATGATTTGATTCAAGAAGGATAGTTTGATCAACAGTGAAAGTATGGTAGTAACTTGTTAGAGACCGCCATCTAGAGGGAACTTTGTAAATTTGGTCTTGAGAATGCCTGAGAATTCGCCAGTCATCAATTTATTGCTGCAAATTAGAGAAACTAATCTCTTCCTTGAGCTTTGAATTTAGAGAACTGTAGGAAGTTAAAGTGGATGAAGAAGACGAGGAGTTCTTAGAAGTAGAAGAGAAGGGATGACGGAAAGTCATAGAAGAATTTAAACAATAAACAATTAATAACAATAATAATAACTTAAAAGCTTCCTATCCTTGGTTCAAGAAACCAATGGGTTCCATAAAGAAGAATATTCAAATACTTAGCTCAATGTTATATGGAAGAGTCAGATATGGTAATTAAATAAGTGAAATCTTACCTCAATACTGTGTTTTAACTGGATCTATTTTATTTAAAAGGTTCATTAGTTGGATAGTCCAAAGGTTATATATAACCATATGTAAGTCTCTAAGTTTCCACCGGCAATCCAGCCGTCAATGCTTACAGTGTAGATCTAAAAAGATCACAATACTACCTTCAAAATAATCCTTTTATAAAATAGATTTCTCTAAGTCTAATAGATTAAGTTAGGTTTTTTCATTCATATTAAAGACCTGACAGTACCATATAATAGTAAGTTAAAAACAAGAATAATAATCTTTACTTCCCCCCATGGCTCTGATACCAAGTACATGGAAGCTAACCTCCTAAGATATAGAGGGTACGGGCAAAGAGGGGAAGGAAAGGAAGAAGGTTACTGAGTAAATAATGAAAAATATAAATTATGCAAAGTGTAGTAAATAAATTAGGTGGCAAGGCCGACCATATGTTAATGCAACTTAGAACACAAATATGAAAATTGAATTTTGATATTAATATCAAAAATAAATTTATATATTACAATAAGAGAGAGAGAGAGAGAGAAATCTAAACAAGGATTCTAGAGAGAGATCTTCTTCTAAAGAAAATAATGTATTCTATACTACGGTAAAAGTGGAATAGTAGCACCTTCAATTATTGCTACAGTGATCTACAGTAACATCTGCCATAATTGAGCTACAGTAATATTGACTATAATTTTTCAGCAATTGGTTGTAGATACCAAACATGACTTCAATGTTTTGATGATTCCTTGATGATGTCACATTGATTGAATCTCTTATTCATCATCCGTGTCTGATTTTGTAGTTGAATATTGAATGTTGAGAATTCCATCTATGATTTGTTGGAGAATTTTTTCTAGTTGTTGAATAAAATATCCTCGGCTACCTAACTTAACCAATTGTGCGACTGCAATTGATTTTTGTTGTAAAAATGAGATTTGGGCGACGTCTGTTGGGGTCAAACATCCAGGATTACGCCGAAACCATTTTTCTACTTCCGTTACGTAAGCTTTCATTGGATCCTAATTTTTGTACCATTTTCAATAGCCTTGGAGAGATAACCATGGAAGTCCTTTGTGCCTCTTTGGTAGTCAAGGACAAATTTCCTTGAAAATATCCAAGGAATATGGGACTTGTAGGAAAATTGTAAAAGCAAAGGAATTTGAGGATCATCATGAAATCATTGGGTAAAAAATACATATCCTTCTTAGACTAGGGAGGAAGGATCTCAAAGGTATGGCCAAAAATTAGCCATCATTGGAGTAGAAACCACAAGGGAAATTCTAAAGGTAGTTGCTTTCCGCAAAGTAAAAACCTTAAATGTTTGTTAGTTTTATTTTGGAAGGTGAATGCATTCATTCACGCTCTATGATAATAAAAATAATTAAAATATTAGGGATCAAAAGGTTCAGTAAGCTTTCAATATTTTGTTGGATGTGTACCCCACTCTTTTGGTCAGATAATTTTGTTAATCCACACTGTGGTATGGGTAATATAAGACTGGTTTATTTTTCTTTGTGGGGTTTGAACAAATAGGATTTAGTGTTTGTCAAAATGAATTCATAAAACTTCTAGGTATGGGAAGTAGTTTTGGGAAAATATTTGTTGTAGCGCTAAGTATTTACTTAGCTACCTCTTGGAGGTTGGAGTGCCAATAATCAACTTCAATTTGGATTATTAGTAAAACACTATCATTTTCTAAATATGTTGGATCATATGAGGAGGATGCTTTACATAAAGAAATTGGTTATGGGATAGGTGAGAATACTGTTTTAGTTTGTACAAGACAAATATTTAAATCACTTTATGGAAAATTAAAATAAAAATTAATGGGGTTTTCTACCTCTACTGGATTTTTTATGGTGCCCTTAGAAACCACAGAATGAGAAGATGATACGTGGCTTGAGGCCTCCGCTTGTGAACACATGTTTTGGAAATTTTGAAAATCTCTTAGATAATCCCTTATGTTGGCACCTGACATGGCGGATGGATCTTTCAGACCCATAAGTAAGCATCGTTGTTTTATATTTTCTTCTGTCCAGGGGTCAAATATCATTTAAGCTAATTGAGTCTCTTCTTCTTCTTTATGGACCAAATCACCCCATTTATTGGTGTTGGAAATTGAGATTGGATTTATACTTGATTACATCATGAAAAAATGAGGTAATCCTAGCATGGGATAATCATCTGGGTTTGATATCGTGGTGATTTGTGTCGGCCATTACATTTGGAAGTTGTTTTGGTGCAACTAAAATTTTTTACTGTGGGGTAACAACATTTTTGGTGGTCTCTTCTGGAGATGGAAGAGTCGAAATTTGTGGGGGTAGAGGTTCTTCTTTATTTTTTCTGGGCATCTTATCATCCCTGCAAGAATTCCCCGGTAAGAAAATCTGGTATAGAGTTGGAGCTCCCTTTGATATATTCAATATCAAAATAAAAAACAGATAAAATTACCTGCCACTTAGCAAATATATGTTTAGAGTCAAGGTTTTGTACATCCTTTTGTAAAACAGATTTTGCAGCTTTACAATTAATCCGTAGTAAAAAAATTTGGTTTAACAAATCAACTTGAAATTTGGAAATTCACAACACAGTTGCTAAAATTTCTTTTTTGATAGTTGGATAATTTTGTTGAGATTTATTCCAATGTTTGGATACAAATGAAACTAGATATTGTTTATCATTTTTTCTTCGTTTTAAAATGTCACCGTAGCCTATGTCTGATGCATCTGTTTCAAATATTTTGAATGTAGAGGGATCGAGGAGGGAAAGGAAAGGGAGGTATTTTTCCTTTAATTTTATTTCCTTGACTACATTGTTATGGACTTGAATCCATGGAGCAGGAGGTTTTTTCAACATGTCATGGAGAGGTTTTAACAGATTGTTGAGACCCAGAATAAAATCTGCTATATAATAACACATCTTAAAAATCATTGAAGTTGAGTTTTATCAAGAAGTTGATCAGGAAATTTGTCAGCAAATCGGATAGACCATTGATTTGGGGTAATAGTACCATGGCAAATATTTTGGCTGAGGAATCTGATATCGACCTGAAAAAGACTATACTTAGTTTTTGACAAAACTAAGCCATTTTCTTTGATGATATTAAAGAACACACGTAAATATACATATATATTTATTATATATATTTATTTTTTATATATATACATATATATGTATATATTATATACATATATATATATATTTGGAATTGCATATGGTTATCCATATTGGATTTGGACCAGTTTTCAATAATTGATTATGGCATTATTTTTGTTCCCTTTATCTCTGAGTTACATGCTAATTCTAAACCCGCTAACCATCTACGTCCATTGTATCCCTATATGATGCAGGATTTAGACATACTTCTATTTTTCATTTACAGTGATCAGTTGATCATGCGATAGTTTATGAGTCAGATTGAAGTGGTGAGTTTCCATACTTCGGAAGGTTTTATATCATGTTTTATCTCCCTTAGGTCATAGACTTTGTTTTGATTTGTGTATGGCTATCGTCTGGGGCATATCTCAACACTTTATTGATTTTGCTTTTGTTTAGAAGGCTTTTCCAATTACTGTGGACTTGGGTGATGTTAGTTGGTCATTTTTGGTTGTTTATCCGTTAGTGGTTATAGACATGAGTTAAATTCTTCAGGCTTATCTTATGATATCTTGTTATATGTTTGGAATTCATTCGATATTAGGGTATTGTGTTCTATTTGGTTAGGTGCATTGGGTGAACTCTGATTCTCGTTGCACTTGAGGTACCCATCATGGCCAAGACCTGGTTCGGGTAGAGGCAAGTTCAAAGGTCGGGGGTTTTAAGGTAGGTACCCTCAAGAATAGCCTTATCATTATTAGTGTAATCCTAGTAGGCTAGTTCGAGTATTACTTCAGATATCTGGCAGGGGTGTCATTACCCGAACCAAGGCCTGGCCATGATGGGTATCTCAAAACCACCATGGACCGAAGACCACCCCCTTAGCCTAACCTCAAGATAAAAATAATAATAAATAAAACAAAAGCCAATCAAGATAGTAATAAAAGATAAATAAGTCAATTAAAAGTTCAAAGAGTCAAAACAACCAGCCCACACTTGTCCACAAAATCCTCTAAAACTAGAACAACATCTAAGTCAGAACATGCCCCCGACTATGAACAAAAGAAAAGAATCCAACCGCACTAAGTTAGTACAGAAAGAATAATGAAATGGCAAGGCCCTACAAATGGTGGAGGCTCACCACTTCACGAAAATACAACAGAAGTGCTCAACCACCTAACGTTGCACAGAAGCAACAAAAATGTCTTCAGACCCTACATTATGAAACAATGTAGCATCCTAGGAGGGTCAGTGGGATAAGAACTGATATGTAGCTCAGGGAAAGTGATAAAGTAATTCCATTTTCTATATCAATCAAAGCCACATGCACATATTCATATATATATATATACACATACATATATATATAGAGAGAGAGAGAGGGAGAGAATGGTGGGATAGGGAAAAGGGTCAGGAACATGAGAGTTTAAATATTTAACCTGAACTATGTAGACCGATCCATCCTAAAGGCACCCATGAGCTATATGGATTCAGCTCGCCCTGCTGAAAGGGCCCCAGTGAATGTTAGCCACAGGAATTGAGAAAAAAATAAGGGAAAATTAAAGGCACCAAGGCAATAACCAACCCTAAATATAAAGAAAACAAGTGTGCATTAAACACGCAATCATATAGACCCCCAACGGCGGCAAACCTTATTTTCAGTGTTTGTCCCATACGGACTAACACTTTCACGGTGAGCTACACAATTCTCTTTAAGTCCAAATTATAACAATTTGCACATAGACCAACTATTAACCTAGGAGTCATTCATTAAGGCATTTTCAACTTGGTATCGTCATACCATTATGCTTGAAATCTTATTTAATTTTGCCAAACCAATTCACACAACCAAATTGAACTCCTGAATTTCATTTAAAATCCAAAAAAGAGGCCACCAAGGCCATCCAAAACAATATTTATATCCATTTATTTTATAATGAAATTCAATGGGTTCAAAACAAGTTAAACCCTCTAATTATCCATATTTAAAACCATGATTATAAGGTGGGTTGAGGTTAGTGCCAATTACAAGCCAAAATTCATCAAATTTGGGGAAACACATGTCCCCAATTCCAATTATTTAAACAATTCCTTAATTCAGACTCATAATAATTGATTTAAAGCATGAATAATCAATTTAAACTATGAGACACATAATTCAATCAGTTAAAAAAAAATCCCTCCACCCAATTTAAAAACCCACAATTAAAATCACATGAAAATCTATTCAATTAATGGCACAATGTAAAATTAAAGTTTACGGAAGAGAAACATGCCTGAAACACATAAGAAATTGAAGACAATTCGATGATTGGAGCTTAGATGATGAATTTACTGTAAAACCCTTGAATGTTCCTGGGTTTTGTGTTTAAGAGATAAGAAGATAATTTGATCTTTGAAAACAGATGGAAATGCGGTTATTTTATGTTATAAAGTCATAGAAGGGGGGAAAGAACAAAAACCCCCTCACCCCAAGTGAAAAAATAAAAAATGAGATAAAATTAAAACATCAATGTGACACACCATTATTGCGGAGGGTAGCCTCTATACCACACCAATATTGCAAAGGCTAACCTCCCTGATACAGCTATATCGGGGAGGTTTACTGCCCCGGGGCCCCAAAATAACCCCAAACCTGTCCCAAGAAATCTAAAACTTTCCTAAAACACCATTTTAACATCTCTAAAAGTAATTCAAGTTAAAATTTACATTTCGCATGCGATAGGGTCAAAATTAAAAACATCAGAGTCTTATG
>JAPEIP010000010.1:185290842-185323231 GCA_026120095.1 Capsicum chinense
GATCATTCATCCCCAAATAATGAGTTAGGACACTTTTAGAATTAGAATAGCAAGAATACACAAGAATCATCTAACAAACTCAGAAAGTGATAAATTAAAAATAATACTCATACTGTAAGCACCTTCATCCAACCCAGGGAACAAGAATGGGTCTTTGGCCTTCATATCTTCCTTTTCTTCCCACGTACCTTCTTCTAGCTTTTGATTCCTCCAAAGAGCCTTCAAACTACGTCCTTTTTCCTCAATCTACGAACTTGTCTATCCAATATTTCAATCAAGACTTCCTGATAAGACAACAAGTCCATAACACCAATATCCTTAACAAGTATTATCAAAGAAGGGTTACCTACACACTTTTTCAGTATGGACACATGAAACATTGGATAAATTAAAGCAAAACTTGAAGGTAAAAATAACTCATACCCATATATCCAACTCTCATTAAATTTTGGTACTATCTAAAATAATAGGGATTGAGCTTCCTCTTCTTCCCAAACCTCATGACTTCTTTCATTGGATATACCTTCAAGAATACCTAATCATTTACTTAAACTCTAACTACCTCGTCTCACGTCTTTATAAGACTTTTGGTGACTTTAAAAAGTCTTAAGTCTTTCATTAGTTACCTTCACCTTCTTCATGGCTTGGTGAACCAAGTCAGGATCAAACAACCTAGTCTCTCCAATGTCAAACCATCCAATAGGATAGCTACACCTCCTACCATAGAGAGCCTTGAAAAAGGTCATCTAAATGCTTAAATGGTAACTATTGATGTAAGCAACCTCAATAAGAGGCAAATGATCAGCTCAACCACCTTTAACATTGATCATACAAGACCTTATCTTATCCTTAAAAGTATGAATACTACACACCATTTTCCCATCCATATGAGAGTGAAAAACAGTTCTAAGGTTCACTTGAATACCCAAACCTTATTGAAAGAAATTTCAGAAGTGAGATGAAAATTGTGTACCATAGTATGAAATAATGGACACCGGCGCACCATGCTACTTGACTATCTCCTAAATGAAAAACTTAGCATAATTCTCTCCTAAGTAGTTAGTCCTCATAGGCGAGAAGTGAGTAGACTTAGTCATTCTATCCACAATGACCCAAATTGAATCATACTAATTGCGAGATCGCGGAATACCCATAATAAAATCAATATTAATAATTTCCTACTTCTACATAGGAAACTCTATATCTTGGGACTAGACACCAGGCCCCAATGCTCAACCTTAACTTGCTAACAAACTATAGCTAAAATATTTTCCAGATCTCTCTTTATATTATTCAACCAATAGATTTCCTTCAATTCATGATACATCTTAGTTTAACTCTGATTAACTATATACTTGGACTTATAAGACTAGGCCAAAATCCTTTCTTGCAGGCCATTAACATCAGGAATATACAACCTACCCTGATACCTCAAGATGCCCTCTTCCTCGATCTCAAAATCCATAACCTTTTTATAAACCACATTATCCTTAATTTGCATAAGTATGGGATCCAAATCCTCTTCCTCTTCACCTCTACACCAAGAGATAATTGAACTACTTTCTTAACAATCACTCCTCTATTATCAGAGTCTAAGAGATGGACTCCCAAGTTAGCCAACCTGTGAATGTCCTTAACAAATCCTCTTTTCTCCTTATCAACATAAGATATGCTCCCTATAGATAAACTTTTAAGAGAATCAACAACAACATTAGTTTTAGTTAGAAGGTAGTGAGGGCTTTTGTCATAATCCTTAAGTAGATCGAGCCAGCACCTCTGCCTAAGATTCAATTTCTTCTACGTAAACATATACTGCATGCTCTTATGATTTGAATAGATATCGTCATTCACCCCATATAGATAATGGCACCAGATACTTAATAACGCTCAACTTACATGTAAATTTAAGTGCAAGCCAGTCATCGTCAATATATTTACCCAACTTTAGAGTCGGGTTCAAATCCACAAGGAATAATATAAGTGGAAATCAAGTTACTTTGAAATAAAATATACAAGTTAAATCCAAACGAATGTTATAAGAAAGTAAAAATAAGGGAGATAGGTATCTACACTAATGTTGCTTTTTGGGTTTTTCTAGTATAAATTTAGGGCTATAAATTATTAGAGTTTTAATAGGTATGCATGTATCTTGGTATTATGAAATACTAAGGGAGTGATATGTGGGTGTTGGCAATCAACATAAATTTAGTAGGAAAAACATGGATAGGTTTGATTATAGATTTTAATGCAAGTGTTCAATAAAACACCAAACAGTCACCCACTGATTCTTTTGAATACCTAATAGGTGTGTTCAATATTTGGTAACCACAACCTCAATATAGGCATCCCTATTTCTATGATGATACCCATGGTATAGTCAACCTCACATTCACCCTTATATCTAAGATAGTGAAAATTTAGCAAACTACACACTCAATTGTCTATCATTATTTTGGTCTCCATATACCTCTTTCAAGGATGATATGGATTTATTTTGAAGATCGCTTTGGGTTTTCTAGATCATGGAGCTTTCACTCATCATACCCATGTGGGAATTTAGGGCTTTCGTCCATCAAACCCCAACCAAGTTAGCATAGCAATGATAAACCCATAAACATGAACTACTAAATAGAAGCTAATCAATAACAACCTACACACACATTAATCCCTATTTACACATAACCCTAAGAGGGAGATCTAGCAATACATAATATACATAAGCAGATATATATCCATAATCTCCATTGAAGTGATTTATTAAAGCTTAAGTGAATATTACTTTAAACTTAGCACTCCCACAAATCAACAATGGAAGTGAGCTAATCTTCCACTTAGAAAGTCTCTTATTCTTCACCCAAAAATTATATAATATTTTCATCTCCAAAAAATGGAAGCTATGAATTCAAGAGCTAAACCTAAAAGTTTGGGATGATGGAATGTGATCTGTGATCCTAGGGTTTGAGTCTTTTTATCAAAATTGGGATCAGCCACGTGCATTTCTAGATTCTCCCTTAGGTTGAACTCTTCTGCTAAGCAGAGATCACACCAGATTGGCCGCGATCGCAATAGCTTTAAGCAACCGTGGTTGATTGACTCTGCTTGACTGCTGTAACTATGGTCAGCAGACCACGACCGTGGTGTCTGAGGCCTTTCTGCTCTAGGTCTTTAGCTGTACTTTCTTGCCTCTCTTTTGATCATTTTAAGCTCCAATCCACATCTTTTTATTCTATCAACTCTATACCTACAATGAGTGGATATTAGTGCATTTAATCATAATTATGTCTCATTTATTCATTTGAAATATCATAATGTGTATGAATGCTGAGTGCGAATTAGTGGTAAAATCAACACTTATCAACACCCCCAACTTAAAGATATTGCTTGTCCTCAAGCCATACCACCTTTAACCATAAGACACAATTATTTATGCCCAAACTTTATACTTTAAGGCTCACAATGACTTCAACTTTAGTTGCAGCCACAAGTAGCTCGTTTGATATGGGATAAACTAATTCCAGTACACCCTTCATCATAAAATTCAACATTCAAGAATACATAGGACTATAAAGAGAAACCAAGCAACAACAACCAATACTCTAGAGGTGGCTTTATCTTGACCAGAACTAAGCTATACTCCTTTTGCCTTATTGCTCAAAAGGTGACAAAATCACCTACCTCAACTTATTTCACATATCAACCCCACATGAAAAAAAATTTCATACACCAAGCTACAAAATTTGCTACAAGGAATTTTAAGAGTAAAAACACTCTCCCTCACAAAAGAAATCACAATGCAATAAGGGTCATACTATAGGCTTGCCACTATTTTCAATCACCTCTACAAAAAGAGTAAATGTCGTTGATCTCAAAGGACATTTTAAGCTTGCAATGTAGGTTCGGGCTAGGGTAGGATTTCATTTAGGACAACCTCGCTACACCCTTCCTTGAACATCTACATCACACTTTTCAATCCTTCTTTTTGACTATGGACCACTCTTCTTTGTTTTCTCTGTTTTATCAAGCCTACTTTTTTGTTTCTTTTGTTTACCCATTTATTTCATCTTTTTTTCTTGTAACTATCATGCAATTCATTCCTTTAGTTGGTCCTTTCTCTTTATATTTCTTTATTTTTATACTTAGGCACATTCGGTATTTTACTAAAACTTTGTCACCTCGAACTTCCTTTATCAGATTTACCACCCCAACTTAGGTTTTTATCCTCAAGTTACATTTACAAGTTCAAGGAGGGTTCGGTTCTAAAGAGGGATAAAAACAATGGATCACGAGTTGTTAGAGTTTACTACATAAAGGTCCAAAAGTTCAAAGTGGGTGCTAGGGATTATAATTATGAATGGGCAGTATTTTTTAGGCTAGAGTGGGTTCTAAAATCGCAAAGGTGGCCAAAGATTATTTCTGCAACCACATATAATCAAAATTAATTTTGAAAGACTAATGGAACAAGTTCTAAATTACACAAGTGTACAAGA
Organism: Capsicum chinense; assembly: GCA_026120095.1. Lineage (NCBI taxonomy): Eukaryota > Viridiplantae > Streptophyta > Magnoliopsida > Solanales > Solanaceae > Capsicum > Capsicum chinense. The sequence continues at coordinate 185,295,330 of JAPEIP010000010.1, forward strand.
GATGAATAAGAAAATCTCACCACACATGGCAAGCAAAATTCGTCAAGGGGGCTCAAATGTCCCTCCCGTGAGAGACAAAATTGAAGTATCTGATTCTATTCATACGTCTAAATTTATGAAACCACAAAAAGATAAAAAGTTTCGTTACAACATTTCTCATATCCATGCCCTTGATTTTTCAAAAAAAATTTACGGAGGGGGTTGTACATTTTGTATTAGCCTCTCACACAATTTACTAAACTATGGCTATGCAAAAGCTTTATTTTCATATTTTCGCTCAAAATAGGAAAAATACGCATATGACTACTTAGAATTCACCAATGGCATACAAAATGACCCCGAATTTACAACATACAATGCTACAGGTACTCAGACTTTCCTTGAATTTTTGACATTTATGCTACGGGTACTCATAATTTCCCTACACCTATGTCTCAAAACCCAAACACGATGCTTTACCTTTAAGAATGTCGCCACTCAATCTATCATAGGAAAATGTTAGTCATGTATCATCAAAATCAAAATAAAAGTAATAGAAAAACTAAAACTAAAAAGCACATGATAATCCATAAAATGTGGCCACCATCAGAGTGCCTAAAGATGTAGCATCTCAAAACAAAATAAAAAAAAAAAAAGTATCCAGAGTGTCATCCCAAACATCATAAGAAGAAATATCCAGCAATATTTAAAAGAATATAAATCTTGGGGTACCCCCAACTAAAAGGAATGTAGTGTCCTTACTGTATGTTCAATAAGGCAAGAGCAAGAGGGGTCTCCCTAAATCTATATCTGCATCAGGAGCTGCTCTCTTCTGTTAACTCTACACCATCATGACCAACATCATTAGCTGACTAATTAGCAGAGGACTCATTTTTACTGTCCAATCTCAGTAAAGATAGTCTCTCATTGGGTTTTATCACCTTAAAGATGCCTTTTACCCCTTCAAAAGCTTTTTGAAGAATTTAACTCTTTTTTTGTCTCTCTTTACAATCTTCTCATATGACTCCTTGAGATCCATATGTGATCCCTCTAAGGTTGAGTAGTCTCTCTCCAAACTGGAAATAGTGACCCTCTATTTTTTCTTCCTATCACAGTATATTTCATAATCTAATTGAGAGACATATGAGTGGAAGGAGGTGGATTGCTCTCCTGGTACCTGAGGCAACATGGACAATAGCTCTTTAACCTCCCTCATTTTACTTGAGATATCATTGAGGGGGTCGGATGATGAAGGTCTACAAGAATCTATGTCCTGTTGGGATGATTTTCATGTGTCCATTTTTCTTTTCTTAATCTGACTTGGGGCACTCTCACCTATGAATTTAAGTATGCAGATGAGGAAGCCTGGACGTACCCATGTATCTACAACATACTCTTCCACTTCTGCCCTCTTGTAAAGCTCAATTATAAAGGAAGGGAAAAGAAGGTGCATACCTCCATAATTCTAGAAATACCTCCACTTTGAATTAACAATCTCTCCAACATTAAGAAGGATACCAGATAGGATACAAACCACCATTTGAGCTCTAAAATTTGTGATAATGGTTATATAGGTGTATGGTGATACTCGGCTATATGTGATGTTCAGCTAAAGTCTGGCTTCTGTTGTGAATCCTTTATCAAAATATCTCTCTTGGTGATAGACCAAGAAACTACTTTTCGAGGATATAAAATGTTGGCCATCCAGGTCCCTGTCTCATATGAACTTGCCTAGAACTACCCTACGTCGATATTTGGGAACCCAGTCTACAGCTGGAACAGTAAGTGAAAGATCAATGTGAATTAGCTATGCTTAGCTCTTGTTTTGATTCGTCGTTATGGGTTTTGTGATGCGTTTCTCTTTTAATTCATGTGATGTGATGATGTAGGAGGCTTTTGGGGCTGAATATTATGATATTTTGATGTTAATAAGGCTTGGAATACATGGTAAATATGCCACAAGACTAAGGATTAAGAGGGAAGACTTAACACTTAACCAAAATTTGGAGAGCAAATTCCAGAGGAGCAAGGCGATAGATAGGCAATGCCCAACCTGGAGTAGGGCTATAACTAGGGTGGAACCCTATATAGAGTGGGGGAATTACAAGGGCGACACCTCACCTAGTCCTGGCCTCAATAATAGACATTTTTCTTGTCCAACACGGATTTGGATTGCTCCTACACTATAAATACATGTTGTATCACATATTTACATACTTTTGGACATCTTTGGAGAAGTGGACGCTGCCCTACACATTATTCAGGTTTTATAATTCTTTAATTTAGTTTATTTATGGTTTCTATCATTAATCCAAGGGATTAGATGATGAATATTTCCAATAAAGGTTAAAACTCCTTTTTCGGTGATGAGGCCAATACGTGACTACTTTAATTTTGGATTAAGTTTGTTGATTTTCTTATCATTATTGGTTGCTTGTTTATTCTTGTTTTAAATATTTTAAGGATAATCTACCCTTAGAATACATCAATTGTCGACCTTCTGATCTCAGGATGGGGAATAGAAAGATAGAACAAGGAAATAAGCAAGGTAAGGTTTGTAGTCTTTTATAAAATAAGGATTTCAAATTAGCATCTAGGACAGGGATGTACCTCGAAGCCTTATTTGAATCACATGTAGGATGATATTTGTAAAGAACTTAATTAAACTATTACATACATGCTCAATGATGTAGTTGTAAGGTTCAACTTCGAAAAATGATTAGAGGTTGGGAAACTGTAATCATGTAATTAACTCTACGAATAAACAACCAAGATAAGCGATTTAACGAATGAGGTTCAATAATGTAGTATGATTGTTTGCAAGACTTAACCCTGGGCTTCTATCCATAGATTATCCTAAGTCATTATTTTTCTGCATTAGATTAGTTTATTTTTAGTTTACATTCTAAAACTCTATTGTTTGCTTTTTCCTTAATTGGTTAAGCTAGAATAGGATAGGCGGCGAACACAAGTCCCTGAGAGATCGATACTTGGGCTTTCTTAAAGGCATTTACTACTTGATAAGACCACGTATACTTGCATGTGCGCTTGGGTGCTATCAAGATGATATTGAGAGAAATTAAGAGAGGGACACTGGGAAAAATAGGAATTCAGATGGTCATTCAAGCTGATTTGACTGCGGTCCCAGTCCTAGTTATATGGTCGAAGTCACGCGGCCTCCGTTCTAACAGTGGCACAGACCACGTCTACGGTAACTGTGACCAAACAATTAGGTTTTCTATACTTTTTTTTAGTCCAACTTGCCAATTTCGCACATTACGTTTCAAAATTCAACCAAATTCCTCCTACCACCAATATTTCATGGATTATGCACGCACAAAGATAAAACAAAAATATACTCTTTTATGCATAGATAAGAGGATACAGGCCAATTCTTGTGGTATGATGGGTTGCCTCCCATTGAGCACTTAGTTTAACATCGTAGCACGATGCCTCCTCCACTTCCGTTTGTGTCTCCACTTAGAAGAGCTGAATTTCCATCCCAACTTTTGCTCAATATGCAAAGAGCGACATAGGGACAGCAGATTCAGATCTTCCATGATGAGGCCTGAAAGAGGGGAGGAATTGGCAAGCAAGCATCTATCCCGCCATTTTGAAGAATTGAACCTTTTACCCAATTTGAAATAAAATTTTTGATTTGGCTCTTTGGTCAAAAGAGGTAATATTAATAGGCCATTCTTGTACATCAGAATTTGTGTTCCTTGGCCATTGATGGATGGGGTTCCATATGCTCTTTTGGAATGCCAAATTCCAAAATATAATAATTGGACCCCATCTCCCCACGATGCACCATTTTCTCAAAGTGATGGATCCTAATTACATCCTCTAAGCATAATGGTGAAAAGTGGTTTGAATAAGGTGCAACTGCTAATTCTGGGTTAACCTCCTCCAAAGCATCTTCACCCCAAAATGAACTAGAGTAATCATAAGAGGTTTGCATTGATTCTTCTTTTAACTCTAGCACTATTTCTTTTATTTTGGATTCTTCTACATAATATGATTTGGATTGTTGGGAAGTCCCTGAGAAGTCTTTCCTACCAAGCCCATCCTCATAACTTGGTTTCTCTTCTCGATAAACCTCCTTTTGGGAAATGAGCATCATTGTAATGTTTGTAAGAATTATGTTCTTCCCAATTCCTTTGCCTTGACATTTTTCCATTCAAACACCTCGTGGGATTAATGCAAGTCTTATGCATTCTCCCCAATTATAGTTACCCAAACCAAAATGGTTTGAAGCATTGCTCTAAGACCAATGGTTCCGGTTTGTTGCTCCTTCTTCTACTCTTTATAAGACCTACCAATCTCATAAGAAGAACTAGCAATTCGGTTAGTATAATAGGGGGATGAGGCATTTAGACAATCAACCCAATGTCCATCTTGACTACCACATAAGGTACAACCATACTCCCCATAGGATCGAGATGGTGATTGTGTCTCTTCCCGGGGAGCATAGTTACAATCTCTCGTGAAGTGTGGTCCATCACAATATAGACATAGGCCATCAATATAGGCATTCCAACTACCAAAATAATATTTGTCAGATGACGCCATAGTAAAAAGTAAAGAATAAAATAAAATCAACCTACCAAGAAAATTACAAGCAAATAAATACAAGCTAGAATTCAAGAAAGTGACTAAAATTTCGAACTAACTTAATACGCCAAATATTTCCCCGACAACGTCGTCAATTTTGTTGTAACGCTCAACTTACATGTCAATTTAAGTGAAAGGTAGTTTCGTCAATATATTTATCCAACTTTAGAGTCGGGGTTGAATCCATGAGGAACAATGTGAGTGGAAATCATGTTATATCCAAATAATAGATATAAGTTAAATCCAAACCAATGTTACAAGAAGGTAAAAATAGGGGAGATAGGTATCTACACTAATGTTTTTTTTGTGTTTTTCTAGTATAAATTTGGGGATATGAATGATTAGAGTTTTAACAGGTATGCACGAATCTTGGTATTATACAATACTAAGGGAGTGATATATGGGTGTTTGCAAGCAACATCAATTTAGTAACTCAAATATTGGTAGGTTTGGTTATAGATTTTGATGCTAGTCTTTCAACAAAACACCAAACTTTCACCTATTGATTCTTTCGAATACCTAATAGGTGTGTTCAAAATTTGGTAACCACAACCTCAATCTAGGCATCGCTATTTCTATGATGATACCCATGTTATAATCAACCTCACATTCACCCTTATGTCTAAGATAGTGAAAATTTAGGAAACTACACACTTAATTGTCTATCATTGCTTTGGTCTCCATATCCCTCTTTAGAGGATAATATGGATTCCTAAACTTAACCCAAAACCCTTCTTTCAAAGATGGCTATGGGTTTTCTAGAGAACGGAGCTTTCATTTATTATACCCATGTGGGAATTTGGGGCTTTCGCCCATCAAATCCCAACCAAGTTAGCATAGCAATAATAAAACCCATAATCATGAACTACTAAATAGAAGCTAATCAATAACAAACCACAAACACTTTAATCTCTCTTCACACGTAACTCCAAGAGGGATATCTAGCAACACATAAGATAAATAAGAATAGATATACCTATAATATCCATTAAATTTATTTATTGAAGCTTAAGTGAATGTTACTTCAAACTTGGCACTCCCATAAATCAACAATGGAAGTGAACAAATCTTCCACTTAGAAAGACACCAATGTATTCTTTACCAAAAAATTACACAATATTTTCTTCTCCAAAAAATGGAGGCTATGAATTCAAGAGCTAAACCTAAAAATTGGGGAAGATGGAATGTGATATATGATGCTAAGGTTTGAGTCTTTTTGTCAAAATTGGGATCAACCATGTGCATTTCCAGATTTTCCCTTGGGCTGAACTCTTCCGCTAAGCTGTGATCACACATGATTGGCCACGACTATGATTATGCGACTGTGATAGATTTACATAATCGAGGATGATTAACTTTTCTTGACTACTACGACTGCAGTCAGCAGACCGTGACCGCAGTACTTAAGGCCCTTCTACTCCAGGTCGTTAATTGTACTTACTTGCCTCGTTTTGATTATTTTATTCAGCAATCCACACCTCTCTATTCCTTCAACTCTGTACCTTCAAAGAGTGGATATTAGTGTATTTAATTATAATTTTATCTTGTTTATTCATTCAAAATATCATAACGTGTATAAAAGTTGAGTGTGAATGAGTGGTAAAATCACCACTCATCAACACTTAATACAAAGGCCATAACCTTACCATGCTGCTTCAAGACACCATCCATTCCCACATAGGACGTATCACAAAACACAACAAAACCATCAGTACCCTTGAGTAGGGTGAAAACTAGCGTAGAAGTCAACTTATCCTATAGTTACTTAAAACTACCTTCTCAAGCATCGAATCTCAACAACTTAAACTTATTTTGAGTCAACCTTATCAATGGAGAAATAATAGAAGAGAAGGTCTCCACAAACATCCTGTAATACCTATCTAAGCTCAAGACACTCCTAATGTCAGTTAGAGTTATATGTCTAGGCCATTTCTTAAGTACCTCAACTTTCTGTTGATCCACCTTGATCCCTTTGCTAGAATTAACATTCCCAAGAAAAGTCACAATATTCAACCAAAATCAAACCTAGAAAACTTGGCATTCAATTTCTGGTCCTTAAGAATATCTGCAACACAATTTAGAGGTGATTGGAATGGTCCTCCTCAGTCTTAGAGTACACCTAGATTTCATTAATGAAGACTATAACAAACAAGTCAAGAAACTATATAAACACCTGATTCATAAGATCAATGAAAGAAGCCAGAGCATTAGTCAACTGAACTGACATAACCAAAAACTTATAGTGATCATACTAAGTTTGGAAAACATTCTAAGGAATATTAAACTCCCTAATTTTCCATTGATGATAGCCCAAAGAAAGGTTAATATTGAAGAAACATCTAGCACCCTGAAGCTTATCAAAAAGATCATCAATCCTTGGAAAAGAATATTTATTTTTCATTATCGCCTTATTCAGCTTATGATTGTCTTTTCACATCCGTATAGACCCATCTTTCTTTCGCATGAAAAGCAAAGAAGAACCCTACGGAGAAACACTGGGATGAATGAACCCTTTATCAAGAAGATCTTTCGATTGCTCCTTTAGCTCTTTTAATTTGGCTGGGGCCATTTTATAAGGAGGAATAAAAATAGAATGAGTATCCAACAAAGAGAAGTACCAAAGTCTATTTCCCTATTCAGAGGAATTCTAAGAAGATCATTAGGAAATATTCATAAAATTCATTAACCCCAGGGACAAATTACAATAAGGGACACTAAAATTTAGAATCCTTAACCCAAACTAGATGATGCAGAGACTCTTATAAAATCTATTTTTGAGCTCAAAGATAGGAAATAAACCTCCTTTTAGGTACTAAGGAACTCCCCTCCTATTTCAATATTGGTTTATTAGGTTCGACAATACAGAGAAGCATAGCATGAAAGAATCCAATCCATCCCTAAGATAATAATGAAATCCATAATATTAAGCTCTATAAAATCCACCAATGTCTCCCTATGAAAGATGGACACCACACAACCCCTATACATTTTTTTAGAACCTATAGAATCACCCACTAGAGTAGAAATAACAAAGGGGTTGGAAATATGTTCAGGACCAAACCCAAAATATACGGCCACATACGGGGTCACATAAGATAGGGTAGAATCGGGATCAAACAAATAATAAGCATTATAAAAAAAAGTTGTAACATACCAGTAACAACATCTGAAGATGCCATAGATTCCTGCTGAGTAACAAGTGCATAGAGATGATCTGGCCAATGCCGATACTAGCACCCTTATGGGTAGGATCTAAAGAAGTTGTAACTGGAGCTTAATTAGCCCATTGGAAAACTTGGCTGAAGGACAATCTCGCTATATATGACCAAGCTGACCATAATTATAGCACTAATTTCTCCTCTTCTTATAATATCCATGGTGAAGTTGTCCATAAAAGTGACAAGAAGGATAAGGTAGAGCTGACTAAGCTCTACTAACTTTAGACTGGGCACCCTATGGCTTAGAACCATCACTAGCCTAAAAATGACTATCATCTCAAGGCTTAGGATAAATAGCACTAGCAAAAAATACAAATTTCCCCAATTCTTCTTCTTAGTCCACTGTCTACCATCCCTCTCACTATTCTGTACCCTTCTCTAAATAACTAAACTTTTTTTTCTTCCTCTCTCCCATCTCTACTTGTTTCTTCTTCTTATTCTCAACCTGTTATATATAAATAACCAGTCTAGAGATGTCCATATCATTATTCAACATAGCAGTCTTATATTTCAGCACCAAATCATGGGACAAACAAGAAGCAAAATTTCTCATTTGGGACCTCATGTTAGCCACTAACTTCATAGTATAACAAGACAACTACTAATATTTTAGAGTATACTCTATAACACTCATCTTCCCTTGCTTCAAGTTCACAAAGTCTTTAGCCTTAGATTCCATCAACTCTTGAGGAAAGAAGTGATCAAGAAAAATACTTAAAAACTCATCCCATACAGCCTACTCAAAATCATCAACCCTCATAGCTTTCCACTCATCAAACCAGTGGTAAGCTAGATCCTTTAACAAATACACAAAAAACTCTACACCCTTATAATCAGTAGCATGCACCATCCTAAAAATTTTCTCTATCTTATCGATTAACTCTTAAGGATCTTCCTCAACCGTAGAGCCTATAAAGGTTGGGGGATTCAACTTCATAAATTGGCCAACTCGAGTAACATCAGATGAATACGCAACAGAACCAACACAGTCAGACTAATAAGACTAGGATGCCACTAGATGAGTAAGCGTATGATCAGATTAAAGAAATTCTATAATAGAGATATCTCACTAAGGTGACTGAGAATAAGAATCACTAGCCCAGAATGTCTGAGAAGGACTAGTACAGACTATTGATACTCTACGTGGAGTGGTATAATCAAGAGCAGGAACCCTAGACTTTGTTATAACTTTACAAATAAGGCGAGTCCCCTCTGTATTCTCCTCAGGTGTAATAAAGGTTACAACATAGTTTCTATGAATGTCAGATCTTTGGGAAGGCATAATTTGAAACACAAGAAAGCTAGCAGTAAAAGAAGTTTAAGACAACTAGACTCAATAGCCCGAAATAGAACACAAAAATGAAAACCTTCCTATATGTCTTGTAATGTCCCCATTAGAATCGTGGCACACTACATACCCATAAAAGGGACTCTATTCAATATGACTTCGTGGACACCCAATGACCTTTAGCCATTCTATGATACCCAGCATATCACAACCCAAACTAAACTAAGACCTCTTCGTGCTAGGTATCTCAAGCCCACTATGGAGTAGAGATCACCCCTTTAGTATAACCTCAAGATCATAATACTAAAAAATAAAGTAGAAGCTAATCAAGATAGTAATAAAAAATAAATAAGTCAACTAAAAGTTCTAAGAGTCAAAACAACAACCAACCTAAAATTGTCCATGAAAGCATCTAAAACCAGAATAACATCTAAGTTGGGACATTCCCCCGACTATCACCAAAAGAAAAGAATCCAAGCCTATTAAGTCAATACCAAAAGAAAAATAAAATGGCAAGGACTTTCAAAAAATAAAATCTCACTGCTTTACGACAACTCAATAGATGTGCTTAATTATATAACGCTACATAAGAGCAACAAAAAATTTCTTTGTATCCTACATCAAGAAATGATATTGCATCCTAGAATTGTTAGTGGGATAAGCACTGGCACGTAACTTAGGGAAATTGACAAAGTAATGCCATTTTAAAAATTAGTGAAAAACACATGCAAACATTTATATATAGAGAGAGAGAGAGAAAGAGAGGATGTTGGGATAGGGAAAAGGGTCATAAATATGTGAGTTTAAGGATTTAACCTAAGCTGTGTAGTTTGATCCATCATAAGGGTACCTATGGGATATATGGGTCCTGCTCCCCCTATTGAAAGGGGTCTAGTGTGTGTTAGATGCATGATCCTAGGAAAACCCATGGTAAAACTAAAGTCACCAAGGAAATATCCATCCCAAAGTGTATATACATCAAGCGTACATCAATCACATGGTCATATAAACCCCCAACGCTGGCAATCATAGTTTCCAGTATTCGTACACTTGGTACTTACACCTTCATAGTGACCTACACAATTCTCTAAACTCCTAAATTAAAAAAATTTGAACATGAACCATCCATTAACCCAAGAGTCATTCATTAAGGAATTTACGACTTTTCATCATCATACCGTTATGCTTGCAATCATATTTAATTATACCTAATTAATTCACCTAACTAAATTGGACTTCGAAGGTCCATTTAAAATCCAAAACCATATTTGTATCCATTTATTATTTAATGCAATGCAATGGGCTCAAAATATGTTAAACCACGCAATTATCCATATTTAAAACCAAAGTTATAAAGTGGGTTGAGGTTAATACCGATTTTAAGCTAAAATTGATCCAATTTGGAAAACCCAATGTTCCCCATTCCAATCATTTAAATAATGCCCCAATTTAGTCTCAAAATCATCAATTTAAAGCTTGAATAATCAAATTAAAATATGGGATAAGTAATTCAATCAGTAACAATTAGAACCACTCAACCTAATTTTAAATCCCACAATTATAATCACATGAAAATTCATTCAATTAATGCCAAAATGTAAAATTAAAGTTTAGTGAAGAGAAACATGCCTAAAACACATTAGAAATTAAAAACAATTCAAAGTTTGGAGACCGGATGATGAATTCACTATAAAACCCTTGAATGTTATTGCGTTTTGAGTTTAACAGAGAAATTGGATGATTTCATCTTTGAAAATTTGAATAAGGAGCTTTAGGTCTTTGTACCTCTTTTCAAAGCTAAAATCATACAAGGGGTAAAAAAACCTAAAGATCCTCACCTAAAGGGGTAAAAAGACCTAATGATTTCGTACAAGGGGTAAAAAAACCTAAAGCTCCTCATCCAATGATTTTGTACAAGGGTTAAAAAGAGCTAAAGCTCCTCAAAGTGGAAAAAAAACAAAAAATAGAATAAATTAAAATACAATATGTCACACCATTATCGTGGAGGGTAGCCTCCGAGCCTCGCCAATACAATGGGGATAATCTCTGTGACATGACCTTATCACAGAGGCTTACTACCTTGGTGTCCCAAAATGACCCTAGACCTCTTTCACAAAATCCAAAACTTTCCCAAAACACCCTCAACATTCCTACACATAATTCAAGTCAAAAATTGACATTTTGCATATGGAATAGTCAAAAATCAAATCATTAATGATTTATGGGGTTTTATAAGGATTCAAACTTGTTATAGTGGTTTTGATAGTAAGAGCAATAGTCTAACTCAGAGAGGTGTTTAATTAGGGCCATCAAATCATAGTGGTTATTCCAAATCTATCGAACCTTCTAGATAGAGAAAGGTGCCAGGACATGTTACAACTATGGGGTTTTTTGTCACTTTGCTCATAAGTGTCCTCGGTGTTTGATCATTGATTCTTTAGTACAAACTACACAATTCATTAGATCAATGCCCCCACTAGTTGGGGATAGTGTTCTGGGTCGTATGGATAGTATCTATGGTTCAAAAGGTGGTCCTTAGGGATATAAGGCAGGTGGGTAGGTAGGCACCCAATTCAATATTAAGCAGGCTATTTTTATGATACGCAAGGTATTTTGGAGGCTACGGCTATGAATGCTATGATCACAGATATGATTTTCTTATGCCATCAACCAACTTCTACTTTATATGATCTTAGTTCCATATTTGTATGTATTTCTGCTATTATGAACTGTGGTTGGGTTTATATTCAAAGTCTTTATCTATACTATTATGTGTAGCTACACACATAGTGGGTTTTTTAGTAATGGATTGGTTATATATCTTGTATGGTGATTGTTCGAGAGTTTGATACTTTGGCTTATCTCATTATACTAGATATAGTCAATTTCAAAGTGCTTCTTGGAACAAACTAGTTATCTCCTTTCTATGCAATTGTTAAAGTCTATGCTCAGACCATTTCCTTAGCTATGCCTGATGCACCCAAGATTATGTGTCAAGGTTCTATTAGTCAAATATTGATGGGGATTATTATTTACATTCGAGATCATATACTGATATCAAGGGGTTGTAAGTAATTTCTTTCCTATGTTTAGGATGTTAATGCTAAGAGTCTATCACTTGACATTGTTCATGTTGTTTGTAGTTTGCTAAACATGACAAAGAATTTATTATTTATCTACCTGGCCTACCTAGCCTTTTTTCTGAACATGAAAAAGAGTTTTTTATTGACCATGAGCTAGGAACTAAGCCTATTTCCAAAGCTCTTTATCTCATGGATCTTGCCGAGTGAAAAGAGCTAAATCATATGCTTTAAGATCTTCTAAATAACGGTTTTTATAAAGACATGCATGACACCGTAGGGTGCTTTAATTTTGTTTATAAAAAAGAAAGGTGGTTCTATATTTATGTGTATCGACTATAAGTAATTGAATACGGTGACATTGAATACTAAGTATCCTATGCCTTGTATCCATGTTTTGTTTCATCAACTTCATGGTGCAGTAGTGTTTTCTAGGATATATTTGTGATCTGGTTACTAATATTTGAATGTTAGGAGTGCATATACCCCTAAGATAGCCTTCAAGACCAGTTATGACCATGACTCCTTCATGATAATTTTCATTCATGAGATTTTGATATATTATCAGAGTAGGAGGGAGCATAATAAATATTTGAGAACTGTGCTCCATATTTTAAGAGACCATCGACTTTCTACAATGTTCTCAAAGTATAAGTTCTAGATTGATTCTATATCTTTTATGGGGCACATAGTGGCCAAAGATGGTATTATGGTTGACCTATCAAATATTGAGGCTATTCGTAGTTAGGCTAGGCCTATATCACCTTCTGAGGTTAGCAGTTTTATTGGGTTTGTAGGTCACTATAACCAGTTCATTGAGGGTTTTTCTTCTATTGAAGTCCCTATGAATAGATTAACCATGAAGGAGGTTACCTTTTAATGGTCTGCAAGTTGTGAGGTGACCTTTATTAAGCTTAAGTATTTCCTTACTTTAACTTCTATTCTGATTCTTCCAGTTAAGATAAAGGGTTTTACTGTCTAATGTGATGCTTCTACTGTTTATTTGGGGTGTGTTCTGATGTAGTGAGTTTATGTTATTACATATGCATTGAGGCAACTATAGGTGCATGAGCATAACTACCCCACTTATGATTTGGAGTTGGGACTAGCAGTATTTGTATTTAAGTTTTGAAGACATTATTTCTATGGGTTCAATATGAGATCTGTATAGACCACTATAGTCTTGAGTATATTATGATCCAGAGGGAGCTTATTTTGATGTAGCATAGAAAGATTAAGTTACTGAAGGACTATGATGTCTCTATTCTCCACCATCTAGGTAAGGCAAATGTGGTAGCAGAACCCTTAATCTAGAAGGCAGTACTTATGGGTAGCTAAGCCTTTATTATAATTTTTTAGCACTCTTTGTCTTTGTACATCTAGTTCTTATCTATCTTGATGGTACATTTACATATTTTGACCCAAGATGATTATGCTAATATTGAGGCCAGATCTACCTTGTTGGGCAAATTTATAGTCATCAATTTAAGGATAGAAGGGTTTCTATCATTTGAGGGCAAGTGTTGAGAGGTGATTCCATAAGGGATACCTTATATTTTGAGCGTGTTATGAGGTTTTGTAGCTGTATTTGTGTTTTAAGGGTTTGACAGTTTATCCAATTGATTTTGTATGAGACACATAGCTCTAGGCATTTGATTCGCTTCTAGACAACAAGATGTATAGGGATTTAAGGAAACACTATTGGTAGAGTGGTATGTAGAGAGATATAGCAGGGTTTTTTGCTCGATGTATTTATTATCGCAGGGAAAGCTTGAGCACCAGAAGCCTGGTGGATTGCTCTAGCAGCTACCTATTCTCAAGTGGAAAGAGGAGCGAGTTGTTATGGATTTTGTAGAGGGATTACCTCACCCCTTCTATGGTTTTTATAGCAATTAGGTCATCATAAATCAATTGACCAAGTCTACATATTTGATTCCTATTTAAGTTCTATACAGTGTCGAGAGATTAGCTCATGTATATATTTAGGAGTTGGTTTGCTTACATAAAGTACCTACATCTATTATTTCTATTCGAGGCTCTCGGTTTACTTTAATTTTTAGATGATATTTCAAAAGGATTTGGGTACCTAAGTGGACCTTAACACAACACCGCCATACTGATGTGCAGTTAGAGCAGACAATTCAGGTTTTGGAGGAAATGTTAAGCACTTTTATGTTAGATTTTGCGGGTCACTGGGACTTGTTTCTACCTTTAGTTAAGTTTGTGTATAATAATAGCTTCTATTTCAGCATTCAAATAGCCCCATTACGGCGTTATATGGTAGGCAATATTGATCTTCTATTGGTTGATTCAAAACTTCTACACCATATCCTCATGGAATAGATTTTCTTTGTGAGTCATTGCACATAGTTCAAATGATTCAGGATAGGCCACGAGCAGCTTAGAATAGGCAGAGGAGTTATGCTGATCGTAGGCATTGTTTATTAAGGATTAAAGTTAAGGATAGGGTATTCCTATAACTATTGCCCATGAAGGGTATAATGTGGTTTGGGAGGAGGCGAAAGCCCAACCCGATTATATTAGACCCTTTGAGATCATGCAGATAGTTGGAGAGGTAGTATATGTGTTGGTATTGCCTTCTACCTTTTCTTTCACTGACTCGATATTTCATATGTCTGTGTTGCAGTATTAAATCCTAGATGAGTTACAGGTGCTTCGGTGGGACTCAATTCAATAGGATGAGAAGTTGGAATTTGTAGAGGAGTCTGTGTCCCTTTTGTCTAGAGATGTCAGACGGTTGCACTTCAAGGTCATTTTAGTAGTTATTGATTAGTGGCAACCATCCAGTTGTCGAGCATTTAGGTATTTCCTCATCCTTTACTTTCATGGATGAAAGTCATTTTGGTAGTGGATGTTATAATGACCCTGAGGGTCATTTCCCTTATTTTTTATGTTTAGATCTTTCCTATAACTGCCTCAAGTTATTTATGACTTGCTGGGACAGATAATTTAATTTTTGACCAGTTCATGTGAGAATTTTATTAATACCAAATATGTTATGGAATATTTAAATTAAATTAAAACTCGGTAGAGATATATTTTATTACCACTCTAAAATATTTTAGATGTTTATGTAAAACTATTAGTTATAGTATATTTATATTATTTTATAATAGTTTTGTAATCTATTAATATCTTAAGCAGAGATATTGAAGAGTGAAATTCTCCTTGTTACACATGTAACAAGTGTCAATTATAGTGACCAAGTGTCATATTAATATGTTATGTCATCCATAAGTGGATTAATCCCTAAGTACTAGTGAACATATCAAACTAATTATTGGTCAATATTGTCTTGCATATATACATATATATGTTTAACCCACTCCTTTCTTCTATTTACTTTTGTATTCTTACAAAAACATCATACAATTGTACATAAAATTAGAGAGAGGTTTTTGTGAAAAATATATATTTGACATTATAGCTTGTCACCGAGAGAAAAATCAAATTATCCATATCAAGTTATTCAAGCTTGGGTTCTAGTGGGGCATATTCAAAGGCTTCTCGGAGAGGCTTTTAGCGTACAGTTAGGATAGGATTACCCTATCTTTATATTGAGTTTATGTATGGTATTAGTATACTATTATGATAGATTTGGAAAGGTAGTTGTAGCTTGGTGTGGTTTGAAATATTTCATGCCTTATTTACCCGGTTAGGCCTTGGTTTCGGTAGATTTCTGGTTCATTATCCCTTAGAATTATGAGGTATTTAAGAGTTTACAGTGTGGTATTAAGCTTGGAAACCTTGAATTTTAGTTTCGCTTCTAGGCCAAAATATAGTTTATTTATGTGAGTTATTATGAGTTCTGGCATAACTTTGGTATATGGCTATGATATGATATGGGAGTTCTGTTACTGATAACTATTGTCCTGGGAGTTATGGTTCCTCTGATTTTTGATTCGTGTTTGACATCTGATTATTTTTTCTATTTTATATCATATATATGGCATCTCATTGTCCTGGGAGTAACATTGTCCTCTTGTTACTATCCATCGATGTCGGTTCAATCCCGATACACCCGTGAATGGTTCCTATGGTTACTTGGAACTGGTTTAGCTATGGGTTACCAATAGTTTCTTTTTTACTTATTTTTTATGTGTTCCACCAGCATATGGGGGCACGATTTGGTTAATTGTCTCCTTCAGTCTACCTTCTGGGCTTATGGTGGACTAGTTAGGTTATGTTTGACTTGCTTGCTTATTACTGCATTTAATTATTTTCCTATACTATTTTTACTTATTCCTTACCACATCTTTATGGCACAATAACTATTTATCTATCTTTTGTTATGTACTCTTGACTTAGATTGCACCCTTACATTTTAGTTATACTTTTACTATATTAATCTCAGTCGATCCATGATGCCTAATGAGTACCTATTGTTTTGTACTTATACTTCACTTCTGTATCTATTCCCTGATGCAGATCCAGAAACCAGTCATTGGGATTGACGTGATCCTCCTATCCCAGTACTGATCCAGAGTAGTGTGAGCTTATTATTTTCCAAGGTTGATCCTACTTCATCTACTCTACTGTAATTTTTTCCTTCGAGATTTCTGGTACATATTATGTATATTTTAGTTTCTGTTTGGTACTCTGGTCTTGTCTAGTAGTGGCTCAAGTACTGACCTTTCCAGGTCTTGGAGGGGTTTATCTGTATACCGTGTACTTTTCCTTATCCAACTTGAGATGTTTATATTTTTTATTTTTCGTAATTTATGATTGTTGTTTCTTCTTCACTTGATTTTCTTTTAGTTTCCTTCTATTAGACCGTTGCTTGATACTCTGAGCTACTGCTTGGCTTTCCTACTAATGGGTTAAGGTAGGCACCATCATGACTTGAGAAATTGGGTCATGATAGAAAAAAATTATACATATTCGTAATATGCATAGCTTACTATCTCATTAAAAACCTGCAAGAAAAAGTAGTGGGACAAAACCTAATAAGGAGTAATGAGTAAAAGACATATTAACTCCCCCTAATGAGAATATCCTTGCACTTCCACATACCAGTATTGTACATCATCTTTTCAAAATTTGTAGTTGATAAGGACTTGGTGAATAGATGAATCATATTGCCACTCAAATAAATCTATTGCATATTGATGTCACCATTCTTTGTAGCTCATATTTGTTGAAAATCTCTCGTGAAATATGTTTTGTTCTATCTCCATTTATGAATTTTTTCTTTAATTGCGCTAACCATGCTTCATTATCTTCATACAAAGTTATGGGTATTTTATCATATTTTAAATCATATTTTTCTCGAATGGGGTGTATCATGGACCTCAACCCCAGAATGTCTTGACTATCTTCATGGATAGCTATTATATCAACATGATTTGATTAAGTAGGCACGATAAACTGCTTTGTAGATCTTTAAGATATAGGATTACTACATATATGAACACATAGCTTATTTGAATCGATATTTATGTGGGTGAGATAGATATCCTGCATTGGAATATTTGTTTAAAACAATTTCAGTGGCTTTATGTGCTTATAAAAAGCTTTTTATCCTTTTCTTTTGGTTGGAATAATATTTTATTTATGTCAGGTAGTATCCCAATCATTTGAGTACTCAATAGATCTAACTTTTCCATATAAAATGGCCTCAATTTTTTTGAATACATGTCAATTGATGGACAAATATTCCATTTGTCAAATGCTTCGAGTACACGTATGCAGTAATACACATTGCTAGCCGCGTCATTAAAAAACATTGTCAGAAAAAGCTAGTGGGACAAAACCTCGGTTAAGAAAAAAAAGTACAATGCGTATTATACTCGCACTACTTACAGAATCACTTTATTCATGTAAATGATACTCCCCAATACATACATAAGTGTACTAACTGTGCTAGAACATGGTACTTTATAACCATTTTCATAAAATTAAAATTTTAAGAGATCTTATAACCATTGATGTATTCAATGGAATTACTTCAAAACCTTTTAAATCTTTCAAGGATTTTGATATAACCTTTGTTATCTTGCTAGACATGATAAGAATTCATTACATATTCAAGCATTTCAATATATCTAGATTAAAACAAACCTCATTACATCCACCACAGGTGAACATATCTTCATCTAATAATGTCAATAATTTTGCAAAATACCTTTATGCTTAAGGCATAAGCCGTACTACATATCTTATAGTTGTACTTTTTTCATAATAACTCATTTGTATCACACTTGCATTATAATAAATCACTTTTTCAAGAGAAATAAAGTACTTAAATTATGTATTTGTTATTTAGCCAATAATTTATCCATCCATACTTTTTGACAGATTTGAATTCACCATCCTCGATACCATTATAATGTTGAGCACTATATTATATAAAACTATCATCAATATTTGTTTGATATCGGTTCCACTTCAATATAACTTACCAAGATCTCTTCATTTGCATAATTTTTCAAGTACTTCCACCTTTGTCAATGTTTTATGAAGTGTTATGTTATTGTGCTCTTTTAAAGCTCTCCCCTCATTATTATGACCATCTGGATTATTTGGTCCTCTCTTTCTTCAAGGAGTTTTACCATTGAAATCAATTGGTCCATAACATTTTAAGATGTGTCATAGACTCTATTCTTTAAGGACTTTTCATTAGAGAATTTACAACTGAATTATAATAGTGGGTCTGCCAATACATCCGACAATTAGTTTGCATCATTTTTCAAATGAATTATCTCTTAAACTTTGAGTTCACCCTTTTCTTGAGGATATAGATCATTTATTCCACACATAATTTTTAGTTATAATCATCTTCCCTAATATTATAAAATATAATATCCACCATAGCTTTATTAGGGTACCCTCCATCACGATCTATTTTTTAAGTCATGATAGCATCTACTTTATCACTCCAGTAGGTAAGCCAAACCATAGCCTGAAGGTACACGTAATGGGATAACTTGATGAGAAGTGTACTAAAATTCAGGAATCAATATTTAAAGAGTTAAAACAACAATAAAGTAGTCATAGCAGTCTAATAGATAGATAAAAGAGCAACAACCATCCAAAGACACAGTAATGTCGATACAAGAGCTACTATAACTACACTATAAGTACTAAATAGTCAAATAAAATCTGTCTAAAAAATGAAATACTAGAAATGTGTTACGACCCAATTTCTCAGGTAATGATGGCACCTACTATAACCTACTAGTAGGAAATCGAAATGCATAGTCCAAAATAACTAGTAATGGACTACCTAGAGAGATAAAGGGATGAATGTGGAATATCAAAAATACAAGATCAATTACACTATATAATCCCAAAACCTACTGGTATCAGTGCAAGAGCTGTTAATATAATAAAAGTACAACGTGAAATAACAATGGAATCACACTGATACAACTTATCTCTGAATACAACATAGAGACTACTCTAATACATAAGAGGAAGGAAAGTAATACTCTAAATGTCAGGAGATGACTCTAAGTCTCCAAACTATGGCTGCTCCCACGATGTACACATCAACAACAATAACCCATACTATGATCTGTTGGTTGTAAAAGTGTAGTATGAGTACCAAACATGTGATACTAAGTAGAAAACTGCCCACTAAGCTCCAAAGATAAAACAGATATATACAACATATAAATAGAATATAAAAACTACACCCAAAAGTCCAATAACCATATAATACATCCAATGAGAGAACAAAGATAAATTATCATATTCATGTCTAACAAACTAACATATTAAGGCCAAGGAAGTAGTTATAATGCACTATCTTATTCCAGCCATATGTAGGACTCTCAACACTATACGTGTGTCACTGGCCAATATGCAAGTACGAGTGGAAGGAAGATACATAGAAGTATATAAGGCCAAGTAATAAGTATATAATCCAGGAAAGAAGATACATAGGAGTATACAAGGCCAAGGAATGAGTATATAATCCATGTAAATAAAGAAAATAAGGGATATACGGTAATACTATAACAACATATTACTAAGTATGCATATATATAAGTATATAACCAAGGTCTACTTGAATTATAACCTAAATCATCAGACTAGTTATTTAGGACCCCTTAACCATAGCAGGAGATAGTGCTAGAATACTTAGGGTTCTAATCCATATATCAAGTCATCAGAGGATCATGCATAGTAATATAATCATATGATAAAGGAGTTTGGAATCATACCTCAAGTATCGATGCAAATCAATGGCCAATCTGTCATAAACTAGCTATAACAATAATCATAAGAATGATAATAACAATGTCCATAGCACCGCGGGTAACCGACTAGTCTGGATAGTTAAATACTTAATTGAGCCTATCACGTGCCCACACCACCCCAAGATTAATAGGTTCAATTATCATAAAACATACCACAAGGCATATTCATCACCTATATCTATGCAACCCCAATATATGAGTTGATAGATATAGGCACATACTGGTGATATATAATGCACATGCAAGAATGAATGCAACCTAATCCATAATACTATAACCGGTGAGTATAGTTGATATCATGATATCATTAACGTAACCATCATTATCATTATCATCCCCTGGCATTTCCGAGTATATATATATAATTGCCATGCATAGTGCTAGCCAGACTCGAATCGATAGATGTATACATAGGCACATCAATATAATTATCCTCTGGCCTTATCGGGTATCTTTGCATCATCATAAATATCCTTCATTCTTGCCGGGTATCAATGTATCATTATAATAACCTCAAGCCTTATTGGGTATCATCACATCATGATAATGTCATAATCAACATCAATATAGAGAGCAAGCCCCCTGAGGTCTAAAGTAAAGAGAAAGTCCCACGAGGGCTAAAGTAAATAGAAAGCACTACAAGGGCTAAGGTAAATATACATAAGAAGAGAAGCAAGGTAGAGTTTATTTCCATAATTTATCGTTTATCATCAATGTCACATTATCAATAAGAATATATACATAACATGAATATTATAACTATCACCGGGTTTTACCTAGAATTTATATCATCAATACAATATCTTTCTCTGTCCCATACTGAAGAGATACATATTTAGATATATAGTAGGTGCATGGACTTAAGCTGTGGCTAATAGGGTATAAATCCTAAGTTTGGTTCCCAAAGTGAACTTTTGGACTAAATCATTATAAAAGTGTAGAAATGGTTGAAATATCTCATGACTAGAGTAATTAGTATTATCCAAACATAGAGAAAGTTGTCTCGATCATATCTTTTAAGCATCATTACTAATCTCTTTTACATATAATTTATTCACAAACATTTATTAATATGAATAAACCCATTTTAAGGTAAAAGTGGGCTTTTACCCTTAACTAGTGACAACAATAATAAGATTATAATCTAATTGGAATCCAATCAATCATTGATGCAACTATCATGAATTTACTGAATCTATGCATGCCATCTCTAGTATTCATATAATGGATCTATATGTATTAATATATCAATAAACTACAATCACATTATTTACAAGGATAAACACTTTCTGAATGGTCAACTCAATCATAGCATGGCCTCGGGCTAAATAATCTGTCCAAAATAATTATAACATCATAATCACGGCTTAGTCCCACATATATATATCTTAAACCCATAACAAATAATCATCTCTATAAATCATCTTATAATTATAAGCCATAGAGTATTCACGAGGCAGTACATCTCTATAAGCCATAAATCATATCTATAATCATCTCACATAATGGAGGCACCTCACTTCTATGAGGCATAATATATCAATAAGAATCTCACATCTAGGAGGCATAATGCATCAATAAAGTATTACTCATAACTATGAGGAATATCATCTCTATAGGCCAATTATCATATCTAAGAGGAATAACATCTCTAAAAGACGAATATCACTTATAAGAGAAAATAAGATCTCTAAAGGTCTATTTTAAGTTCTCTAAGGAATATCATGGCAATAAGACATTAATCATATCCGAGGAAAAATACATCATGACTCACCAAGTTGCGAAGTAACCTTATACTAATGGCTTACTAGTCTCAACTATGCCTAACATCCGTCAATAAGTCCACATGGGCTAACACAAGCCTTGGCATAAGGTAGACCAGAAGAACCCACTTCTAATCCTCAATGTCCATACAAAGGAAATTTATACCCCAAACTAGGATAAGGTATCTAGTTCAACTTCTAGTTGTCAAGTAAGCCATGCCCAATCCTAAGATAGGAATTTTGTCTAGAAACATGTGTATTTAAGTCAACTCCATCTAAATTATGATTTAAAGATTGCAAAAATAACCTAAATAAGGTTAAATAATCATACTTCCAATTCTAAAACCACATCCTAAACCTAGCATTATGTCTTATCCATTCTATGAATTAGTTAAATCTAGATAGTAGGCAATAGGATTCAAAAAGGCTATTGAGCATTTCAACTTACGGTTCAAAACCCTCATCTAATCCCCAAACTTTAATATTCAATACTAAGTCATTCTACTCATAATCAAACATAACATTAACATTCACACGCAATATATAACACCCACCATCTTATGAAGAAGAGTAGATAGAAGCCTACATCAAAGCCAAACTGTTAATCGTTACATCATTCACTAAATGTCCATATTCACTTCACAATCCAAAAATATTATCACACTATCAAAATCATAATCTACTCATTAATACAAGAAAAACAATACCTATATTGCATCATTGTGCTTTAATTTCAAAAATAACACCAAAAATCCCAAGTGGGTTCCACTTATGAAAATCATATTTCCGAAGTCAACCCAATGTTCATACATGATTAAAGAATCATAAACCTTAAGAAATAGGTGAAAACCAAATTAATTCAAGGCTAAAATCAAGCCGTCAAGTGACTTGGGGGTTTTGGGTCAAGAACCAAGAATTTCACTAAGAAAGAGATGAAAATTTACCTTAAATTCAATGATATTCGTGATAATAGATTTTAATCAAGCTTTCAATCACCCACAAGACTAAATTTTGAGTTATTACACTCATTTAGGGTTCTTTCTCTCAAGGATGAATGAAAATGGACAAAACGCAGCCAAAAGGGCCTTTTTATACGCATACTACGTATCCAGGTGTTTCTGTCGCAGTCTCAAGTGTACAATAGAAACCCCTGTTCTTAAAAGGAGATATTTCAATCGCAATACCTCTTGGTTCTATCACAATATCCTCCGTAGCACCAGAAAACTAGCTGAAACTTGAAATTTTTTCCAAGTTTCTGCTAAGGCCTTGGGATTCATTCAGAATCCAATTTATGCATATGAACTGTGTAACCACGCTAAATTTGATGTTCTAGACACAATGGAAATGTTTGATTTTCCATAAAGGATTTTTTTTCAAATATGGGTCCCACAACCATACTTTTAATTTTTTAGTTTTTCAACCAATAGTCCAAATGAGCTCGGGTGCATTGGAACCCAAACCAAAGGTCTACCTAGCATAAAATTGATATTCTGGATATTTTGATATAGTTAAAATTTACATCTAAGATCGTTTTACTAAATTTTTTGCCCGGTGTTATTTTGGAAATGAAAACTTCAAAATAGGCAATTGAGCCTTAAATCCAAACGAACTACTCGATAACAAAATTGTCAGTCCCAATATGTCATAAGTGACTTGTGGCAGCTATGGAAAAGCTCTAACGATTAAAATAAGTGGAAATATAAAAAGTGACCTAGAGGGTTATTATAACATGGATAAATAGAAGGAAAAAGGGGAACTCCGACTCTGAGAGTACACACTATCATCGAAATTAACTTAGCACGATTGTCGAATCAACGGTAGCTACTAGTACTCAGATCTTCATCAAGAATATGCAGAAGTGTAGTATAAGTTCCAAAGCCACGGGTACTCAGTAGGCGTCATATATTGGTTGACTTAGCCAAATCATGATATAAATACGATAAAGTACTAGATAAAATAAGCTAAATCAAGGTAAAAAGGGTAAGCCTGGAAACAAGCCCAACACTGTTGTACATAAGTAAATAAATCTGAAATAGTAACTTAAAGATCACATATCTATAAATACCAAATTGACCCCCATAATCCAATAAGTATAAAAAAAAGTAAATAACATAATGCAGACTCCCAATAATCTTAGAGGGTACAATCAAGAGAAATAAATAACAGAAGATCCATAACTCTACCAAACATCATCTATAACTATCGACCCATCTGTACCGAATCACATCATGCCCAACTTTCAATGCCGGGCTCAAATAAGAACTCATATCATTATCATCATATCATCTTTAATAGTATCACAATATTATTTACAGAACTCGAACAAAAAATCATAGTATCAATATCATTAAAAATTGCTAGACTTAAATGAAAATTCACATTATCTATATCATCGTTAATTATCTATCTCGAATCGAAACTTATATTAATAAACCATATCAATCGACCCTATAAATAAATAATAGTCATAAGTCATATCACCAAATCATAATACTTAACCATCAAATCTTACCTGGAATTAGCACTAACTCTAAACTACCAAACTAGAATGTTCAATAAGTATTCAATCTCCTTTAATACATAAAAAAGAATTAATAAGGGTATATTATGCGAGACAAGTCTATAAAAGCTAACACAAGTCTTGGCCTAAGGTAGGCCGGAGAGCCTACTACTAATACCTAAAATCCATGTTTAGGAAAATTCTATCCAAACTAGGATAAGGTATATAAATTCATTTCTAAATATTATATAATCCCTAATTAGTTCTAAGGTAGCAATTCTTCCTAAAATGAGCAACTAAGTCAATTACGCTTAAATTACAATTTCAAGATAGCCTAAACAGTCCAACTCCCAAATATTATCAATCCTACCTCTAAAACCTAAATCTTATCCCATATCCAGCATAATGTCATAAACATACTATGAAATAGCTCAATCTATAAAGAGGGTAAACCTAGCCTACCTAGACGCCGAATAAAAGTCTGAAGAATCTACTATATCATTAATTTTCATTTCCAAAAAGCTTTGTAAGATACCATGCTATAAAAATCACAATCTACTCATTAAAATGAGAATAATGATACCTATATTTCACTATTGTTCTTTGGGTAAAAATTATTATAAAATTCATATGTGGGGTCTGTTTATACAATCCTACTTTTGAAACAAACACAACACACCTTCTAATGGTGTTACAATCAAGCCACCAAGATTTTAGGGATTTTAGAAAAATATGGAGGAATTAACAATGGAATTAAAGGAAATTACCATAAATTAAAGTATGAAACAAGTAAATTAACTGACCGAAGCTCCAAAATTACTAACAAATGATTCTCCCATGTTTTTTTCCATTTCTTAAGATTTAATATTCCAAAGAATGGGTGAAAATATTAAAATATGGCTAAGTGGGGGTATTTTTACCATTCCCAGGTCCATAAGTTTCATGTAAGCATACATTAGACCGCTTAAGCAGTCACCATTTAAGCGATATTTGGTGTCACCCCACATATCACTTAAAAAACCTTTGTCCGCTTAAATGACCATAACATAGGTGGAAAAGGTAGTTCTTAAGCGATACCTCCTGGGAATTTTTTAAATCAACCTTATGGGTGCTTAAGCGATGCCCCAACACTATCTAAGACTCAAAATATTTCTAAGTCTCCACCAACCCCTCAAGATTAATCTGAAATCTATTATATGCAAATAAACTATGCTACCCTATCAAATTCGATGCTCCGAACACAATGGTGTAGTAAAAATTTCCATCCGAAGTTATTTCAATTAAAAATGGGTCCTACACCCATGTGCCATTTTCATATTTGGCAAATAGCCCAAAATGAGTACGAAGTATCAGGACCCACTCCAAGGGTTCTTCTAGCCTAAAATCGACTTTCTAGAGTTGTTAGAATAGTTTTTATTGGCATATAAGGTAATTTGACAATAGTTTTCCTGATAACCAATTTTAACCTATCAAGACTTCAAAATATGGAATTGTCTCTAAAAACCAAAATAACCACTTGGTAACTTAACTGTCAGTTCCACCACATCATAAATTACTTAGAGCATCTATAAGAAAGCTCTAAATAGTAAAAATAAGCAGAAATATAGAAAATGACCTAGAGGGTTATTATACTAACATTGTCCATTGTAGTACAGTAATTGAATCATATACCATATATTTTAAATTTTTAGATGGAAATTATTTGGTTCCTGACTCTACACTAATAAAGATAGGGGAGTGTTGTTATCTTGATGCATACAAATGCTTCTATATTTTAAATGATATATCTCATAACAAATTTATTTTGGGAGATTTATTCTCAAAACTAATGATTTAGCTATAATTGAAGGCATAAAATTTCTACTAAATCAATCAATATTTACTCCAAATATGCATGCAACTGTACACAATCGTATAAAAAATATAGGATTTTTGATTATGAATATCATACCCATAGGGACTTGTTGAGTAACTATTTTATTACATTATACTAATGCTATTTATTTGTTCAACTGGTGGATTTGAAGATATATTTATAAATTAACTAAACCAAAAATGAAAATAAAGTGACTAATGACCAATTAACCAAAAAAAAGATAATTTTTAAGAAATTAATGAATGAGTTGATCTAGCATTATGTTTAGATAAAAATAAAGTTTAGTATCAATTTTAATTTATTCGATTATTAAATTATTGATTCACGGGGTTAATTTTATAATTATGAAATGGTCATTTCTAATCATCTATTCAAACTAGTCTCACAACTACATCATTGAGCGGGGATGTGAGAGGTTAATTCAAACGTATTTATTATCTTTCCATTGTGTAACCAAGTAAGGCGATCTATGTATAATTTTATTCTAGTCATAAATCAATTCCTTATTTTATTAAAAAACTTACTCCCTATCTAATTACCTAAGTCGTCATTACTAGCAAATACCTCAATATTAGTTCGAGGTGCGAATATTATTTAGATTTCATTAGTAAAAATTATGCGAAGCCACATGTGTTAGGATTTTAGGATTTAAATGAAGTTTGGTTGGGCTGAGGTCAACTTATTATAGCAAAATTTAATCCGCTATAGTAGTGCACGTGCCACTATAGTGAGATGATGTGGACTTGAATATTTACTTAAATTGGTTTAATTTTCTTTCTCTTCTTTTGTTGAAATAAATTACATGGGAGGATCTTAAAACCTTAAGGTTGCCTCCCATATTTTGGAAAGATGGAGAAGGAGAGAAATAGGTCTGAATAGGTACAAAACCATGGACATTCAAGAATTAATGTGTCTACAATCTTAACAAGTTTGGATTTTGCATTCATTTATCCTTTCTATAGATGGTTAATATCCAAGTAGTCTAAGTATAATATTAGCATAGATCTATCTCAAAGAGCATAATTATATGTAGATGGATGTCAAATTTCATGAATAAGCCTTTGGACACGAAGTTAGGATGGCTAAAATTTGTTAGGGTTTGGATGACGTACAATTGTGGGTTGTTTATATACATTATCATGTTTTGTAATGGTTATAATAACATTTTTTGCTTCACTATTGTATGACCCATACGTAGGGTTGCGAGAAGTATGAATCACATGTTATTAATTAACCCATAAAGCAAGTGATCATACCATGTAAGGTGTAGCGAGCTTTAGGATGCTCTAGGGTGGCAATTTTTATTGTAGTTTTAGAATATAGCTTTATGAATGTGTTATACCTTAGGCCTAACTGATA
>JAPEIP010000010.1:185323331-185341963 GCA_026120095.1 Capsicum chinense
TTATTTACAAGGATAAACACTTTCTGAATGGTCAACTCAATCATAGCATGGCCTCGGGCTAAATAATCTGTCCAAAATAATTATAACATCATAATCACGGCTTAGTCCCACATATATATATCTTAAACCCATAACAAATAATCATCTCTATAAATCATCTTATAATTATAAGCCATAGAGTATTCACGAGGCAGTACATCTCTATAAGCCATAAATCATATCTATAATCATCTCACATAATGGAGGCACCTCACTTCTATGAGGCATAATATATCAATAAGAATCTCACATCTAGGAGGCATAATGCATCAATAAAGTATTACTCATAACTATGAGGAATATCATCTCTATAGGCCAATTATCATATCTAAGAGGAATAACATCTCTAAAAGACGAATATCACTTATAAGAGAAAATAAGATCTCTAAAGGTCTATTTTAAGTTCTCTAAGGAATATCATGGCAATAAGACATTAATCATATCCGAGGAAAAATACATCATGACTCACCAAGTTGCGAAGTAACCTTATACTAATGGCTTACTAGTCTCAACTATGCCTAACATCCGTCAATAAGTCCACATGGGCTAACACAAGCCTTGGCATAAGGTAGACCAGAAGAACCCACTTCTAATCCTCAATGTCCATACAAAGGAAATTTATACCCCAAACTAGGATAAGGTATCTAGTTCAACTTCTAGTTGTCAAGTAAGCCATGCCCAATCCTAAGATAGGAATTTTGTCTAGAAACATGTGTATTTAAGTCAACTCCATCTAAATTATGATTTAAAGATTGCAAAAATAACCTAAATAAGGTTAAATAATCATACTTCCAATTCTAAAACCACATCCTAAACCTAGCATTATGTCTTATCCATTCTATGAATTAGTTAAATCTAGATAGTAGGCAATAGGATTCAAAAAGGCTATTGAGCATTTCAACTTACGGTTCAAAACCCTCATCTAATCCCCAAACTTTAATATTCAATACTAAGTCATTCTACTCATAATCAAACATAACATTAACATTCACACGCAATATATAACACCCACCATCTTATGAAGAAGAGTAGATAGAAGCCTACATCAAAGCCAAACTGTTAATCGTTACATCATTCACTAAATGTCCATATTCACTTCACAATCCAAAAATATTATCACACTATCAAAATCATAATCTACTCATTAATACAAGAAAAACAATACCTATATTGCATCATTGTGCTTTAATTTCAAAAATAACACCAAAAATCCCAAGTGGGTTCCACTTATGAAAATCATATTTCCGAAGTCAACCCAATGTTCATACATGATTAAAGAATCATAAACCTTAAGAAATAGGTGAAAACCAAATTAATTCAAGGCTAAAATCAAGCCGTCAAGTGACTTGGGGGTTTTGGGTCAAGAACCAAGAATTTCACTAAGAAAGAGATGAAAATTTACCTTAAATTCAATGATATTCGTGATAATAGATTTTAATCAAGCTTTCAATCACCCACAAGACTAAATTTTGAGTTATTACACTCATTTAGGGTTCTTTCTCTCAAGGATGAATGAAAATGGACAAAACGCAGCCAAAAGGGCCTTTTTATACGCATACTACGTATCCAGGTGTTTCTGTCGCAGTCTCAAGTGTACAATAGAAACCCCTGTTCTTAAAAGGAGATATTTCAATCGCAATACCTCTTGGTTCTATCACAATATCCTCCGTAGCACCAGAAAACTAGCTGAAACTTGAAATTTTTTCCAAGTTTCTGCTAAGGCCTTGGGATTCATTCAGAATCCAATTTATGCATATGAACTGTGTAACCACGCTAAATTTGATGTTCTAGACACAATGGAAATGTTTGATTTTCCATAAAGGATTTTTTTTCAAATATGGGTCCCACAACCATACTTTTAATTTTTTAGTTTTTCAACCAATAGTCCAAATGAGCTCGGGTGCATTGGAACCCAAACCAAAGGTCTACCTAGCATAAAATTGATATTCTGGATATTTTGATATAGTTAAAATTTACATCTAAGATCGTTTTACTAAATTTTTTGCCCGGTGTTATTTTGGAAATGAAAACTTCAAAATAGGCAATTGAGCCTTAAATCCAAACGAACTACTCGATAACAAAATTGTCAGTCCCAATATGTCATAAGTGACTTGTGGCAGCTATGGAAAAGCTCTAACGATTAAAATAAGTGGAAATATAAAAAGTGACCTAGAGGGTTATTATAACATGGATAAATAGAAGGAAAAAGGGGAACTCCGACTCTGAGAGTACACACTATCATCGAAATTAACTTAGCACGATTGTCGAATCAACGGTAGCTACTAGTACTCAGATCTTCATCAAGAATATGCAGAAGTGTAGTATAAGTTCCAAAGCCACGGGTACTCAGTAGGCGTCATATATTGGTTGACTTAGCCAAATCATGATATAAATACGATAAAGTACTAGATAAAATAAGCTAAATCAAGGTAAAAAGGGTAAGCCTGGAAACAAGCCCAACACTGTTGTACATAAGTAAATAAATCTGAAATAGTAACTTAAAGATCACATATCTATAAATACCAAATTGACCCCCATAATCCAATAAGTATAAAAAAAAGTAAATAACATAATGCAGACTCCCAATAATCTTAGAGGGTACAATCAAGAGAAATAAATAACAGAAGATCCATAACTCTACCAAACATCATCTATAACTATCGACCCATCTGTACCGAATCACATCATGCCCAACTTTCAATGCCGGGCTCAAATAAGAACTCATATCATTATCATCATATCATCTTTAATAGTATCACAATATTATTTACAGAACTCGAACAAAAAATCATAGTATCAATATCATTAAAAATTGCTAGACTTAAATGAAAATTCACATTATCTATATCATCGTTAATTATCTATCTCGAATCGAAACTTATATTAATAAACCATATCAATCGACCCTATAAATAAATAATAGTCATAAGTCATATCACCAAATCATAATACTTAAC
This sequence comes from Capsicum chinense, assembly GCA_026120095.1. NCBI lineage: Eukaryota > Viridiplantae > Streptophyta > Magnoliopsida > Solanales > Solanaceae > Capsicum > Capsicum chinense. Next base: position 185,326,328 of record JAPEIP010000010.1, read on the forward strand.
CATCAAATCTTACCTGGAATTAGCACTAACTCTAAACTACCAAACTAGAATGTTCAATAAGTATTCAATCTCCTTTAATACATAAAAAAGAATTAATAAGGGTATATTATGCGAGACAAGTCTATAAAAGCTAACACAAGTCTTGGCCTAAGGTAGGCCGGAGAGCCTACTACTAATACCTAAAATCCATGTTTAGGAAAATTCTATCCAAACTAGGATAAGGTATATAAATTCATTTCTAAATATTATATAATCCCTAATTAGTTCTAAGGTAGCAATTCTTCCTAAAATGAGCAACTAAGTCAATTACGCTTAAATTACAATTTCAAGATAGCCTAAACAGTCCAACTCCCAAATATTATCAATCCTACCTCTAAAACCTAAATCTTATCCCATATCCAGCATAATGTCATAAACATACTATGAAATAGCTCAATCTATAAAGAGGGTAAACCTAGCCTACCTAGACGCCGAATAAAAGTCTGAAGAATCTACTATATCATTAATTTTCATTTCCAAAAAGCTTTGTAAGATACCATGCTATAAAAATCACAATCTACTCATTAAAATGAGAATAATGATACCTATATTTCACTATTGTTCTTTGGGTAAAAATTATTATAAAATTCATATGTGGGGTCTGTTTATACAATCCTACTTTTGAAACAAACACAACACACCTTCTAATGGTGTTACAATCAAGCCACCAAGATTTTAGGGATTTTAGAAAAATATGGAGGAATTAACAATGGAATTAAAGGAAATTACCATAAATTAAAGTATGAAACAAGTAAATTAACTGACCGAAGCTCCAAAATTACTAACAAATGATTCTCCCATGTTTTTTTCCATTTCTTAAGATTTAATATTCCAAAGAATGGGTGAAAATATTAAAATATGGCTAAGTGGGGGTATTTTTACCATTCCCAGGTCCATAAGTTTCATGTAAGCATACATTAGACCGCTTAAGCAGTCACCATTTAAGCGATATTTGGTGTCACCCCACATATCACTTAAAAAACCTTTGTCCGCTTAAATGACCATAACATAGGTGGAAAAGGTAGTTCTTAAGCGATACCTCCTGGGAATTTTTTAAATCAACCTTATGGGTGCTTAAGCGATGCCCCAACACTATCTAAGACTCAAAATATTTCTAAGTCTCCACCAACCCCTCAAGATTAATCTGAAATCTATTATATGCAAATAAACTATGCTACCCTATCAAATTCGATGCTCCGAACACAATGGTGTAGTAAAAATTTCCATCCGAAGTTATTTCAATTAAAAATGGGTCCTACACCCATGTGCCATTTTCATATTTGGCAAATAGCCCAAAATGAGTACGAAGTATCAGGACCCACTCCAAGGGTTCTTCTAGCCTAAAATCGACTTTCTAGAGTTGTTAGAATAGTTTTTATTGGCATATAAGGTAATTTGACAATAGTTTTCCTGATAACCAATTTTAACCTATCAAGACTTCAAAATATGGAATTGTCTCTAAAAACCAAAATAACCACTTGGTAACTTAACTGTCAGTTCCACCACATCATAAATTACTTAGAGCATCTATAAGAAAGCTCTAAATAGTAAAAATAAGCAGAAATATAGAAAATGACCTAGAGGGTTATTATACTAACATTGTCCATTGTAGTACAGTAATTGAATCATATACCATATATTTTAAATTTTTAGATGGAAATTATTTGGTTCCTGACTCTACACTAATAAAGATAGGGGAGTGTTGTTATCTTGATGCATACAAATGCTTCTATATTTTAAATGATATATCTCATAACAAATTTATTTTGGGAGATTTATTCTCAAAACTAATGATTTAGCTATAATTGAAGGCATAAAATTTCTACTAAATCAATCAATATTTACTCCAAATATGCATGCAACTGTACACAATCGTATAAAAAATATAGGATTTTTGATTATGAATATCATACCCATAGGGACTTGTTGAGTAACTATTTTATTACATTATACTAATGCTATTTATTTGTTCAACTGGTGGATTTGAAGATATATTTATAAATTAACTAAACCAAAAATGAAAATAAAGTGACTAATGACCAATTAACCAAAAAAAAGATAATTTTTAAGAAATTAATGAATGAGTTGATCTAGCATTATGTTTAGATAAAAATAAAGTTTAGTATCAATTTTAATTTATTCGATTATTAAATTATTGATTCACGGGGTTAATTTTATAATTATGAAATGGTCATTTCTAATCATCTATTCAAACTAGTCTCACAACTACATCATTGAGCGGGGATGTGAGAGGTTAATTCAAACGTATTTATTATCTTTCCATTGTGTAACCAAGTAAGGCGATCTATGTATAATTTTATTCTAGTCATAAATCAATTCCTTATTTTATTAAAAAACTTACTCCCTATCTAATTACCTAAGTCGTCATTACTAGCAAATACCTCAATATTAGTTCGAGGTGCGAATATTATTTAGATTTCATTAGTAAAAATTATGCGAAGCCACATGTGTTAGGATTTTAGGATTTAAATGAAGTTTGGTTGGGCTGAGGTCAACTTATTATAGCAAAATTTAATCCGCTATAGTAGTGCACGTGCCACTATAGTGAGATGATGTGGACTTGAATATTTACTTAAATTGGTTTAATTTTCTTTCTCTTCTTTTGTTGAAATAAATTACATGGGAGGATCTTAAAACCTTAAGGTTGCCTCCCATATTTTGGAAAGATGGAGAAGGAGAGAAATAGGTCTGAATAGGTACAAAACCATGGACATTCAAGAATTAATGTGTCTACAATCTTAACAAGTTTGGATTTTGCATTCATTTATCCTTTCTATAGATGGTTAATATCCAAGTAGTCTAAGTATAATATTAGCATAGATCTATCTCAAAGAGCATAATTATATGTAGATGGATGTCAAATTTCATGAATAAGCCTTTGGACACGAAGTTAGGATGGCTAAAATTTGTTAGGGTTTGGATGACGTACAATTGTGGGTTGTTTATATACATTATCATGTTTTGTAATGGTTATAATAACATTTTTTGCTTCACTATTGTATGACCCATACGTAGGGTTGCGAGAAGTATGAATCACATGTTATTAATTAACCCATAAAGCAAGTGATCATACCATGTAAGGTGTAGCGAGCTTTAGGATGCTCTAGGGTGGCAATTTTTATTGTAGTTTTAGAATATAGCTTTATGAATGTGTTATACCTTAGGCCTAACTGATAGTAGGTAATGGCATTACAATTTAATCAAATTGGGGCTATATGTGTATGTTAATTACTTTATATTGTGTCTTTTTAGTGCATGTTGTTTGGTGCGATCAATGAAAAGGTTTTATGTTGTTGTATGATTTTGACCTATTACCTTACTAAACATGGAATGCTTTAGTATTTAAATATTCTCATGGGTTATTGGTAAAATAAGGTTGGAAGACACTTGTGTCTGGAATTTAGTACATGGACAAAAATTTTCCCCTATAGGTCATAGATATAGGGTGGATACATCACCCAAAACTTGTATGTGTGAGAGTCAGGTAAGTTTGATAAGGGAATCGAAGATCATGTTTATATGCTTGATATAATTGGGATTATTGTGTTGTTTGGTTACTTGATATACACTTGAGATCTTATTTTTAGAGTCATGAATGGTTGACTTAGACATTATTAAGGTCAGGGTTGTTTCTAGATCTTTGTTAATTTGATTTGTTGTCTTTGGCTTGTCCTAATTAGCCTGGATGAATATGATTGGTTATAATATGTTAACTGGTTGAGATAATATCCCAAGCTACTTATTGATGCTTCTTGTGATAATTGTATGTTTGTTGAGAATGTATTAACTTATGGTATTATATTTCAATAAGTCTTGACTACTTACTAGTTGGCTAATAATATATATTGGGTCCTGACTATGATAGTACCTTGGGTTGGTAAATGAGAAAAAGAGAGGTTAAGGTCAATTAATGGGTTTTATGATAGCTTGGTAACGAGAAGAATATGTGCAAGTTATAAAATAAATCTAAGGTAATGTTCGAAGAACTGGGTGGATAGTCATATGTTCAGAATGGGCCTTATTTAGGTATGCTAGGTGACTTATTAGGTTCTTGACTTAGGTCTAGAGATTCTCTTATTTTAGTTGTCTTTAAATGTTATGTTGACCCTTTGTGTGATGACAGACTTGGTGGTTTGGGGTGGAAAATCATAAGATAGAGTAGTGTCTTAAAAATTATAATCGAAAATTAGTGTAGGAGTGAAATAAAACATGTAGGAGTTGGTAATGAGTCTAAAGAATGCATTTTTTACTTTTGAATATTTATGATATATTTGTGTTATCCAATTTGGCTTAACCGACGAGGCATACTAGTTTTTGTGGTTTATATTGATTCTATTCTTGCTATACCCTTTTTGTGGTATAGTATTTGTAGGGATCAATGATGGTTTCTTCATTGTTGTGATTGTGATACTTCATCAGTTCCCACTCTTCTCACTCATAGTGGAAGTTATGTCCAGTACTTGTTTACATTAAAAACTTTTGTACCTATTTAAATTAAATCTTAAGGTGGTTATATTCCAAACTATTTTTTAAGATTTTCTTTATTAAAGTAAGTTTCCTCATTTAGTTAAAAACTTCCACTTGATTTCTTAAGGTGATGGTAAGGGGTTATCCTATCTAGGTAAAATAGAATAGGTACCCTTATGATCTAGTTGTTGGGTCATGATAACTTGGTGTTAGATCCTAAGTTACCAATCTCTCAGTATAAAATCAAATGTAAAGTAGAGTCTTGTGGATTGGTGCATTGATGTGTACATTTAATCTTTGGATAGTTATAAGGCATTTTAGGAAATGGTTCCACTAATTTGTTTCCTCTCGTATGGCTGATTGTAAGTTGAGTTCAATTGGTATCTCTTGATTATAGTTGTGATCAAAACTAGGCTAGTGAATGCTACTGACTCTGTATGGAGGGATACAAATAACATAAATTGAAAGGGGGAGTCCAATTAGTATTTGACCATAAGGGCTATGTAAGGCATATTAGATGACCTTCTCAGGGTCATCATGAGAGAAACTAGAAGTTTTAATAAGGTATGAACAAATGATAATTGATTTGATTTTCCCCGATTTCATATGTTGTAATTGTGGTTGCTTGATTTATGTGAATTTATGCTATGTAAATGTTATGATATGTTATATGTTGTGTGGTGTTAGGTAAAACTTTGACTACGGTTTTACTACTTACTGCGAGTAATATAAAGGTTTAAATCAATTCTTAAGGCTAGTGAGTTAGGTACTCATATGCAATCATATTTATTGGGATAATTGTTACAAGGTACAATTATGTGGAGTCTGCTTTTTTGTTGTTGTAAGAATTATGAATCAATGTCGGGCTCAGTAAAACATATAGAATTTGCATGGTTATTGTCGTTGTGACAAGGCTAAAATTTACTTGCTATGGAAAATAGGCTTGAATCCCTAATAGCAGAGGTGGCCTAAAAAGTTATTTTTCTTTTAATTATGTTTCTTGAAGCTTTATGTGTAATAAAGTAGTGTTGGTGGTTTGCTATAAAGCAACAAAACTCATTTTTGCATAATTAACAAGGCATAAATATGGCTAAAATTGCATTACCAGTATTATCGGTGTAATGACCCTCTAAGTCATTTTATGCATCTCTTCTCATTTTTACCATTTAAATATTTCCTATAGCTACCTCAAGTCACCTATGAATTACTAGAGCTGATAGCTTAGTTACCAGGCTGTTCATTTGGTTTTTAAAGCAAATTTTCTATTTTGAAGTCTTCACTAGTAAAAATTGGCTATAGTGTAAAAACTTCAATCAAACATTGTCCAAGGCCGATTTTGATAGTACCAATACCTTTAAAACATTGATTTTAGGCTAAGTGGACTCGTGTTTTGGTTTCCAAGGCTTTTGAACTCATTTCGGGCTATTTGCCAAGAAATAAGAAAAATGGCACTTAGGTGTGAGACCCACTTTTTTCAAAAAGACCTTGTATGGAAATTTTTACTGTGTTATTTTGTTTGGAACATCAAATTTGATTGGGTAGCATAGTTTATTTGCGTATACTGGATTCTGAACGAATCCTAAAAGGTCAGTGAAGACATGGAAAAATTCCAAGTCTCCAGCTAGTGCATCTACTAAAACAACCCTTTGGGAACTTTAGTGGAGGACCATTTAGCGGGATTTTGGGTGCTTTTCCATCTTAGACCAACCCTAATAGTCGTTTTAGCACTGGCTTGTCCACTTTAACAACATGCTAGGTAAGCACGGGTACCATTTTAGCACTGATTAGTAGCGGCCCATTGCCTGCTTTAGCGACAATTGGGATTCCATAAATGGCTCACTTAGTCTAATTTTCACCCTTTTTCACACAATTTCAAGAGTGAAAAACCCTAGAACATTGGAAACTAGGGAGAAATATTGATAAAAGATTTTTGGGTTTTCGTAAGCTTGATTTACTCATTTCTTCTTCAAATTCTTGGTTAGTTTTCATCACTTTTATTGTTGATTTCTCAATTAATTCTTAAAATCCCCAAAATATTACTTGGTTGATTGTAGCAGTATTTGAGCTTAAAATTTACTCATTATTGAGGGTAAATATGTAATGACCCTCTAGGTCATTTTCTATATTTCCTCTTATTTTGGAATTTAGAGCTTTCATATAGCTGACCCAAGTCATTTATGACTTGCTGGTTCTTAAAGTTTGGTTACCCAGTAGTTTGCTTGGTTTTAGAGCTAATTCCTTGTTTTGACATTTTCGCTGATTAGAATTGGATACTTGAAAAAATTTCAACCAAATGACCTCGTATGTCAATTCTGACAGTTCCAAAAGCTCCAAAACATTTACTTATGCTAGGTGGACCCTTGTTCTAGGTCCCACAGTTTTCAGACTCATTCTGGGCTATTTGCTAGAAATTAAGAAAATTAGACACATGAGTGTGGGACCAACTTTTCATCAAAACAACCTCGAATAGAAATTTTGACTGTGCCATTGAGTTCAGATCATTGAATTTGATTGGGTAGCATAGTTTGTTTGTGTATACAAGATGTCAGATGAATCTCGCGGGGTCAATGGAGACTCAAAATAATTCCATGTATTAGATGGTGTTGGTGCATCATTTAAGAGCCCATTGGGCTACTTAAGTGAAGGTCGAGTGGCTAGCCAATCACTTAATCAACTTGACTTTCTAGTAGGTATCGCTTAAACGATGCCTTTGGCACTTAAGCGATGGCCCCTTAAGTAACCAAAGGTCTCTTAAGCGACAATCTATAGACTATGCAAGTGTAGCTTAAGCGACCAGAGCTTATGGAACCTAGTGTTTGCTTAAGCGACACCTAGCCACCAGGGAACACTATAAATTCCCCATTTAGCACATTTTCTTTCATTTTTCTCCTATTTTAAATAGTGTAGAACCCTAAAAACTGTTGAAACTTGGGAGAACTATTAGTGGGTGATTTTTAACTGTTTTCATAATCTTGAGTAATATGTTTCTTCTCTGAATTCATGGTAAACTTCCATCAATATCATGAATAAATCCTTTATCTTTTTCCAAAAACCATAAAATATTTGTGGGTTGATTGTAGGACCATTAGAGCCCGAAATTCATCTATTATTGTGGCTAAAAATGCCTTGAGTACACGGGGATGTATTGCTAATTTTGAAAGTGTAATTCCATGAATAGGCCCCACATGGGATTTTTATGTAAGTTTATATTCGAAGCATAATAGTGAAATATAGGTATCATTACTCTTGTTTTGATGAGTAGATTGTGAATTTGATAGCGTGGCATCTTCCAGAAGCTTCTCAAAATGGAAAATTGATAGTTTAGCAGAATCATCAGGCTTTTCTTTGGGGTCCATGTAAGTTAGGGTTACCTTCTTTATGAAATGAGCTAATTCATAGTATAAGTATGATATTTTGCTGGACATATGATGGGATTTAGGCATTGGAGATATGATTGTTATTATTAGTAATATTTGGATTTTTTTATCCTATTAAAGAACCAAAATTTAGGTAGAATTGACTTAGTTGATCTGGATTTAGGTAGAATTGTTATCATAGGGCTAATTATATCTTGTGTAACATCTATAAGTGAATTTAGATTCCTTATCCCAGTTCTAGGTAGAATTTTCCTTAGAATGAATTTCGAAGATTAGTAATGGGCCCTTCTGCCCCACCTTAGGTAAAGATTTGTGTTAGCTCATATAGACTTCTATACGTTTGTTATATCACTTTGAAATACTTATTTTAGAGATTATATGAATGATTTTCTAGTTTGGTACTCAGGATTTAATACTTCCGAGAAAAATTGATAGTTTATTGATAGTGAATTCTTGTTTGAGTTAGGAAAATAATGATTATATTGTTGATATGAGTTCTGATTTGAGTTAAAAAAATAATGATATAATGATGATGATATGATTTTTTATTCAATTTCGGCATTGATTGTCTATTTATGATACAAAAAGGTATGGATGGACTCATGGTTATAGATAATATTTGATAAATTTAGGGATCTTTAGTTATTTACGTTCCTTTGATTGAACCCTCCGAGCTTATGGGGGCCGCATTTTGTTATTTACTTTTTTTGCACTTACTGACATATAAGGGCCAGTCTTGTAGTATTAATTATGCTTTCTTTCAAATTATATCTATTCCGATTATTTATTTACAATGTTAGAGCTTATTTCTATGTTTTCTCATTTTACCTTGACTTAGCTTATTTATCTTTCATCTTTTTCGTATTTATATCATGATTTAGCTTAATCGACTAATAATACTTACTAAGTACCCATGGTTTTCATACTCATACTACACATCTATACCTTTTTATTACCGATCAAAGTATTAGTGTCCATCACTGGCGTGATGATCATTTTGAGTTAATTTTGGAGATAGGGTAAGCTCTTGAAGACAGAGCTGCCCCTTTTTCCTTCTATTATCTATGTGTAGTTTTTCACTATTCGAGAAAGATTTGTATTAGACTATTTTATCACTTATGTTCCTTTTATTGTAACTCTTGTACTGACACAACTAGGTCAAGGGATGGGTTTTGATGTTTTATCTATCTTTGGGACTATCATTATTACCTTATAATTTTTTATAAATCTTAAATTGTTGATTTTTTAACTTTTAGGCTATTTTCTACCAAATTAGCCTATTGTTTATAAATCTGGGCTACGGTTTGACTTGCCTTCTAGTGATATAATGTAGGTTCTATGATGACTCATAAATTGGGTCGTGACTAATTTGTATTAGAGCCTAGGTTCACCAATATTGTTTGTACAAAAGCAAATATCTAGTAGAGTCCCATAGATTGAAACGATGACGTATGTTTCTTATCTTTAAGAGGCTATGGGACATTCTTACGAGTTTTTCACTTCTTCCACTCATTTCATTTTTAGAGTCTAAGTTTGTTTCTAAGGGATTCCCTTAGTTTCACTCATTTATAGATGGCTAGGACATATGTTATTGCTATATGAGATAAGGATCCTGAGTTTGGGCTTAAGGATGTTGTCACTATTCATGGATAACATAAAGGGTGTGGATAGCCTTGAGATATGTCCCTAACTAGGTACAAGGATAAGGTGCCTTTATTAGACCCTATTCTTGCTCTCGAGCCTGAGATTCTTCCATCCCAGCCAGTAATAGGCCAAGGACAAGCCTACGATCCACTAAGGTTTATTTCTTCTTTAGTTCTTACGGATTCATTGGTTCAGCTCTTGGGATTGGTTGGTGGTGTATATTTTATCTATCATAGTAGTACTGAGGTGGGGCTACAGCCTATAGTTACGACACCCAAAGTTGAGGTCCCTTCTGCACCAATGATTTCTCAGTCGGTAGTTGCTCGGTTTGCTATGTCTGTTGAGGAGCAAAAAAAGTTAGATAGATTCTTGATATTAGCTCCACCTTGGTTTTATGGTGAACTGAGCAAAGATGCTTATAAGTTCTTAATTTCTTGTGTGAAGAGGTTCTATAATTTAGGCCTAGTTGAGACTCGTGGTTTATATTACAGTACTTTTTAGTTGGACTTGGTAGCTCGACATTAGTGGAGAGGTCATCTTGATTCTAGGCTAGCTAGATCTCCCTCACTGACATAGAATCAGTTCTCCAAGATCTTTATTGAGAAGAATATGCCTCACAATCTTAGGGATTAATTCTTAAGGTTGGAGCATGGCTTCATAACTATTATAGTGTATGAGGCAAGATTTTATAAGTTGGCTAGGCATGCTACTTTAATTCATACTATTAAGTATGAGAGGGTTTGTCGCTTTATTTGAGGATTGAGACTTTCTCTTTGCTTGTCTATAATAAGTTTGGTTGTTGCAAGTTAGTTGGCTAATTTTTTAGATCATGCTCAGGTTATGTAGGAGATGCATCATGAATCCTAAGGGGGTAGCGACAAGAGGTCCCAATATTAGTGTAGTTTCGATGAGAGACATAGTAGTTCATGATTAGAGGTAGTGGTTCCCAGGTCAACTACCCTCTATGTCAGTCGTATCAATATTAGGGTTAGTCTAGTAGGCTGGTTTAGGCTGCACTTTAAATTACCTATGGAGGCCAGTCTAGTTATGGATTATCCTGGCTAGAGTAGTGGTCAGCCTTTGAGGGGTTTATCTTCTGGTTATTATAGTCGTGGTGGTTATTATGGGTCACTTGGATTTTCTGGTTTTAGTACAATGCCTAGGGAATGTTATTATTATAGGACTTTTGTCCATTTCTGAAGAGAGTGCCATAATCATAGAGCAATGGTTCCTTTAGCTTGGAATGTTCCATAAATTTGATTAGTTTTGCCCCAGCTAAAGGTGGCATACATGGTCGTCGGGTGTTCCCTAAGGTGCTCATAGAAGTTCTCAAGCATGCAGGATAAGAAATCGGTCAGGAGGCCATCCAAGTAGTAGGCACGATTAGTTGGATGTTGTACCTGCTAGACCCGACGTTGAATCTTTGGATTTTGTTATCATAGGTACGATCTTTGTGTTCCATCAATCAGTGTTTGCTTAATTTGATCCGAGATCCACTTACTTTTATGTGTCTACTTATTATGCCCCGCGGTTAGAGTTGTTTCATGATTCATTATTTGTTTTATTGTGTGTATCTATTCTTATGGGTGAATCTTTAGCAGTGGATTGGGTTTATAGATAATGTGTTATGACTATTCAAGAGTTTGATACTTAGGCTAATCATATTATGTTAGATATAGTGGATTTTTATTTGAGTTTGGGCATGGACTAGTTATCCCATTATCATATGGTCTTGGATTATTTTTGCAGGACTCTTACATTTGCCATCCCCGACGTACCCCTAGTGTCGCAGCAGAGAGCTATTAGCCATAAGCTAATACGAATTATTTTTTGCATTTGGGCTAGGAGATTTTATTTGAGGGGTTGTGAGTATCACTCACCTATATTCGTAATGTTAGTGTGGAAAGTCCATCACTTGAATCTGTTCCTAAAGTTCATGAGTTACCTGATGTTTTCCCTACCAATCTACCTGGTCTTCCTCTTGAGCGTGATACTAAATTTGTTATTTATCTTGAGTCGACCACCTAACCTATTTCTATGGCACCTTACTATATGGCTCATATCAAGCTTAAAAAGTTGAATTCTCAGTTTTAGTACCTCTTTTGTGAGGATTTCATTAAACCAGGTTTGATTCCTTTAGGAGCTTTTGTATTCTTCGTGAAGAAGAAAAATGATTCCATGCATATGTTTATTGATTATAGGCAGCTTAATAAGGTGAAGGTAAAGAACCATTATCCTATACCTTGCATTTATGATTTTTTTGACTAGCTTAAAGGTACAACGGTGTTCTCTAAAATTTACTTGAGGTTCGGTTACCATGTGTTTAGGATATTGGATAAGGATATCCTAAAGACAGCCTTTCTTGACATATGACTAATTCTCCTAGCATAGATATAATTATTATAAATAGATCTTAGGACTTGCGATGGTCATTATGAGTTGCTAGTGATGTTTTTTGGGTTGAGCAATGCCCCAACCGCATCTATGGATTTGATGAACTGTGTCTTCAGTCCTTATTTGTATTCTTTTGTGATTGTGTTCATCAGCGATATCCTTGTGTATTCGAGGAGTAGAGACGAGCATATGTAGCATTTAAGGATATGCTTTAGGCTTTGAGAAATCATAGGCTTTTTGCAAAATTCATTAAGTGTGAATTCTAGCTTAAGTCAGTTACATTCTTTAGGCATATGGTATCTAATAAAGGCATTATGGTAGTCCCAACTAAGATTAAAGCTATATGTGATTGGACTAGGACCACATCTTATTCTAAGGTTCGTAGCTCATTATTTTGGCTAGTTACTATAGAAGGTTCATTGAGAGTCATGTTATGATTGCACCGATGATGGATTTATTAACTGGGAAGGTGGTTCATTTTTTATGGTGCGAGGAGTGTGAGTCGAGATTTGGGAAGCTCAATGCATTTCTCACTTCAACACTTAGTTTAGATCTTCCTGTTAAGGGTAAGGGATTCGCCACATATTGTGATTCTTCTGGTGTCAATTTAGGTTGTGTACTGATGCAATAGGGTTAAGTTATTGCTTATGCATTGAGGTAGTTAAAGGTGCACGAGAAAAAAAACCCTCACTCATGATTTGGAGTTGGCTATGGTAGTTTTTGTGCTTAAGATTTGGAGGCATTATCTTTATATCGTGCATTTTAAGATTTTCATGAATCACTATAGTCCTCAACATCTTACGTTATAGAGAGAGCTTAATTCTAGGAAATGTTGATGGATGGAGTTGCTTAAGGATTTTGACATCTCTATTTTGTATTATATGGGTAAGACGAACGTGGTAGAGGATACCTTGAGTTGGAAGGTGATGAATATATAGGTAATTTGGCTTCTGTCTCAATTTCTTGGATGTTCTTAGCACAAAATGTTTAGTTCTTAGACAACTTGAGAGTGTGACTTGATATTTCATACCCTAGGAGAATTCTTTCTAGTGGTGAGGCGAGGTTTTCACTGTTTTAACAAATCTTGAGTCATAAGTTTAAGTATATAAGGCTTTGTATCATCCTTGATCTAGTGTTAAGTGGTGAGTCCAAGAGCGCTACCATAGATTTTGAGTATTAAGATTTAATAGCTACATTTGTGTTCCAAAGGTTGTTGACTTGATTCAAACAATTTTGCATTAGTTTTACAACTCAAGATATTATATTCACTCAGGTACAACTAAGATGAATAGGGATTCAAGGAAGCATTTTTTATGGAGTTCTATGAATAAAGATAGCAGACTTTGTATATCACTACCTATGTTGTTAGCAGGTGAAGGATAAGCATTAGAGACTTAGTGCCCTTATTTAGAGGCTGTCTATTCTCGAGTGAAAGTGGGAGCGGATTACCATAGACTTTATCAGTGGGTTGCCTTGCACCTCCCATGGATTCGATGATATTTGGGTCATTATGGATTGGTTGACTAAATTAAAATATTTCATTCCTAGTCAGATATCTTTTGTGAGATAGTTCAATTGCATGGTATGCCTATATTTGTTATTTCAAATCAGGGTTCGATGTTTACTTCTAGATTTTAAAGAGATTTTTAGGAGGAGTTGGGTACTCAAGTGGATCTTATTACATCATTTTATCCTCAGATCGACGAGCAGTTAAAGCATACTATTTGGGTTCTCAAAGATATGCTCTAAGCCTATGTTATGGATTTTGGAGGTTAGTGGGGAAACACTTAGCTTTGGCAGAGTTTGTATATAATAATAGCTACCATTTGAGTATTGAGATAACTCTTTTTGATATTTTATATGGTAAACAATGTCATTCTCTGATTGGTTGGTTGGATACCTCTTCGATTAGACCCCATAGTACTGACTTTCTTCAAGAGTGTTAGATAATGTTAGGGTAATTTAGGGTAGGTTGAGGGTACTTCTAAAAAGTCAAAAGGATTATGTAAATCTTAAACTTCATTCCTAAGATTTGGATTTATTGATTGGGTATTTCTCCATCTATCACACATGAAGGGAATGATGAGTTTAAAGAGGGAAGGCAAGCTCGGTGCCAGATATATTGGATCTTTTGAGATTCTTCACACAGTTGGTGAGGTGTCTTATGATTTGGATTTACCATTAGATTTTGTTGCTGTCCATCCAATTTTCCATAGTTCTATGTTGCGACGATACATTCCTGATTCATCTCATGTGCTTAGGTAGGACTTGGTTTACTTGGATGAGCGGTTGACAACCATGGATGAGCCTGTGTTTGTTAGGCGGTTGCACACTAGATAGATTCTAGTTTTAAGGTTCATAGAGTAACATCCAAGTAGAGGAGGATACTTGTGAGATCAAAAGTGAGATGTGGACCTAATATCCTTACCTGTTCGAGGCTTTAGGTACATCCTAATCCTTTACTTTTACAGATGAAAGATCTTCTTGTAATAGATTTATAATAACCCTCTAGTTGATTTTCCACATTTTCACTCATTTTATAGCTTTCATATGTCATAAGTCATTTAAGACCTGCTGGAGCTGAAGTTCGGTTACCAAGCAGTTCATTTAGATTTTAGAGACAATTCCCTATTTTGAAGTCTTCGCTAGTTAAAATTGGCTACCAGGGAAAAACTTTAGTCAAACAACCTTGTATTCAGATTTTGAAGGTTCCAACAATTTTGGAATGTCAATTTTAGGTAAGGTGGGCCCTTGGTCAGGGTCCCGAGGCTTTTGGACTCATTTTGGGCAATTAGGCAGAAGTTAAGAAAAATGGCACATAGGTGTGGGAACCACTTTTCATTGAAACAACCTAGGATGAAAATTTCGATTGCAACATTGAGTTCTATATGTCAAATTTTATAGGGTAGCATAGTTTGTTTTCATATACAAAATTCTAGATGAATCCTGAAGGGTAATTCCAAGTCTCAGTTATTGCTGGTAAATTGCTTAAGCACTGATTGGGTCGCTTATGCGAAGGATGCTTAAGTGGCCAACGTGCCTTTGGTGCTTAAAAGACCAAAGTTCTCTTAAGCGACAATGCGCATACTAGGCAAATATCGCTTAAGTGACTAGCACTTTGGCGGGACAGTGTCCTCTTAAGCGACACCTGGATACCTGAGAACACAATAAATTCTCCACTTAACCAATTTTATTTTATTTTTCAGCCATTTTAAAGAGTGTATTACCATAAAAATTCTTAAGACTTGGAAGAACTATTAATGGGTGATTTTGGAATGTTTGTAAGATTAAGTAATGCATTTCTTCTCCAAATTCATGGTAAGCTTCCATCATTTTGATGATTAAATCCTTCATTTTTGTCCAAAATCCCTAGAATATTAGTGGGTTGATTGTAACACCATTAGAGTTTGAAATTAACCATTCTTAAGAGTAAATATTCCTTGATCATAGAGGGACGTATTGTCGATTTTTAAAGTGTGATTTCACAAATGATGACCATATGGGATTTATACGTAATTTTGGACCTAAAGCATAATTATGCAATATGGTTATCACTGTTCTTATTTTGATGAGTAAACTGTGAATTTTATTGTGTGGCATCTTGTGGAGGCTTCTATAAATGGAAAATTGATGGTTTAGCAGATTCTTTGAGCTTTTCTGCAGCATCTAGGTAGGCTAGGTTTACCTTCTTCAT
>JAPEIP010000010.1:185342063-185362872 GCA_026120095.1 Capsicum chinense
CTATCACACATGAAGGGAATGATGAGTTTAAAGAGGGAAGGCAAGCTCGGTGCCAGATATATTGGATCTTTTGAGATTCTTCACACAGTTGGTGAGGTGTCTTATGATTTGGATTTACCATTAGATTTTGTTGCTGTCCATCCAATTTTCCATAGTTCTATGTTGCGACGATACATTCCTGATTCATCTCATGTGCTTAGGTAGGACTTGGTTTACTTGGATGAGCGGTTGACAACCATGGATGAGCCTGTGTTTGTTAGGCGGTTGCACACTAGATAGATTCTAGTTTTAAGGTTCATAGAGTAACATCCAAGTAGAGGAGGATACTTGTGAGATCAAAAGTGAGATGTGGACCTAATATCCTTACCTGTTCGAGGCTTTAGGTACATCCTAATCCTTTACTTTTACAGATGAAAGATCTTCTTGTAATAGATTTATAATAACCCTCTAGTTGATTTTCCACATTTTCACTCATTTTATAGCTTTCATATGTCATAAGTCATTTAAGACCTGCTGGAGCTGAAGTTCGGTTACCAAGCAGTTCATTTAGATTTTAGAGACAATTCCCTATTTTGAAGTCTTCGCTAGTTAAAATTGGCTACCAGGGAAAAACTTTAGTCAAACAACCTTGTATTCAGATTTTGAAGGTTCCAACAATTTTGGAATGTCAATTTTAGGTAAGGTGGGCCCTTGGTCAGGGTCCCGAGGCTTTTGGACTCATTTTGGGCAATTAGGCAGAAGTTAAGAAAAATGGCACATAGGTGTGGGAACCACTTTTCATTGAAACAACCTAGGATGAAAATTTCGATTGCAACATTGAGTTCTATATGTCAAATTTTATAGGGTAGCATAGTTTGTTTTCATATACAAAATTCTAGATGAATCCTGAAGGGTAATTCCAAGTCTCAGTTATTGCTGGTAAATTGCTTAAGCACTGATTGGGTCGCTTATGCGAAGGATGCTTAAGTGGCCAACGTGCCTTTGGTGCTTAAAAGACCAAAGTTCTCTTAAGCGACAATGCGCATACTAGGCAAATATCGCTTAAGTGACTAGCACTTTGGCGGGACAGTGTCCTCTTAAGCGACACCTGGATACCTGAGAACACAATAAATTCTCCACTTAACCAATTTTATTTTATTTTTCAGCCATTTTAAAGAGTGTATTACCATAAAAATTCTTAAGACTTGGAAGAACTATTAATGGGTGATTTTGGAATGTTTGTAAGATTAAGTAATGCATTTCTTCTCCAAATTCATGGTAAGCTTCCATCATTTTGATGATTAAATCCTTCATTTTTGTCCAAAATCCCTAGAATATTAGTGGGTTGATTGTAACACCATTAGAGTTTGAAATTAACCATTCTTAAGAGTAAATATTCCTTGATCATAGAGGGACGTATTGTCGATTTTTAAAGTGTGATTTCACAAATGATGACCATATGGGATTTATACGTAATTTTGGACCTAAAGCATAATTATGCAATATGGTTATCACTGTTCTTATTTTGATGAGTAAACTGTGAATTTTATTGTGTGGCATCTTGTGGAGGCTTCTATAAATGGAAAATTGATGGTTTAGCAGATTCTTTGAGCTTTTCTGCAGCATCTAGGTAGGCTAGGTTTACCTTCTTCATATATTGAGCTAATTCATAGTATAATTATGATATTTTTCTATATATGGGATGGGCTTTAGGCATTGGAGGTATGATTGGTATAATTAGTATTATTTAGACTATTTAGCCTATTAGGGAGCCAACAGACAGAATTGACTTAGTTGCTCTTGAATTCGGTAGACTTTTTATTATAGGGATAATTGTGGTTTGTGTAACATCTAGAAGTAAATTCAGATACCTTATCCAAGTTTGGGGTAAATTTTCCTTGGAATGGATTTTGGAGATTAAAAGTGGGCACCTTCGGCCCACCTTAGGCCATGATTTGTGTTAGCTCTTATAGACTTCTATACGCATGTTATACCCCTTTTAAATACTTATTTTATCAATTAGATACATGATTACTCTAGCTTTATACTTGGGAGTTGGTGCTAATTCTAGGCTAAACTTGTTAGTTTATTTATATTGAGCGTCGGTTCATGTTTAAAAAATGATGACGATATTGATGATATGAGTTTTCATTCATGTTTTGTAAATAATAATGTAATGATAATGATATGAGTTCTTGTTTGAGTCCAGCATTGAGAGTTTATCTATGATACAAAACAGTATGGATGAACTCATGGTTATAGTTGATATTTAGTTAATTTTTCAATCTTTGGTTATTTATTTTTCTTTGATTGCAACCTCCACGCTTTTGGGGGTCCGCATTGCGTTATTTATTTTTCTGCATAACTAGATTATGGGGGTCAATTTTGTAGTATTAAATATGCTTTCTTTCAGATTATGTCTATTCCGATTATTTATTTATAGTGTTAGAGCTTATTTCCAGGTTTGTTCCTGTTACCTTGACCTATTTATCTTACATTTTGTCATGCTATCATGAACATTTATTGTATTTATATCATGATTTAGCTTAGTCGATAGATGATGCCTACTGAGTACCCATTGTTTTGGTAGTCATACTAAACTTCTGTACCTTTTTGGTGCAGATCTGAGTACTAGTGGACACCATTGACATGATGATCGTGATGAGTTGATTTAGGAGATAGAGTGAGCTCTTAGAGTCGGAGTATTCCTTTTTTCCTTCAACTATTTGTGTCAAGTCTTTCACTATTCGAGATGGATTTGTATTTGACTATTTCAGTACATATATTGCTTTTGTAGTATTATGTTCTATAGAAATATAACAGTTATGACGCTTAAAACTATGAAAATATGTATGCACATAATGCTATTTTATTGGATTTGATGTGTTTTTGGAGTATTTCGCAGAAAATCAGGTTTTGGATGCTAAATTCAAGAAAAAAATAAAAGTTACATTTTTGGCTACTTACTTGATCATTATGAGGGTATTGTAGACATTTTTTTGGTTATACGTGAGCAAAGCATGTTTGAGAAATGAAGAAGAGCAGAAAGGATGACTCCCAACACTTACTTAGTCAACATATGGACCACAATTACGACCTACAGACCACACGTAGGCAAAGCAAGTACCAGAAGTCCAAAATACTAAGAGCTAAACTTGTAGGATGTTTTCACCCGCTACTTGTGCCCTATACCTGCTCCTAGGGTCAGGACCGTAGGTACTACCTGTTCCCAGGGTTAGAGTGCAGGTACAGACTATAAGTGCATCCCAAGATTTAATAGTGCTTAAGTAATTTGGCCATAAACTTTCACACTGATATCATATTAAGGAGAAATTTTTATCATTGGAAGGATAATTCAATTATTTATCTTATAGGGGGAATGTTTCGAACCACTTTTCTCCCTATATTTTTTACACTTTTGTTCTAGGTTTCCATGTATCGTAGTTTCACTCCTATAAGGCTTTTAAGTCCTATTATGTATAGGTAATTAAGTTTTCCTATTTTTGTTAGGATTTGAACTCTAGGGTTTCTTATAATCTCTAAATGCCTATAGGTTTTGTTTAGTTTATTCATTCATACACTCATTGAGTAAAACATATTCATATATTGATTGGTTGAGAAGAAGGCCCTTTTGGGGCCAAGTTCTCAAACATCATATTGTTCTTGGTTTGTTATTCAATTTAAGACTTTGGAATTTCTTCTCTTATTATTTTGAGATTTATATTGTAATTTTGTCTGTGGATTCCATGATTGATCTCATAACTAAGAGTGGCTAATTCCCTCAGCCAAGGTTGTGGGAAAGCTGGTAGATTAACAAAGTAGATGAAGTGCCAAGTCGTTCTAGATAAAGATTCTTGCATGTATTGGGTTTTGTTCATTCAAATAGATTTCTTAATAGTGGCCAACATTAAGATCCTACCTAGATTATTGCTACTTCCTCCAAAAGAGTAGTAGTCACTGGCAAATGAAGATCACAATAGTAATTTAAAGCCTAACTGTCGATTCACACTACTAGGTATTATCTACTTAAGATGGTTAGCTATCATCTAATAACTAGAGACTCAAAAGGTAATAGTTAACTGGGATCAAGATAAGGGTTAGTAAGGGGACATCTTGATCTCAAAAGGTAAATGTTGAAATCCATCTGCTAATCCAAAAGACTGTTGATGGTACATAACTTATCGATTCTACATGAAAGATATAGAATAGTTCAATAGTGCATGATAAGTCTACTGAATTAGACGCCAACTAGTGTTCGTCTTAGATTTCTTACAACCAAAAGTAACCAAGCCTTGTTACTTTTAGCTTGAAACGAGAAATCCCCCCCCCCTTTTAATTTTCCACATGCTTGGTGATTTCAACAAGTTTTAGATAGATTTTTTTCCTATCCCCTTGGGATTCGACCCCAACCTTTTTAGGTTACTATATTTGATAGCGACTGTTTTATCATTAAATTGGAGGTGTATTTTGAGCATTATCAAATTTTGGCACCGTTATCTAGGAATACAATCTCAGAATTCTTGATTAAGGTTTTCGGAGTTATTGAGTTTTATTTTCTTTTGTTTTGCATGTTTTGTTTCCTACTCTGTTTGAGATGACAACCTGGCTAGAGAAAGTATGGAGTGATGATGACTCCTTATTTATTGATCCTATTCTTTTTGATGAGGTTTATTACTTCAGTAGTGTGATAAATGTATCGATAGAAAATCATGAAAGCATACTTGACACATTAGTACTCATGGAAAAAAGAAGACATGGTTATTTTCAAAAGGTTGATAAGTTGTATTCGATATCTTCCACTTAAAAATAGAGTTAGATACAAAAGCTATTGTGTGTAATGACCAATAATTTAGTTATGAGTAGTGTGACACTAAAAGAATTCTAAAAAACCAACTTGAGGAGCTAAAATTAGAGAAGTCTAAAATTGCTCATGCTCATATAGATAGAGTCACACTTACGGAGAGCATACTAAAATTATGTGGGGATATAAAGAAGGATGTAAATCATGAGTTATGGGGTGTTGGACCTTATTCAAAGTATTTTTCCACATTATGTTTGGATAGTCAGATCTTGATCTAGCAATTCGGGCCTAAAGAAGAGTACAATAAGGAGGAAAGATATGTCTATATTCTTGAATTTTCTGAGCTAGAATCAAAGAGCTACATTTCTCACATAAGGACCAAGAATTACCACATGCCACATCTATTTCTTCGGTCATTTATTTTTCTACCACCGCTCCATGAGATTAATGGGTAATCAGAAAAAAAAGTAGGGGTTCAGTTCTTAAGTTCAAAGTGGAAAGAAAAATTAGAAGGAAAAATCTTGGGCTACCTTTATGAAGTCTGAGTAATCAAGATACCCATGAGCTTATTTGGGAAGTCTAAGTACCCAACAAAGTCATGTCATGCCGCGATGTGAAATCGGGTGATTCTTGGGTAGCAACCCAAGGTATTTTGTTATTTGTATTTATGTTCGCGATTGACGTCATATCTATACACATATGGATCCATAGGTATATTCCTAACTGTCTTGTTTTGTAGTGGTTTGATGCCTTAGGGACAATGTATCATTTTAAGTTAAGATGGGACTTCTTGTGGGTCTTGATGTCCTCTTGGGTTTTTCATTGCCATGCTTCTTTTCCCCTGAGTCCTGTTCCTAGTAGAGCCGACATATTTAGGCATATTGTATTTTGTTTTATGATATTCTGTGTTTAACTAGGAGAAAAATGAGTATCTAGAGCAGTTAACATGTTTTTATTGATAATACCTCTCCAATTGTTTGTTTTTTATCTGTGATATATATATATATACATTACTATTGTAAATCTTGTTATGGCATTAGAATTAGGGGCATAATAATCTTTGCTAACAATTGCATGAATCGAAAAGGTAGTATCTTGTGATATAACTCATTGCCACGTATGTGTGAGATACTACTTAAGCTCTCTTTGTGTGTTAAATTTAGAACTTGCCCAGTTAGTCTTGCCTAGGTTGTAAGATAGTTGGTTCGGAAAGGATCATAGGCCGTTATTTATATTAGTCCACTTTTACTCTACATAACCTTCCATGTGTGAATTATATCCCTTGGTCCCTGTTTTTACCCTAAAAGCCTATTTTTGTTGTTACACCTTTCACTTTCCCTTTTGTGTTACAATGAACCTTTTTTGGTCTTGGTCCTCCTTGGACATTGTGCACATCAACTCAGGTAAATTGCCTAAGTTGAGGATGGCTATAATAGGGGGTGGGTATGAAGAAGGATGAAATAAGAAAAAAAGAATGTAGTGTTGGGTGTGGTAGCAAAAGAAGAGAAAAGGAAAAGAAAAAAATTGTTGAGAAAAAGAAAAATAAAAGACCACACTTAACCTGAATATGCATAAAAGAATAAAATAGAGAAACAATGATGGAATAAAAGAAAATTGGTTAATAAGTGAAACCCCAAGGTTAGTGTATCACCAAGAAGGCTTAGTCACTTTAAAAGTCTATATGTATCATACCAGCCCTAAGCCCATACTAAGGGCCACGAAAAGTCCGATAATGATCCTAACTTTATTGTTTCAAAGCTAAGGTAAAGAAAAAAAAAATGCTAGCCTATGGTATTTGACAGGCATTGACTAGAACTTCATTTGTGAGTATGAGTGTCTTTTTTTGTCCCTGCATTGATATATATGATTTTATATATGAGTGAGTGGCACTTCTTTAATGTGAGGGCACATGAGTTGTATTGCTAGCTTCTTATTTATTCAGGTAAAGTAACTTGTATATATGTATGGTTATTTGTTGCTAATGTAATGTCATAGCTTGATTCCTTTGTGCGACATTGTTGTGTTTCATTAATACACACAATTGGGTTTTAAAGTAGTAAACTTGGAGAAGTTATGATCTTAAGCTTAAATTTGATGGTTGATTGCCATATGCATCTTTCATTTTTCTTGGTTAAGTATCGTTGTATTATTTTGTTATGTTTTGTTGAAAGAGGACATGTAACGTTCTAAGTTGAGAGTATTGATGTGCTATTGAAATATAGAACTTATGATTCTTAAAACTATGAGAATTTCATGTACTTAAGGGTATTTTGTAGGATTTGGTGTGTTTTTGGAGTTTTTTTGCAGGAAATCAAGTTTTGGATGCTAAATTCGAGTAAAAGATTAAAAATGAAGTTTTGGCCACTTCCTTGATCATTATGGGGTATTCTTGAAGCTTTCCAGATTATACGTGACCAAATCATTTTTGAGAATTAAATAAGAGATAAAAAGATGACTCCCGACACTTACTAAGTCAACATGTGGACCACAAGTTGGACCTATAGACTGAATGTAGGCAAACCAAGTGCCAGAAGTCCAAAATCCCTAGAGCTAAACTTGTAGGATATTTTAACCTGCTACTTGCACCTTGTACCTATGCGTAGGGTTAGGACCACAAGTACTACCTGCGCCCAGGGTTAGAGCGCAAGTACAGACCGCAAGTGCATCCTGAGAGTCAACAGTGCTTCAGTAGTTTGGCAATAACTTTTCACCATGATATAAATTTAAGGCAAAATTGGTATCATTTTACATATAATTTAATTATCTTTCTGATAGAGAGGACTTTCCAAACCACTTTTCTCCTATTCCCTTAGAGATTTGGTAATAGGGTTTCCATGTATCCCAATTACACTTCTATGAGGCTTATAAGTCCTATTATGTATGGGTAATTAAGTTTTTCTATTTTATTTAGGATTTGAACTCTAGGGTTTCTTGTAATCTATAAATACCCTTAGTCTTTGTTTATTTTCTTCATTCATAAACTCATTGAGAAAAACATATTGACATATTAATTGGTTGAGAAGGAGGCTCATTTGGGGCCAAGTTCTCAAACATCTCGTTGTTCTTGGCTTTTTATTCAATTTAAGACTTTGGGATTTCTGCTTTTATTATTGTGAGATTTATTTTGTAATTTTGTTTTCTGTATTCCATGATTGATCTCATAACTATGAGCGGCTTATTCCCTTATCTAGGGTTGTGGGAACCCTGGGGGATTAACAAAGTAGAAGAATTTCCAAGTCACTCTAGATAAATATTCTTACATGTAAAGGGTTTCTTCATTCTTATTCATTTCTTAACAGTGGACAACATTAAGATCCCACCTAGACAACTGATACTTACTCCAAAAGAGGAGTAGTGACTAGGAAAAGAAGATCACAATAATAATTTGAAGCCAAATTATTGATCCACGCTACTTTGTCTTATCTACGTAAGATGGTTAGCTATCATCTAATAACTAGAGACTCAAAAGGTAATAGTTAACTGGGATCAAGATAAGGGTTAGTAAGGCGACATCCTTATACTCAAATGGTAAAGGGTGAAATCCATCTACTCGTTTAAAAGACTGTTGATGGTACATAGGTTATCAATTCTGCATGCAAGATATTGGAATAGTTTGATAGTGCATTATAATTCTACTGAGTTAAGAATCTAGGGGGAAAACAAACCTTGTGTTCATCTTTGATTGTTTACAACGAAAATCAACCAAGCCTTGTTACTTTTAGTTAGATAGTACAACTACCCCCTTTTAACTTTTTTGCACTTCCTGGTTAATTTAACAAGTTTGAGACATATTTTTGGCTTATTCCCTTAGGATTCGACCCCAACCTTTGTTGAGCTACTATATTTTACAACGATCCCTTCATCCTTCAATTAAAGGTGTATTTTAAGCGTTATCATAACATCTCTTGTAACGAGACTACAAGGTGGTGGGATAGTGGTTGATGTTTTATCTATATTATAGACTACCATTATTCCCTTATTATTTTATAAGTCTAACTTGTTAATTATCGGCTTTTAGACCATTTTCCACCAAATTAACCCATTCCTTATAGCCAACTAGTGGAATAAAGTAGGTCCTATCATGAGTCATAAATAGGGTCATGACAAAAATTTTCTTAAGCATAGAGGGACACATTGATAGTTTTGAAAGTGCGATCCTGCAAATGGGCCTCATATAAAATTTTTACAAAACTTTGGACCCAAAGAATAAAAATGTAATATGGGTACCGTTGTTCTCATATTGATGAGTAGATTAATATTTTGATAGTGTAGCATCTTATGAAATCTCCTTAAAAGAGAAATTCATTAATTTGGTAGATTTCACTAGGCTTTCTTCGGCATCTAGGAAGGATAGGATTACTTCTTTTATAGATTTAGCTATTTTATAGTATACTTATGATATTGTGCTAGATATGGGTTGAGAATTATGTATTGGAAGTATCATTATTATATTTTGGATCTCTTATTTAATTTAGAAACCGTAAATTAGGCATGGTTGACTTAGTTACTTATTCTTAGGGTAAAACCTATATCTTAAAATTTAAATATGGCTTACTCAATATCTTGTAGTAAAATTAGATACCATAGGATAGTTTGGGTAGAATTTTCCTTAGAGTGGATGTTGGGGATTAGAAATGAGCCCCTCCGACCCACTTTAGGCCATGACTATTGTTAGATCCTTGTAAGATTTACAGGTACATTGTATACTTTAGATTGTATATCAGGATCTTGAAGAAGTTGGTTACGTGATACTTATGCTAGATTGGTACTTGAGGGTTGATACAAGTTCTTGTTCAAGTCCGACAAATTATGATCCTGAGATTAATTCAATTTTAGTGTTATTCATGATATGAGTTTTGGTTCAAGTCTGATATTTGACTATATGAGTTTCAGTTCAAATCAAGCATTTGATTATACGAGTTCTAGTTTAAATTGGTTAATTATGACAGTTATGAAGTTGGTTCTAGTCTAATGTTCTTGTATGGAACTGTGTGGATGGATTCATGGTTATGGCTTTAGATATGGTTACCTAATGTAACTTTATTTGTTTGCTTTCTTGATTATACCCATCGGGCTTGTGGGTGCCCATGTAAGGTTATTTATCTTTCTTTACCGACTGGCTTTTGAGGGACAGTTTTGTAGTCATAGTTATGCATTGTTTTATATTATTATCATTTTGTATTATTTATTTACTTGTTTATAGTACATGGAGCATTATTCCAGGTTTTCCCTTATACCTTGACTTAGCTTACTATCTTGCAGATTTATTATACTTATATTATGATTTAGCTAAGTCGATCGATGATCCCTATTGAGTCCGATGGCTTTGATACTTATACTACACTTTTATACTTTTTTCATGCAGATTCGAGTACTAGTGGCCACCGCTAACGTTGCGATCATGTGGCATAGAGTTCTGAGTTGGGGTGATCTCTTAGATTCAGAGTTGTCTTTTTCTCTATCTTCTACTTTTGTTTAGTATTTCATTACTTGATACTGATGTGTATTTGACTATTACAATACTCATATTTCTTTTGTTATGGCTCTTGTACCAACACTACTACGTCATGGGATCTTATCTTTGTCTTATTCATGTTCCACATTATTATAATTATTATTATTATTATTATTATTATTTCATGTTTTATGGCATGTAAGCTTTTACTAACATATTTTCAAAATTTATGCCATTTTCCACCAAATTAGCCCATTACTCCTAGCTTAAGGCTACTACTTGTCTTACCTATTAGAGGGATAAAGTAGGTTCTATCATGGCCCATAAATCAAATTATGACAATTTGTATTAGAGCACTAGGTTCACCGGTGTTATTGGTACAAGAGCAAGTATCTAGTAGAGTCTCGTATATCATAACAATGACATTTGTTTCTTATCTTCAGGAGGCTATAGGACATTCTTATGAGATCTTTACTTCATTTAGTCTATTCATGCTAAGAGTCTGAGTTGATTTCTAAGGATTTCTTTGGTTTTATATTTTTGTAAATGGCTAGGATGTATGCTATCGCTATATAAGATGAGGACCCCAAGTCCGCAACTAGGTATCTTGTCAGTATTCGTAGATGCGCTATAGGTCAGGGCCAGCTTAGAGATGTATCCCTAGCTAGGGACCAAGATAAATGGTCATCACCAGACCCTATTCCTACTCTCAAGATAGAGATTCCTCCACCCTAGCCAGTGGTAGGCTAATGACCTGCATGTTTCCATTGGGGTATAGTTCTTCTTCACTACTTAGGGATACATTGTTCTGTCTCTTGGGATTAGTTGGTGGTTTATCATCTGATGGTATAGAGTTTGTGAATTAGAGTGGTAGTTGCACAGGTATGCAACCTGTAGTTGTAGCTCATAGAGTTATAGACCGTCCTACACTGGTGGTTGCTCAACCGATACTTGCCAAGCCTACTATGTTTGTTGAGGAGAATTAGATATAATGGGTAGATTCTTGCTACTAACTTTGCTTAGGTTTTGTGGTGCACAAGGAGAGGATGATTATGAGTTCTTGGATTTTTATGAGGATAGGCTGCATAATTTAGGCCTAGTTGTTACTCATGGTATGGATTACACTACCTTTTAGTTGGATTTGGTGGCTCGACATTGGTGGAGAGTTTATCTAGATTCCAAGCTAGCTTGATCTCCCCTGTTAACATGGATTTAGTTCTCTGAGGTCTTGTTAGAGAAGTATATGCCTTGTAAACTTAGAGATCATCTAAGGGATTAGTTCAAGATGTTGGAGAAGGGCTCCATTAGTATTATAGAGTATGAGGTTCAATTTTATGGGTTGTCTAAACACTTTACATCTATTTTTCTGATCTAGTATGAGCGGATTTGATGTTTTGTTTGGGGATTGACACTTCCTTTTTGTATGGTTACCTAAAGTTTGGTTGTTACTAGTAGATCTTTTAATGATGTTTCTTATCATCCATAGGTTATCAAGGAGATATATCATGAGGCCTAAAGGTGAAGCTATAAAAGTCTATGATACTAGGGAAGTTTCAGTAAAGGTCATAATGGCTCATAATTCTAAGGATGCAGTTCTTATAGTAGGTACCCTCTGCATCACCCTTATCAGCATTAGAGCTTGTCTAACAGTCCTATTTATGCTACTTTTTAGATTATTAATGGAGGCTATTCTAGTTACAGTGATCATCCTAGCTGTAGTAGTAGTCAAACTCTGAGGGGTTTATCTTATGGTTATTCTATCCATGGTTGTTTATTCAGGTTAGTCAGATTTTCTGGTTTTAGTATTGTTCTAGGGTCATGTTATAGTGTTTAAGTATGGGATTATAGTGTACCGACAAAGATTAATTCTATGCATGATCGACCAAGGCCAACATCGCCATCTGAGGTTTGTAGCTTCATTGGTTTGTCCGATTACTATAGGCAGATCATTAAGGGTTTTGCTACTATTACATCACCAATAACTAGATTAACCCTAAAGGAGGTTCCTTTTTAGTAGTCTGAGGAGTGTGAGTTAAGCTTTTGGCATTTTATACTTTTTTTGTGTGCGCGTGGAAGAGCTGAAGCGGTTGCAAAAACATGTAACCCATATGCATTTACAAAACAATGTAGTAGTGTCAGTATAATGTTTTGTAGTATCTGATGCTTGGGCAGTGTATATAATGTTTTGTAGTATCTGATGCTTAGTTAGTTCCTATTCAGATGTTCTTCAGTGTCTAGAGGTTAGCCTGTATCTATTTTCAGAAGATAGTCTGTTTGCATGGAGTTCCTATATTTATAATTTTTAATCAGGGTTCAGTGTTCACTTCTAGCTTTTGGAGAGATTTTCAAGATGAGTTAGGTACTTATGTGGGTCTTAGCATAGCCTTCTACCCTCTAACTAATAGGCAGTTGATGTAGACTATTAAGGTTCTTGGAGATGTACTTTGAGCCTATTTTATGGATTTTTGAGGTTAAAAGGAGCAGATTTTTGCTTTGGTAGAGTTTGCATACAACAATAGCTACCATTTGAGTATGAAGATGGCCCCATTTGAGGATTTATATTGTAGGCAATGTCATTCTCTGATTGGATGGTTTAGACCTCTAAGATTAGAGCATGTAGCACTGACTTGCTTCAAGAGTTGCTGGATAGAGTCAGGGTGCTTCAGGATAGGTTGAGGGTACCTTAGAGTAGGAAGAAGGCTTATGTAGATCATATATTTTGTTCCTTGAGATTTGGAGTTGGTGATCGGGTAATCACCCTAGTATTACCCATTAAGGGTGTGATGAGATTAAGGAGGAAAGGCAAGCTCATCCCTAGATATATTGGGCCTTTTGAGATCCTTCATATAGTTGGACCAGTGGCTTATAAGTTGGCCTTACACCAAGATTTCATTGTTGTTCATATGGTCTTCCATGTTTCTAAGTCTTGGTCGTACATTCTTAAAGTGTCTCATGTGCTTAAGTGAGACTCAATTCAGATGGATGAGAGATTGACATTCATAGAAGAATATGTGTTCACATTAGCCAGGGATGTCAGGTGGTTGGGCTCTAAAGAGATTCTAGTATTTAAGGTTCAATGGAGGCACCACCCTATAGAGGAGGCTACTTAGGAGATCAAGAGCGAGATGCGGGCCTAGTACCCTTACCTATTAGAGGCTTCAAGTGGATCCTGACTCTTTACTTTTGCAAACAAAAACTCCTTTAGTAGTGGATATTGTAATGACTCTCTAGGTCATTTTTTATGTTTTTGCTCATTTTCACCTATTATAGCTTTCCTAAAGCTGCCCAAGTCATTTATGACTTGTTGGAGCTGATAGTTTGGTTATCGAGAAGTTTGTTTGGTTTTATAGTCAATTACCTATTTTGAAGTCTTTGCTAATAAGCATTGGCTACTGGGAGAAAACATCAATCAAATGACCTCGTTTTCCAACTCTCATAGTTCCAACAACTCCAAAACATCAATTTTACTCTAGGTGGACCCTTAGTTCAGGTCCTCAGGCGTTCAAACTTATTTTGAGATATTAGCTAAAAATTAAGAAAAATGGCATTTAGTTGTAGGACCCATTTTTCATCAAAACAACCTCGAATGGAAATTTTAACTTTGCCATTAAGTTCAGAATGTTTAATTTTATAGGGTAGCATAGTTTATTTATGTATACAACATTTCAAATGTATCCCGAAGGGTCGGTGGAGACTTCAAAATATTTCAAGTCTCTAGCAGGTGCATCCACTAAAGTGGCCTTCCAGGTGCTTTAGTGGCCTGGCCTAGCCCTATCAACTACTTTACCAGCAAATTGTCCACTAAAAATGTAAGCCGCTATAGCACTAGCTTGTCCACTATAGTGCAGACCGCTAAAGCTGCCTAGTGCCAATTTTTGTGGCACCTGGGAGTCCATAAATGGCTTAATTAGTTCAATTTTCTTTTATTTTTCACACAATTTCAAGAGTGAAAAACCTAGAAAGTGTGGAAACTTGGGAGAAATATTGATAGGGTATTTTAGGGTGTTCATAAGCTTGATTTACTCATTTCTTCTCAAAATTCTTGGTATGTTTTCATTAATTTCATGGTTAATTTATCAATTAATTCTCAAAATCTCTAAAATATTTGTGGATTGATTGTAGCAACATTTTTGTGCTCGGACTTTACCCATTCTTGAGGGTAAATGTTCCTTAAGCATTAAAAATGGATTGATGTTTTGGAAGTGTGATTCTCCAAGTGGGCCCTACATGGAATTTTTACATAACTTTGGACCCAAATCATAAAAATAAAATATAGGTACCATTGTTCTTGTATTGTTGAATATATTATAGCTTTGATAGTATGGCATCTTTCGAAAACTCATCAGAAGAGAAATTCTATGACTTACCAAATTTCACCAGGATTTTTTTGGCGTCCAGGTAGGCTAGGTTTACATCTCTTATAGATTGAGCTAATATATAGTATATTTATGATAATTTGCTAGATATGGGTTGGTAATTAGGTCTTCGATGTATAATTAGTATAATTTTAGATCTCTTAGTCGATTTAGGGTCTTTACTTATTCTTAGGGTAAAATTGATATCCTAGGATTCAAATATGGCTTACTTATATCTAGTAGTTAAATTAGATACCTTAGCCAAGTTAGGCTAGAATTTACCTTAGAGTGGATTTTGTGGATTAGAAGTTGGCCCCTCCGGCCCATCTTAGGCCATGACTATTGTTAGATCCTTGTAAGATTTATAGGTGTATTTTATTTTTTAGATTGTATATTAGGATCTTGAATAAGTTAGTCATGTGATCCTTATCCTAGATTGGTAGTTGAGTATTGATACTAATTCTGATTCAAGTCTAGCAAATTGTGATCTTAAGACTAGTTTAACTCTGGCATTATTCTAGATATGATCTTCAATTCAGGTTCAAAATTTGACTATATGAGTTTTGGTGTAAGTCTGACATTTTATTATACGACTCCAGGTTCAACTCCGACATTAAAAGGTTAATTATGATGATTCTGGAATTTGTTCTAGTCCGATGTTTATGGTATGGTATGGTGTGGATAGATTCACCTTTATGGCTTGGGATATGGTTACTTAATGTAATTATATTTATTTACTTTCTTGATTGAACCCTTCTATCTTATGGGGACCTGCATTGGGTTATTTACTTTTCCGCACCTATTGGCTTATAGGGGCTAATTTTGTAATGAAAGGTAAGCATTCCTTTATGTTATTATCACTTTTATTGTTTATTTACTTATTTACATTTTATGGATCATTACTCCAAGTTTGCCATTTTACCTTGACTTAGCTTACTTATCTTTCATATATTATACTTACATTATGATTTAGCTCAGTTGGTCGATGATCCCTACTAAGTACCTATGACTTGGGTACTCATACTATACTATTGTACCATTTTGGTGCAAATTCAGTCCATTGACATTACAATTGTTCTACATAGAGTTCGAATATAGGGTGAGTTCTCACAAGCAAAGTTGACCTTTTCTCCTTCTACTTTGGCTTTGTCTTTCATTATTCGAGACTGATGTGTATTAGACTATTGTAGTACTCGTATTCCTTTTGTTAGTGGATCTTGTACCAACATTACTAGGTCATAGGATTTTAGCTTTTTCTTATTCATCTTTTGTATTATTATTATTATTCCCTGGTTTATGGCATATAAGATTTTACTTACATATTTTCAACATTTATGCCATTTTAACAAAATTAGCCCATTGTTTCTAGCTCTGATCTATAGTTTGGCTTACCTACTGAAAGGATAATGTAGGTGCCATAATGACTCATAAATAGGATCGTGACAATGAGGATTCAAATAGTGAATGTGTTAAGTATTACAAGAATCTAGGTGGGCACTATTTTTGTTTGTATAACAATGTGAGGGTCTGTATAGCGACCATGCCGCTATAGCAATATGCAGATGCTATACAGACACAGAGAGAGGGGACGGGGTTGGCAGTTTCCTATTTTGACCCTTGCATTTGGCTTGATTATTTCAATATTTTTAGTACAAAGTATTGCATAAATATAAAAATTTAATAAATCCCATACAAACAGGTCATATTATTACTGTAGGGAAGGGAAAGATTAGCATCCATGTGTAGAAAAAGTAAAAGTACAATGTCTAGTAAATTTTGCAAATAGGGGAAACCAATCACATCATAACATAAAGGAGTGGGAAGGGAAAAAGGAACATAGATGGATGACCTGTCAGTAGCAGATTGTTGGGGCAGGGTTATCCCCTTCCTCATCATTCAAGAAAGCAAATTTCTTCAAATCCTTCAACTTCAACTTGGGAAACTTCTAGTTGGGTTCCACACACCCAAACATGACTTTCATGGTCTTCCATATTCTAGCAATAAAGTGATCCCATGAGTGCTAAAATATTTTGGTAGTATAGAGGGATGTGGAATTGGTGGTGTCCTTGTACATGAACCTCATAACCCTGCTAAATATTCCTCTAGATAGATTCTAGGGATCAAGTAGTATGACAAAAATAGAGGGGTATCAGTATTACCATTATCCTCATCCACCTCAAGGGTCTCCTCCGTAACTCTACTACCGTTCGATCTACCTGCCTTTCTTTTTTTTTCACTTATGGAATGGAGGTGCTCTCACTAAGAGAGGGTAAAAAGGGATGTCCATCTCCACCACCATATTATTAGGCTTCTTTAGTATTCCTGCTCTCCTGAACAATTTAGCTACCAACTTAAGAAGGAAATAACCCTATTTAGTGCCCCTAAAATTCCTTCCACTCTATCATAATTTAGAACCCTACATTCAGTTGAATACCCCGAGTAACATATGCCATTACCATGTCCATATTGTAGGTCATATCAGTAGTGTTGTTCGATAGACAAATCCTCTGGGTTACAAAGTTCAACCACTTTCTAGCATCAATAGAAAAGTAAGTAGTGCTAAGACACTCTATAAAAGTCTCGTATACCTGTTTCCTAAACTCTTCCAAAAATAAAGTGTCCCACAGCTATACCATGTCTATTTTTTAGGCCTTAGTTATATAACCATCATTGGATATATGGGGCACCTCGAGTAACTCATAAATAGTGCAAGAGTCAATTGCGATGTCCACTCTCTGAATGTATATGGTGGGGTTGGGGAATCCTAATGCATGATAAGAGCTATAATATAGAACTTCTTCGCCTAGCTCAATTTTCCAAAAGAGGGAGCTACCACCAATAGTCCCTAACAAAACTCATGTACCCAGTTATAGAATCCCAATGTTCTTCTCTTCCCCCTTCTCATGTCAAAGCCTCACTTAAAGGAAATCCCCATTTCCTAGTACTTACAATATTATTCCTAACTAGCTTCAGTGGGAAATCTTTCATAAAAGGGGGAATTTCCTTGATTACCAACTATTATAGATGTTTAACCTATAAATTTGGCCAATGGAACTTAATAGAAATCATCAAGAAGGAATCAAGATAAAAAGTTAAAGAAACTTTAGCTTTTAGCTGGGAAGCTACTCCCTGCAGTCTCACACTCTAGTAGTGTCGCTATAGTGATGAAGGATGCGATAGAGACCTTTGTTGTACCCAGCAATCAAAGGGTGCAAAAATGGCACCCCTTTACTCAAATTCACCCATTTCTAGTTTTCAAATCGAAGTGGTCCAAAATTATCATAGAACTATTTTACAAAAAAAATTTAGGCATGATAACTGTTAAATCATGCCCAAAACATCTATTCAAAATCAAAAGGACCCTTCATATTCTTCTTTATTTTTGACTATTTTAACTCATAAATTTTTAGTTTCTTAAGCCCAGAATGCATCGAAGCATTGTAAACATAAGAGAAGTAACAATTCTTCAAATTTTGATTCAAATAAGCCCCAAAAATCAAATTTGAAAACTCATATAAAAATCTTCGACACATTTCTAGCCTAACACGTGTAATTTTGTAGGTAATAAGTAATAGAGAGTAAGGGAGTCAAATCTTACCATGTTCCCAATATTAAGAGCAAAGTGATCCGGGTAAGGGGAAAGTATTTTCAAGTAAAGAAGAGAAATGGGCAATGAACCCATTTGAAATGGGCAATGAACCCATTTCTACTATATTTAAACTTCTTCGACTTGCTATAGCAACATGCACCGCTATAGGGATGCCACTATAGTGTGATAAATGCTGCTATAAAGGGGTCCTACCTTAGGTTTTAAAAAAATTTTGGATTTCAAAATTGTAAGTACCCCATCCAATATTCGTGGTTTGATGTGTTTCAGTTATTACAGGTATTGAAATAACAAACTCCTTATTCATCTGTGTGTCTTATAAGCATTGTTGACACCTAATTTTTGCCCTCACCATTCCAAATTAGTTTTTGAAGTTCACAATTTTAAAATATTTATTTTTAATTATTTTAAAATAAGTCTCTAGCTTACCTTTTGAATTTAGGTGAAATTACTATGTTTAGTGTTTAATTATACATGATTATATAATTATCAGTTAAAGAAGATGATTTAGAATTAATACTAAGTGAAAAAGTTTGATTAAATTGCAAATACTTTACTTTTCCCAAGTTGGATTGAAAATAAGAAATTGATGACATAATAAGTTTCTTAATTTTTAAATAAAAATAATTGTGATTTTATTAAATATTTATTTTAAAATTTTTAAATTTATGAAACTCTTTAAATTAATTAGAAGATAATTTTATCTCAAATTTATTCAATTGTGACTACTTTATTAATATAAAATGACCATAATTATAAGTTAATAATTGTTGTTTTATTAAACATCCCATTTTCCTCAGCCCATACAACACCCCTACCTTTTTTTGGCTCTAGGCCAGCACAACAAGAACTTCCCTCAGCCCAATAACACTGACCAGGCCCATCCCCTTTTCTTCCCCATTACAACAATATCCAAATAACAACAGTCCACTCCAAATCGCTCCAACACCAGCCCATCATGGTGGACCCATCCCACGCCCTAATAACTTCTCCTTTACCCCCAGACAAACAACAATAATGTATAAACACAACAAATACTGTAACAACAACACCAGTGATTCCAACAATGACCACAACAAATGACGACAACAACGTTCCCCAGTAAAACCCTAGTCGTCTTCCCTTTTTTACCATTTTTCCCTACTATACAACCATCTATGGCTAAATATCAGTAGGCTTAAATAGTTTTCAGTCTTTGATTCAAAATTTTGGGGAAAACATTAATTCCCAATGTCTCTCCTTCATCTTTCTCAATGTGGACTTCAATTGTCTAAGAAAATAATTCTGAAGTTTGTATTTGAAATTCATTTTTTTCAAATCCGAAACCCTAATTCTTTTCTCCAATTTTCTCTATAAATAGACATTGAGCAATAAAGGTTGAGAAGAGGACTTTGGGGAAAAACTTAGGGGCTTTAGAGGCAAATGCTTCTAACCTCACACAACCAAAATTCTCAAAGAACACATTCGAAAAATCAATTCTGGTGAAAAGTTGAATTCTGACAAGTTTGATTTAAATAACAGAGGTGGAAGTCCATTGCCAAGGTTCGTTTGTCCTAGCTTGCAGCCCTCAAAAAGTTAAACACTTCATCCTCTTTTATACTTGTTTTAGCTTGTATGTCAAAAGAAAGATTAAAACTTACTTATTATCGTAAATTTTGTGTTAGGTGTGAATTGATAACGCTCAACTTACACGTCAATTTAAGTTTAAGGAGGTCGTCATTAACATATTTACCTGACTTTGAGTCGGGGTTGAATCCACGAGTAACAATGTGCGTGGCAATCAAATTAACTTGAAATAAAGGAAACTGGCTAAATTCAAACCTAGAGTACAAGTATGTAGAAATTGGGGAGTTTGAGTAAGTATCAAAGCTAATGTTTATTTATGGACTTTTAAAGGAATAATTCAGGGCTAAAAATAATGAGAGTATAATCAATTAAGCACGCATCTTGGGATTATGCTTTCCTAGGGGGAAGTTATGCATGGAAACATGATGATTTAGTGCAAAACTCTAATCATTGATGATGTGGTAGGCAAGGTTGAAAGTCCTTCAGACTATTTTGTCAACATAGTTTCAATGGTGTCACATGTTGACCCTTTTGAGTACCAAATGAGTGTGTCAATTTAAGCCACCCAATACACCAGTTTGGCACCCCTATTTCTAGGATGATACCCAAGATTTAGTAAACCTCACAGTCACCCTTATGTCTAAG
Source organism: Capsicum chinense (assembly GCA_026120095.1). Taxonomy (NCBI): domain Eukaryota; kingdom Viridiplantae; phylum Streptophyta; class Magnoliopsida; order Solanales; family Solanaceae; genus Capsicum; species Capsicum chinense. The sequence goes on from JAPEIP010000010.1 coordinate 185,362,472, forward strand.
ATAGTGACAATTAGCAAACTATGCCTATAAATTATCTACTATTGCCTTGGTTCCCACATCCCTTTTTCAACGTTGATGTGGATTCAGAAAGTTCACCCAAACCCCTCTTACAAGGATGGTTTAAACTTTCAAAAGCTTAAAATTTTCACCTACAAACCCATTAGGGTATTTAGGGCTTTCACCCACAAATCCCAACCAATTTAGTCAAGCAATAGTATAACTCCATCATCAGTAATCTAACATATGCTTAAATGAATCACAATCCATACATAATTGCACCCTATTATAGTATAATCCCAAGAGGAGAACTAGCGACTTATAAGATAAATAAATAAATATATACCCAAAATCTCCATTGATTTGATTTATGAAAGACTAAGTGAATGTTACTTCAAACTTTG